>JANAVB010007599.1:1251115-1468615 GCA_029216955.1 Iris pallida
ATCATGGACTCTAATTGAACCTTATCATTATACAAAATGGACTCATACATTGTGAAACTATAATATAAAAATTGGGATGAACCTTACTATTGATGCTCTAAAATGGCATATTAGTGTAATTATTTTATCTTGTTTGATTATTATTATTATTATTATTATTATTATTATTATTATTATTATTATCTTACACTATATAATGAGCCTTTAAAACGGCTCAAAACTGAGCCGTCTAAGCCGTCATTATATCACGGTCCATTTACTTTAAAAAAAAATTAATTATATAAAAAATTGTTGAAAAAGTTTAAATTTGTAAACATAGAAAATTGAACTCAACCAAACAGGAAAACTACCTCACACCTTAACCACATGAGTTAGAAGAAATATTTGACTATAATTGAATAATATTCTTTTTATCCGTTATTATACGTGCAAAATACGTACATTTACTAGTTATTATTAGTGCTTCTCAAAGAGTAATGGATTATGACTACACCCCAACCCCACCACCCCCTCCCCTTTCCGATATTTGCCCCCACAAAGACACTAACTAAGATTTGTTATTCTTACGATGAATAAAAAAAACATGCGTTACTTTTATTTATATATTAGTACCATCATGTGAGAATAAAGTGTTGGTATCAAAAATTTAATTCAAATAAACATGTTCTGTTTAAGTCTTTCAGTTTCAAGAAACGCAAACTTTACTTTGAATGAAATGGAATGGTTGATTATTCGCTTATAAGTTTATTACTGCTTTTTTTTCTTTCTTTAAATTTGTTTAATTAGTTGAATGTGACATTATTTAACATGTGATATTTAAATCTATTACTATTTTTTTTAGATATATTTAATCTGACCAATGAGATTAAAATGGTTTAAAAGACCTCAAATTTTTTTAGATACATAAAAATATAACAAAAAATGTATTAGTAATAATCAAATTTCTAAAGTAATATGATGGAAATTAAAAGTTATTGTAACTTATAAGCTACCAAATATCCTTGTTCGTCCTTAAGTAATATTTTTTGTCGGTCTTAAATCTCTGCTAAGAAAAATAATAAACGAGTATTGAAATAATGTATGGATATTGTAATTGGAAAATTAATTTGTCTGGGCCCCAACTTTTTATAGGGTAGTTATATAAACATAAATAAATGAGGAGGATATAATACAAATGGAAAACAACTTTATCGGACTTGGTCATATCATCAGTGTTTTTTTTTCCTTGAACGGATGCTTTTGTTTCTTTTGACAAAATAATACTATATTTTGCAATATCAAGTTGATAAAAATAATTTTTTTTTTAGATATCCGATACAAATAAATGGAAATAATAGTACGTCTCCATGGTTGGATTTACTAATTTTTTGATAACTAGTCAGGATCTTATACCTATTCTCGGTAACCACAAGAATGATTGAAGTTTGATAGTCAATAAAAATACGTTAGAGAATGTATTTTAATAATTTTACTTTATGGGTTCAAGGGATGGTTTGGTTTCTCAAAATTTAAAGTTGGATCATTATGAAAGTGGGCTTTTAGAAACCCATATCCGGCATTGAGCTATCATTGAAAGTCGTCACATTGGCAAGTCACCTGTAGGCCCGACACCCAATGGGTAAGATACTAAGAATGTACACTGATCGGAGTTCGGTTTTGCGAATTTGGTTTTCGAAATTTCGGTTCGGATTTACGGATTTGGTTTGTTTCAAATTTGCGTCCATCTTTGTATCCTACAGGAGCAACACAAAATTTCAAAATCAATCCAACAATAAATCATGGTCATCCCATATTAGATTGCACGGACAAAACATATGTTTGACTTAGGCAAACACATGAACCAAATTTCGATAGGCATTATACTGCAGTGTACCGGATTAAGATGTCCCGGACTATTCTTCTATACAACTCGAATCAAGACTGGAACCCAACAAGATATATAGGCACACAATTCTATCCAAAAATTATGTTAAACTTTAGTTTCATCTCAATTTAATTTGAGTATGGGAGTGATATTCCAAGATTATCATGTCCCCGACTTTGTTCGATTACGTGGGTGAATAAGAAGACATCCAAATGCACGTATGTGTTCTTACCATGTATAGTCAATTCAGCAATATTGATAAGGGGAGACAATATTGTAGAGAATACACGAAGAATCCCTAGATAATCCCTAATATGTAAATGCAATATTTAGAGTTGTAATCCAAGTAGTGGAATTTGGAAATATAAGTTCCATATATACATTCATCTTGGCGAATAGGGAGACGTTAAGATAATTGAAGCTAACTAATCTTTATCTCTAATCTCTCAAAACGGGTCAAAAGTGAGCCGTCTAAGCTGTGTATATCATCAACCATTTTCTTTAAAAAAAATTAAATTATGTAAAAAATTGTAGAAAAAAGTTTAAATTTGTTATATATTCAAAATGGAGAATCAAACTTAACCAAACAAGAAGAAAACCTCCCATCTTAACTACATGTGCTAGAAAAGTAATTTGACTATAATTGGATATATAATATGCTTATTATATGTTATCACGCGTACAAAGTACGTGTATTTACTAGTATATATAATGTGATGACATATATAGGAATTTCGTCATCCGGGTAAATCATATTCTATATATTACATTAATACAAAATTGATACAAGTTTATATTAGTTCTTTGGCTTAATTGCATCTTGATATCCTCAACTATTCTACTTTTTCAATTTGATACCCTAAAAAAAATGGGTACAACTTAGAGGTGGACATACGATTTCACGACCCGCGGTTCCGATCCGGCCACGTAAACTGTCCAAACAAGTCGTTCCTAAAATTTAAAATTTAAACGGGCCGGGACGGAACGGGTCGTGTGACATTAACGGGTTGGAACGGGTCATATTTTCAAAACAGACGGTACCATGACCCGACCCGTTTCTAGTGGTTTATGTTTTTTGTAATCAAATTTTAGATTTTTATTGTTGTTATAGTCAATATATAATAGAACATATTATTTAGTAAAAAAAAATCTAGAATTTTGGGGAGATATTAGACATATTTTATTTTTATAGATAATAGAATATATGTAATTGTGTAGTGTTATAGTTTGGGATTTATTTCCTATTTTTTGGACCCGTTTGGATCCGCGGGTCAGCCCGTTTTGGACCCGTTTCGAATGGGGCGAGCCCAGTTCGGTTCCAATATTTTTTTTGGCACCGTCCCGCCTTCCGGTCTTGATCCATCAAATTTAGGTTCGGTCCGACCCGTGCTCACCCCTAGTACAACTTGATACCTTAAAAAAATTAGACAAAATATCCTTGTTACAAACTTAAAAATACCCTCCTGTAAACTAGCCTCTCCTCCCCCCTCCCCACCCCTGCCCCCTCCAGCCACCGTCCTCCCCCCTAGCTACCCCACACCTCCCGCTGCTCCGTCCCCGTTCCCCCCACCCACGACTGCACCACCGCCCCCCCCCCCCCTCTTCATGGTCTCGTCGCCTCCGGTTGCGCACGCGTCCAAAGAGAGAGAGAGAGAGAGGAGGGGGCGGTGGTGTAGCCGGGGGGTGGGGGGGGGGGGGCGAGGCCGGGGCATCGGGGGGCGGGGTGGAGGGGAGGGTGGGGGGGGGGAAGGGGAGGGTAGTTTTATCTTTCTTTCTTTTTAAAATTTTGGGTATCAAATTAAAAATATTAAATAGTTGATGGTATCAAGTTGTTGAGTAAAAAAGTTTAAGTGAAAAACTGGAATAGGTAAGGGTATTAAGTTACAATTTAAGGCAAATTATAAGGGCACATAATATTTTGATCAGGGCTAGCCAGGATTAGGGCTAGCCAGGATTTGAGGAGATTTTACTCGGGCTATCAAAATATTCCACTCAGGGGGCTGTCCAAACCCCACACACCCCCCAAACCCCAAAAATCACTCTCATTTCTAAATTTCACTCTCTCTCTCTTCCAAAACCCTTCTTCTTCTTCTTCTTCTTCTTCTTCTTCTATCCATCTTCTTCTTCTTCTTCTCCACCATTTCCATTCTCACATCTCCATCAAAATCCTAGTTTTTTCTCATCTTCTTATTCTCCACCATTTTTATCATCACCATCTCCATCAAACCCTAGTTTCTTTCTCATTCCCAATTTCGATAGCACCCAAAAAATTAAATAAACCCTAAAATGCATGGAAATAAAGCTTTAATACTTATTTTCTCACAAAGAATGCATGGAAATAAACCCTAAAATACATATTTCACTCTATTATCAAGATTGAAATAAACCATAATATATTTTTTTATTCAAAAAGTTCGACTTTAGGTCTGCCAGAAATTGTGGCAGTCCTGAAAGGAACTTGCTGTATAGCAAGTCCCTTTCAGGACTGCCTCAACTTCTGGCAGTCCTCAATATGTCTAGAACTGCCAGAAATTGTGGCAGTCCTGCTGTAGAGCATGTCCCTTTCAGGACTGCCACAATTTCTGACAGTCCTCAGTACTTCTAGGACTGCCAGCAATTGTGGCAGTCCTGTTGTACATCGAGTCTATTTCAAGACTGCCACAATTTCTGGCAGTCCTCAATACTTCTAGGACTGTCAGAAATTGTGGCAGTCCTGATATGAACCCAATTCTTCTACAACTAGGATTTCTTTCATAGTTTTCTTCTACAACTAGGATTTCATGCATAATTCTTCTATTAATAAAGAAAAATTGGTTAATAGACTAATAGATTAATAGATTTGATAACCCAATTTCTTCTACAACTAGGGTTTCATCCATAATGCCTAAACAAGAAGAAGAAAAATAGATTAGGGTTTGGAGAAAGAGATCTGAGAAATTAGAAGAGAGCAAAAAATCAAAATAAACTAGGTTTGAAAAAATTGATGTTCTTGTTTTTGTTCTTCTTCTTCTTGTTCTTGTTCTTTTTCTTTTTCTTGTTCTTGTGAGAAAAGAGAGAGGAGCAAAAAAAAAGGTTGACTTATATACTCACATGTTGGCTAGCCCTGAGTAATTTTTTCAATGGCAAACTTGTAAATAAATCAAATTTACTTTGGCTAGTCTTGATCAACTTTGTATGTACCCTTATAAATTGCCCAATTTAAGCCCAGTTCTTTTGTTCTAAGAATCGATTCCTTACAAATCTCAAGAAGGGGAAGAAGTACAATGAAATCTTAAGCACCTCCAAACATTGACTAACACTTTGTACCTATCAACAGTTGTCCAACGTCTATGGTGGTCCCCTCTGACATAGTTAACAACACCACGGTCAAAACCTCATTTTGTCTTAAAGAACAACAACTTCACTAGATCTACACGTTCTTCCGTCGGTACCTTAGCCGCTGTCAAAATGGCCTCGATGTCCTTAAGCCATGCACATGCTGTAATGGAATCTTTCGTGCCCTCGAAACGACGGGAGTTGTACTTGTAAAATCTGGTCGATGCTCCTGAATCTGTCCTCACTCCCCTTTCCAAAGCCGTCTGCAATCCTTGGTTAAGTAATACATTCTGCTCTTGCAGATGGGTGTGCATGCGTTGCTGGGCCAACATCTGATGTTGCTGAGTAGCCATCATCCCTCTCATGATCTCCAGAAGGGCTGGTGTGTCTACTTCCACGGGGGTAGGTGGAACTGTTGGTGGTGTTAGAACCTCCGGATACTGCGGTCCAGCTGTTGGTTCCACTATCACCTCTTTTTGGATGGTCTCTTGAGGTAGTACTGGCCATTGTTGCTGATCAACAGGGTCTCGCTGTCCATGTTGCCCTTGTTGTTGCTGTCTAGCTCTAGCAGATGCGGACGAAGTTCCCCTAAGAAGGGACAAGAGAACAATCAAATGACCGGACATGAAGGATCAATGAAGTCTAAGGATATTGGAATGTCAAGCTCGAGTCGAGAGTACATAATCATGAGATCAAGGGAAAAATATATGTGATTGAGACATCCTATAAATTAAAACACCCCACAATTATGAAATCAGACCTGCATGGGCCACCACTAAAACCTTGTCACGCCCCAGAACCAGAATACCGGAGAGCGGGGGAGTGACTCAGCCAGCTACGTATTACGGGTAGATGAATACCGTATAATACGATCAATGCTGTCTAAAAGACGAGGGGGTGCATACTACATGAAAGTCTCACTATGGTCACTCAACATCTACTGTCGCAATCATTCAAACAAGAAGCAATAGTAGAGAACATGTAAGATAAAACAGTAAGGCGTCCCAAATGCTTAGTGTGAAACTCACAAATTTAGACTGCATTTTAATTTTAATTTAATTGTGTTGCTAAATAATTTTGATAGAATAATATTATATATTATTTGTGAGTTTATGAAAATTATTTTTTAAAGTAATTAAATATGGATTTTTGTATGTCAGCCCAGACCTGAACCCGGTTTGAATTTAATTGAACTTAATATATATATATATATATATATATATATATATATATATATATATATATATATATATATATATATATATATATATATATATATATATATATATATATATATATATTTTGAATTAGTTATGATTCTTCTAAGAAAATAAATTATTTATTTTTGGCTCAAAGCCTTAAAGCCATTTTACCAAAGTATCCATACTTCAAACCTTTTAGCCCATTAGCTTTAAGTCATTTAATGACTTAGATAAAATTGCTACTGGGAATGTAATTTATCCATTTGTTGGTTAGAATGAATGATCATTCATTCTTAGTTTTTTTTTCTTTGTTTGAGTGCTGTCGGTTCCTCTGTGAAACCGAAAGAGCTCTTCTTCTTCCATCCCGACCCCAACGCTAGACCTCTCGACTCCTCACCGGCCGGCCATGACGGCCGGGCCGTTCGTCTCCCTTCCATGGTAACCTTCTTTTCCCTTCTCCTATATAAGAATCCTCATTCTTCCTTTCCATTCCATCATCCTTTTCCAAAACCCCAAATCCACCCCCTAGCCAGATCTGGCCGAGCCCTCCGGCGACCGGAGCTCCGTCTCCGCCGCCCCGACCCCGTGGGTTTCCTGGCGCTGTCTCCGTCGGATCTGCCCCCAGGCGCCCCGTTTCCCGGTCTGGCGCCCCGATCCAGGCCCTCCGGCGCTTCCCGTGGCCGATCGACCAGCACCGCCCCGGCCTTCCGCCGAGCTCGGCGACCCCCGATCCCGTCGTCCCTTTGCACTTTCCGTGGCTCGCTGCCCTTCCGCGAGTTTCCGTGTTTTTGCGGACTCCGTCTCCGCTGTATGAGTGTTCTTGGGAATTCCCGCGTTTCCGCAGATTCGCGTGTTCCGAGTCCGAGGCAACTCTTCGGATTCTGTCGATTTGGGTAACCTCTGTTTATCCCGTAGTTTTTCTCTTCGGATATAGTCTGTGATGATTTTTGGTCTACCGATTCCTTCGGAAATTCGAATTTTTGGTTACGTTTCAATTACGTTACCATTTCGATTTTTCGAAGTTTCATCGGAAATTGGTATGCTGTTGGTTTTGGTTCTGTGATCTTTTCGATTTTGGAGTTTCCGAATCCTTCGAAAATATTTCTGTGATTAGAGATTTTATATATAAATTTGGTTTTAGAAGAACCTTGTTTCTGAGAAGGTTCTTTGGTTTGGATTGGTGTAAAAATTGGTTTTTGTGATATTTCGGATTGGTTTTGGGTAATTCCGATTTTGTTCGGGAATTCCGAATTCATTTCAAAAAATGATTTATTAGATGTTTTTCTATATAAAATTGGGTATCCCTGGTTTGGGAATTATTTTTCAAAAAAAAAAAGTCGGCGCATTTTCCAGTTTTTGGGTTGACCGAAAATAGAGGAAATGTTGCCTAATTTTTTTTAGAAAAATCTAAATATAGTTTTAAATGATTTTTCCGGAATAAATATTTTTTTTAAAATTATTTTTGGGCGACGACCGTATTGGTCAATGGGCCCTGGCTAAGTGCAAACGAAACCGGTTTCGCTCGGACGTTGAGGCATTAGCCTATATGACGATTGGACCAATATCTGAGACTCATAAATTAATTCAATTATTTTTTTTTTTACTTTGTAATTTAATTGTAGGATAATTTTAGAAACTAACCAAGTATTATTCTTATTTAAATTCATGTAATTGGTCTGTAAGGCATAAGCCATTTATTATTTATTCTGGTTGTGAGAAAGTGTAATAGCTTAGGTTTTATTTTATTTTCTTTTATTTTCTGGTTGATTTTTCTGTCATGAGAACGTAGTATAAAATGATAATTATTTATTTTATTTTAAAAAAAAAGAATAATAATAAATGTTTTATCACTTAGCAGTTAAGTTGTAATTTTTAAATAGAAATTCATGTATTTCTCATTAAAAAGGAAAATCTTAGTTTATATTTATATAATTATTAAATACCGAGTTTTTCCAAATAAATCGATAAATACAATTTTTCTCGAAATTAAATATAAATTGATGTTTCTTAATTGCAACGCACTAATAATCGCGTTTTGGTTGTGTTAGCTAAATAAAGACTAAAATTGACTAGGACACAACTAGAGATTGCAACTAGTATAGTAACATTGGCGACTTTGGTTCTGAGACAAGTTTCCCGAATGTAGGATTTCAAGGAAGAACCTGATTTCCCATCCTGACGTATCGACCCGTCCAGTCCAATCAACCTGAGGCAAGTACATTTCGTGTTAGTTTACAATTATTTAGTAATCATTTTATTGCAAGTTTAAACCACGATGCAACACGAGCACTGACTGTAACTACTGTAACTATTGGGGACTGGCGGAATAGTGTAATGAGTATGACCATACTGTAACTTTACTGTAACAAATCTCATATCCTTTACTGTAACAAACCCAAGCCGGTCATATTTTATTACCTATTCACATCACAGAACTGTAACTGTTTTAAAACTGTAACTGCTTAAATTATTGATTTCAAAACTGTTTAAAAGTGCATAATTCTATTATTATTTCAATTGTCAAATTAGCATGAATTGTACTTTGCTCCCTCCTGACTGGAGACCCAACATTTTAGGTATCACTGATGATGCTTTATTCCGCGGTATTTTCCCGAGATCCCAACTAGAGGACGATGATCTCAAGACTGATGAGCTGGTTGCCTAGATTTTCTTCTTCTTTTATAAATCATGATGTTTGAGTAAAACAGTGTATTTCAGATGTATCTTTCATTTTATTGTAAATTTTTTTTAAATTCGGAATAATAAATTTGTTGCAATTATTGTGTTGTTGATATTACCTGCATGAGTGATACAGCTTACTGCCGCCGTCTCAACAATGGTGCAGGTGGGCATGATCCGATTCGACCCAAGAAATTGGGACCGGGTCGTGACATATTTTAAGTGGTGGCCCATGCAGGTCTAATCAACAACTTAGGAGAACCAACTTAGAAACAATTAGAACACTAGAACATCAAATTGCCAAAACATAGGACCGATATATATATATATATATATATATATTAAATATTTTTGTTTGATTATAGACTGGTAGGCTACCTTGCTTATGTGTGCATCCTAAACCTTCTAGATAATGGCCACTGACAAGACCAATCCTGCTGACGTTGAGGTGTCATCTCCAGATCACACCCCACCTCCTCAACCAAGTCCAGGGTTTATTCCCTCGCAGCTAATTGACCGTCCCCATAATGCATCCAGTGAAGTTTTTACTACACTAGCGATTCCTACCTCTTCTCAAACTGAGTTGCATTTTCTTGGGGAAGTACCCATTCCTGTTGCTCCACCAGTACCAGCGAACACCTCCCAAATAGTTGCCCTATTTCAAGAAATCATGGAGTCCCAGAAGGCTCAAGCTGAAGCTCAGCAGGAACAGATGGATATCACGATAGAAGTCATGAAGAACGTCAATATTGTAGCCTTAGCTATTTTAAACCGAGTTGGAGCGGAACCTCGTCCTAGGACGGACGCCCCTGAATATAGAAGATGTTGGAACCCTACTATCCGGCAGCCATATCATAAGAAGTTATTGGTTTGTGACTACTGTAAAAGGCCTGGTCACCAAGCCAATATTTGTCGCAAGAGATTGGGAAAATGTTTGGTATGTGGATCTGCTGAACATCGGGTAAAGGATTGCCCCTTATCTCTCCATCGTACCAGAACACCTATCCCAGTTATACCTGTTATGCCGCAACCTAGGGACTCTCTTTCCATCCAGCAGATCTTGCCTCCTACACCCACTATAGGAAGGCATGATGAAGACTTGAGGATCATAGAAGATGAAGAAGTTGGAGACTGCTCATGCAAGAGCCAGAGCCATGAAGATTAATACTTAGGACTGCTGAATAGCATTATCTATTGTTGTAAAAAGTTGTAACAGGATGTCCTTAGATCAATCATGAGAGTTTTTGCTGTAATTCTCCACATAAATAAAATTTTTAGTTACACCTTTATGGTAGATGTCTTCCCTGATAGTCTTCCCGGATTACCACAGTTCGAGGCATAGAATTCATCATTGACCTAGTCCCCGGCTTTTCCATCTCTAAGGGACGCTATAGAGTCAACCCGAAGGAGGCCAAGAAGATGAAGGACCAGATCGATGAAGGCTCTAGGATTTATCCAAGATGAAACTTCATCCTAGGGAACATCTATCTTGTTTGTGCCCAAGAAGGATGGAACAATACGGATGTGCGTCGACTATCGGGCACTAAAGAACAAGTACTTTTTCTGGATTGATGATCTGTTTGATCAATTTGAGTGGAGTTAAGGTGTTTTCGAAGATTGACTTAAGATTTGATCACCATTAGATCAAGGTCAGGAAAGAGGACATTCACAAGACGGCATTCAACACCAAGTATGGGTAGTTCGAATTCTTGGTCATATCGTTTGGACTGACGAATGTTTCTACTGTGTTCATGAATCTCATGAACAGAGTCTTTGGATCAGTTTTGTTGTCATCTTCATTGGTGACATTCTGATATACTCAAAGACTGAAGAAGAGCATGAAGAACATCTGAGAAAAGTTCTGGAAACTTTGAAGAAAAAGAAGTTTTATGGTAAGTTATCTGAACGTGGATTTTCTTTGACAAGGTGGATTTTTGGCCATGTTGTCAAGAGAAGAAATTTCGATGGAAGATAGCTGCTGTTGAAAAGTGGTATACCCCAAGTTCAATTCGGAAGTTTCTTGAACTTGGCTGGCTACTATCAGAAGTTCGTGAAGGATTTCGCCAAGAATGCTGAGCCAATGACGAAGCTCACTTGGAAGAATGAAGAGTTCATCTGGACGAAAGATTGCCAGGAGGCATTGAGGAGCTGAAGAAGAGACTTACCACTACACCAATCCTTGCGCTACCCGCAGGAACCGGTGGTTTCTCAATTTACAGTAATGCCTCTGGAAAAGGACTGGGTTGCGTTCTTCAACAACATGGGAAAGTAATTGCTTACACATCTAGGCAACTACAGACTCATGAGAAGAATTATCCCACACCTAATTTGGAATTTGCTGTAATTATCTTTACTTTGAAGCTATGGAAGCATGATTTTTATGGAAAGGGAGTGAAAATATATACTGACTACAAAAGTCTGAAATATTTCTTCACTCAGAAAGAGCTAAATGTTAGACAAAAAAGATGGCTGAAGCTGATGAAGGATTTCAACATCGACCCGCTATACCACCCGGGTAGGGCTAATGTGATCGCTGATACACTTAGTCGATATCCAGTGGCGATGTTCTTAACCAAGGAGTGGCACCTACTAGAAGACGTCGAGAAGCTTGGACTGGAGGTTATACTACCTGGAGATAGAAGGACGGAGATGGATGCTGATTCAGTATTGATGAAGTTCGAGGCTGATGGGCAAAATCAAGAGGACGTAGTTTCAAAACGAGGCACTTTGCAGGCTTAGAGATCAAGTGTTGGCAGGAACACTTGAGGGTTTCTAAATTGATCAGCAGTGGAACTCTGAAGAATGGTACGAGGCTTTGCGTATCGGCTGACAAACGGAGGAACGAGTTGATGAAAGAAATGCACCAGTCGCAGTATTCCATATATTCAGGAGCTAATAAGATGTATCGAAAATGCCTCCATTGATTGGTGCTATGGAATGAAGAAGGACAATTCCAGGTATGGGATTAGATGTGAATTTGTCAACATGAGGAATTTAGCAAGAGAACAACAAGTTTGTTGCAGCCGCTGGACAATTCGGAGTGGAAGTAGAAGCATATAACAATGAACTTTGGGTAAGAATTGCCTTGTTCCCAAGGAGGGAAGGGCACCAATTGGATTATAGTGGACCGACTGACTAAGTCAGCACACTTTATTCTCTTCAAGGTTAGTTTATTCACCGAGAAGTTGGCAGCAATGTACGAGAGGCACCCCTACCGGATTTATGGAGTACAAACCGGCGGACAATCAAAGAAGATAATCCAGACGCTTGAAGATATGTTAGATCTTGTGTTTTGGAAATTGGAGGGTCTTGGAGAAGATCATTTAAAATTGGTAGAGTTTCCTTACAACAACTACCAAGTTAGCATCGTCAATCAGTGGAGTTTGAAGAAGGAGATAGCGTCTTTTGTGAAGATTTTCTCCTACCAGAGGAACGATCAGTGTTAGCAGAGCAGGAAAGTTGAGCCAGGTACATCAGGCCATTTGAAGTTTTAAGACGAGTTGGAAGTAGCGTACCGGTTAGCTCTACCAGCTAATCTTGAGGGTGTGCACAACGTTTTCCACGTATCGCAGCTCAGACACTATATTCCGGATCCGAGTCAGAGCTGAAGATTGGACTCAGCCTTTCAGTGCCAGAGAAACCAGTAGCAAGCGTAGTCAGAGGTGGGAAGAAGAACAGAAAATTTGAGCCATCACATAACTCCTATTTCTTATCTTTTCGTTCTAAACTTGATTGATGCTGCTAAGTTAGCCTATTTTTGCAAGCTAATTCTTTATTAAGCTTGATCATGACAGTATTTTATTGGGTGCACCCACTAATATATTGTCTAATCAGAACCGGTGCATGATGGTCTGATCAACCTCGTGTACTTTGGTTCGCTTTTGTATTTTTTCTGCATGTATGATTACATAATTAAAATTGGTCCCTAAACGTCTCATCCACGACTGCTTTAACAAATCTTATTGTTTGGACTTGAAATGCGGGAGTAGTACCCGTATTTGGTTGATACTCGAGGTAATTTCTAAACCTTGTTTCCTGTTAAATTTCGAGGACGAAATTTTCTAAGGAGGGAAGGTTGTGAAACCCGCAAATTTAGACTGCATTTTAATTTTAATTTAATTGTGTTGCTAAATAATTTTGATAGAATAATATTATATATTATTTGTGAGTTTATGAAAATTATTTTTTAAAGTAATTAAATATGGATTTTTGTATGTCAGCCCAGACCTGAACCTGGTTTGAATTTAATTGAACTTAATTTTTTTTTTTTGAATTAGTTATGATTCTTCTAAGAAAATAAATTATTTATTTTTGGCTCAAAGCCTTAAAGCCATTTTACCAAAGTATCCATACTTCAAACCTTTTAGCCCATTAGCTTTAAGTCATTTAATGACTTAGCTAAAATTGCTACTGGGAATGTAATTTATCCATTTGTTGGTTAGAATGAATGATCATTCATTCTTAGTTTTTTTTTTCTTTGTTTGAGTGTTGTCGGTTCCTCTGTGAAACCGAAGGAGCTCTTCTTTTTCTTCCATCCCGACCCCAATGCTCGACCTCTCGACTCCTCACCGGCCGGCCATGACGGCCGGGCCGTTCGTCTCCCTTCCATGGTAACCTTCTTTTCCCTTCCCCTATATAAGAATCCTCATTCTTTCTTTCATTCCATCATCCTTTTCCAAAACCCCAAATCCACCCCCTAGCCAGATCTGGTCGAGCCCTTCGGCGACCGGAGCTCCGTCTCCGCCGCCCCGACCCCGTGGGTTTCCCGGCGCTGTCTCCGTCGGATCTGCCCCCAGGCGCCCCGTTTCCCGGTCTGGCGCCCCGATCCAGGCCCTCCGGCGCTTTCCGTGGCCGACCGACCAGCACCGCCCCGGCCTTCCGCCGAGCTCGGCGACCCCCGATCCCGTCGTCCCTTTGCACTTTCCGTGGCTCGCTGCCCTTCCGCGAGTTTCCGCGTTTTCGCGGACTCCGTCTCCGCTGTACGAGTGTTCTTGGGCATTCCCGCGTTTCCGCGGATTCGCGTGTTCCGAGTCCGAGGCAACTCTTCGGATTCCGTCGATTTGGGTAACCTCTGTTAATCCCGTAGTTTTCCTCTTTGGATATAGTCTGTGATGATTTTTGGTCCACTGATTCCTTCGGGAATTCGGATTTTTGGTTACGTTTCAATTACGTTACCATTTCGATTTTCCGAAGTTTCATCGGAAATTGGTATGCTGTTGGTTTTGGTTCTGTGATCTTTTCGATTTTGGAGTTTCCGAATCCTTCGGAAATATTTCTGTGATTAGAGATTTTATATATAAATTTGGTTTTAGAAGAACCTTGTTTCTGAGAAGGTTCTTGGGTTTGGATTGGTGTAGAAATTGGTTTTTGTGATATTTCGAATTGGTTTTGGGAAATTCCGATTTTGTTCGGAAATTCCGAATTCATTTCGGAAAATGATTTATTAGATGTTTTCTATATAAAATTGGGTATCCCTGGTTTGGGAATTATTTTTCAAAAAAAAGTCGGCGCATTTTCCAGTTTTTGGGTTGACCGAAAATAGAGAAAATGTTGTCGAATTTTTTTTAGAAAAATCTAAATATAGTTTTAAATGATTTTTTCGGAATAAATATATTTTTTTAAAATTATTTTTGGACGACGACCGTATTGGTCAATGGGCCCTAGCTAAGTGCAAACGAAACCGGTTTCGCCCGGACGTTGAGGCATTAGCCTATATGACGATTGGACCAATATCTGAGACTCATAAATTAATTCAATTTAATTTTTTTTTTTTACTTTGTAATTAATTGTAGGATATTTTAGAAACTAACCAAGTATTATTCTTATTTAAATTCATGTAATTGGTCTGTAAGGACATAAGCCATTTATTATTTATTCTGGTTGTGAGAAAGTGTAATAGCTTAGGTTTTATTTTATTTTCTTTTATTTTCTGGTTGATTTTTCTGTCATGAGAACGTAGTATAAAATGATAATTATTTATTTTATTTTTTAAAAAAAGAATAATAATAAATGTTTTATCACTTAGCAGTTAAGTTATAACTTTTAAATAGAAATTCATGTATTTCTCATTAAAAAGGAAAATCTTAGTTTATATTTATATAATTATGAAATACCGAGTTTTTCCAAATAAACCGATAAATACAATTTTTCTCGAAATTAAATATAAATTGATGTTTCTTAATTGCAACGCACTAATAATCGCGTTTTGGTTGTGTTAGCTAAATAAAGACTAAAATTGACTAGAACACAACTAGAGATTGCAACTAGTATAGTAACATTGGCGACTTTGGTTCTGAGATAAGTTTCCCGAATGTAGGATTTCAAGGAAGAACCTGATTTCCCATCCTGACGTATCGACCCGTCCAGTCCAATCAACCTGAGGCAAGTACATTTCGTGTTAGTTTACAATTATTTAGTAATCGTTTTATTGCAAGTTTAAACCACGATGCAACACGAGCACTGACTGTAACTACTGTAATTATTGGGGACTGGGGGAATAGTGTAATGAGTATGACCATACTGTAACTTTACTGTAACAAATCCCATATCCTTTACTGTAACAAACCCAAGCCGGTCATATTTCATTACCTATTCACATCACAGAACTGTAACTGTTTTAAAACTGTAACTGCTTAAATTATTAATTTCAAAACTGTTTAAAAGTGCATAATTCTATTATTATTTCAATTATCAAATTAGCATGAATTGTACTTTGCTCCCTCCTGACTGGAGACCCAACATTTTAGGTATCACTGATGATGTTTTATTCCGCGGTATTTTCCCGAGATCCCAACTAGAGGACGATGATCTCAAGACTGATGAGCTGGTTGCCTAGATTTTCTTCTTCTTTATAAATCATGATGTTTGAGGAAAACAGTGTATTTCAGATGTATCTTTCATTTTATTGTAAAAAGTTTTTAAATTCGGAATAATAAATTTGTGGCAATTATTGTGTTGTTGATATTACCTGCATGAGTGATACAGCTTACTGCCGCCGTCTCAACAACGGTGCAGGCTGGGCATGATCCGATTCGACCCAAGAAATTAAGACCGGGTCGTGACACTTAGTCAAAATGTTCTTGAGATCTGGCTGTACAAAACATAGCCAAATGGTATAGCAAGGTATACACAATCGTTATCAACTGCAGTCTGACTTAGTTGCAATTATGTAAAAGTAAGTACAAGACAATCCGACTAACATGTCGGTGCCAAGTGGCAAAATGTAAAGTAAGTAGCAAAACGAGCAAGAAAGTAAAGAACCCACTCGTGTCCTCCTGCGATCATCCCTCTAGTATTGACCATCTTGGAGGTAGAAGTAAGCTGAGTCATCGGTAACTGGCTCTAAATCTGGCCATGCAAAACCAGAGAGGTTAGACCTCTAATAGCAAGTACCACAAGGAAGCACGATATGAGAACTAAAACCAGTGATAAGAGTTAAGAATATAATAATAAGTCTCCGCTTGCTACTGGGATTCACACAACATCACGATACTTCAAACCAACTTTCCAACCAAACAAGGACAGAAGTTGACCCGTCATGTCCTGACATTCTGATCATATCAGTAGTTAATAGAGTAGGTACAGTACACAAACAAATCAATTTAAACGGTCATGTAACTACTACGGCTTGCTACTGTAAGTTCCAAGTTGTCTTGGAAATATGCAATAAGGATTCCTCAGTTCTTACTATGCACAAGCAAGGCTAGTCTACCCAATAATTAATTGCGCCAATCATGAATTAGACGAGTCCCAGCGGGACGTCCGTCATCAGTATACAGTAAATAAATATAGGCAGATACCGCTCCCTGTCCGTGTGGCAGATTTGCAATATCTGTGGGAACTAGCTGGCATATCGGGGCACTAATTGTCCCAAGGATGGCTACCATGTAAGAACTCGGGAATTCATTCTCTCCATACATCGTTATTTTGTTTAACTTAGTAGTCCCTGTGTTAATTGAAATCTTATGCCATGGATCATGGTCATTCAGAATGTGTACTTTCGTACAGAGTACGATATGCATAACTCTACAACGATGCCCGTGCGGTTAGGTTGTAGGTCTTACATAGCGTAATACAACAATCAAACCTAGCCACGGAATAATCATGCCTTGACTGTAAAGTACACATGCCGCATTTGTAGAAAACCAGTTGAAGCCTGCACGTGTCCATATGCCAATGTTCGGGATCGGCTAGTCGATTGCAATGGTTCATTGTTAATATGAACGTGTCTCATTTAATTTCAATAAGACGACTAGCCAGCCTCTTAGTTCCAACTAGGAACACATGATCAATCATTTAGTCAAGGTAACAATCAATGTCAATTCGTGCCAAGGTATGAAAGTCAAACTAGTATTTAGTATGGTCGAGTCTATAACTCTCAGGGTTAAGTTCCAGTCATACTGGGTATCTATAAACCAATCGGTACACAGGGCACATTCCACACCACAATATGTATTAAAATATTAGTATATCATGATTATATCGAGTTCATGCAAAAAGGCATAAAATAAGATATGCCATGTACGCCCAAGGAGTACGTTCAATAAAAATACGTCAAGCCAAAAGAGTACGCCCGATGAAATACGCGTAAAGGAGATTTACGCGTGAGGGAAGTTTACGTGTGAAGGAATAAAGCTTGCGCGTAAAGGAGTACGCTCCAATAAAGGAACAAAGTTGCGCGCGTAAAAACTTGTCTTACGCTAAGCCAGAAGAGTACGCGTAAATAATAAAGTTACGCGTAAAAACTCGTCTGCGTAAAGGATAACGTTACGTGTAAAACATGTACGCGTGAAAATAACATTACGCGTAAAACATGTACGCGTAAAGAATAACGTTACGCGTAAAACATGTAAGCGTAAAGAATACACCAAGCCAGAGTCGACTTGCGTAAACCGAATTCACGCTGACACGATGAACGTGGGCGTAGAGCTTGATATTACGCGGGCACGTATAAACGTATGCGTAGAGCTTGATATTACGCGGGCACGTATAAACGTGTGCGTAGAGAACCTCCGGAACTCCAATTCTATGAGCTTCAATCTGAGCCAAAAATGGGAGTTCCCCGGATCGAAAGGGGTTATAACACAAATCTCACAATCTGGAACAAACGAAACTTAAAAATAAGGAAGTTTGATAGATCAAAATCCACAAGATCCGAAAAATGGCAATTTTTAGATCTACTAAAAATGAAACTCCAAAATGCAAAATGCCAAGTTCTAAACTATCTTAGGATCGCGAGAGAAAGATAAATGAACCATAAAAATATGGGTTCTCATGTGGAGCAAGATGTACTTGCCTAAGCTCTTGGTAGGTGGAGAGAGTTATGAGGAAGAAGAAGAGTAATAAGAATAAAAAGTAATGAGAGAGAGAGAGAGAGGGTTGGGGCTTTAAATGGGGATGTGGTACGTGGGGAGTTGGTCGGGTTCATGGTGAACCACCAAAATCCGGAAATGAACCAACCCAAGCTGAACCTAAGAGCAAAGCAAAAGCAGAATATAAAATACAAAAAAATAATTAGCGTGAAATTAAAGGAATTAACTACAAACAAATGTAGGATAAATATTAAATAAATACATTCAAGCCGTACACGTATTAAAATACGCATTATGGGAACGAAGAATGACACAGTGCTATATCCCCAGGTCAACCCTAGGCTTCCAGGGTGGATGACCTCTCATAATAAGAACTGGATTCAACTCAGTGCTTGGGTCATGCAGAACTTCAAAGCGGAACTGCAAGCCATTGGGTTGTTTGAAGCAGTAGCCTCCACAAGTCAAGGTATACCAATAAACAATAACATGTTCTTAGCTTTGATGGAGTTATACATTAGCTCAACAGGAACTTTTGTAACCCCGATAGGTGAAATGGGTTTTGCATTGCATGAGATGCAATTCATTTCTAAGCTGCCAATGGGAGAAGTTTCATATGAAGAATATGTTCCCTCCATCCGGGAATTAACAGAAATCAGCCAGACAAACCCCGATCTAGTCGAAGTATATCAAGAATTGATGTGTCATTATCTAATTTGTACCACTATGTATAAAAGTGGATCGCAATTGGCATACATCAATAAATGGACAACATATCTATTCTACCATCAGAATAGGATATCCAAGGATGACAAGGGGAGATTCCAAGACAACAAGGCTCAATCCATCAACCTTTGTTCAATAATTCCTTCGAATTTGATCCATGGTTTGATGATCATATCTAAGTCTCAGGACAAGTATCTGACCACCAAGACTGGAGAATTTTCTGCAGGGACTGAAGCATTGAGCTATCTGAAGCATGGCAGTCGAAAGATCTCAAAGAAAGCCTTGCTGGCGGGCTTTCTTTCTCTGTGGCTGCGAAGATGGGTCATACCAGGAACTGGTACGGTTGACAGAATCCACCGAAACGTACTATGGCCAGCAGTATGTTTGGTGTTCATGACCAGACTCAGCCTATTACCGGCAATGGTGTATTGAATAAATACTGGTCTGTGAGCATTTGGTGAGGAGCTGACCAATAATGCTTCCTACCGTAAAGATTTCCCTAGGGTAGAGACGCCCTACACTTATTTAATGGGCTGGTTACTGCATCACAACTGCAGTTTATTGCCACTAGGCCCTGAAGATAATACGAAGGTCTTCCTCCAGAAGTTCAATAAAGCCACGTGGATTGCAACTTCAGTGGCAGATACTCGAGCAGTACTAAACTACTCTTATGGATGGAACTTTTTTTGCACATGACCACCAGTTCCAGCCGACTGCCTCGGTGTGCAATTTGAAGATATAGGTCAAGAAAGGACGGGGCTCCCTGTGCCTGTCTTTAATTGGCTGATATGCATCAGACCATCACATTTGATGTATAGGATTGAGGACAGCTGCATCTTCGAACTGTACCTGCCCAGTCGGTTCGCTCGTCAATTCGGGTATGACCAACTTCACGTTGGTAATCCCTCCACTGCCTTCAATTATTATGGAAAGTTAGTTGATGGTGCAAGGGCATGTAGATATTTCAGCGCTGGATGTACCGGTGCTAAATTTCGTGTGTCAACTGCCACCAGTACAGCTGAGCTACGAATGCTTTATTCGATGCTCGTTTTTATGCCTCCATCCGTTCCTTCGCAAGTGACTACAACATGAAGGGAAGTCTTCGATGGGACAAGGAAGGAAACATCGAAGAACCAGTTAGGGTACCTTCGGACGTTCCTGATGATGTTGTTGTTCCAGATGAATATTTGGAAGTGATCCTAACGGGAGTAGGGGAGGCACCAGCGGGAGCAATCAAAATTTCTCTCTAGGAAGCGTAAATCCGACACAGCGGTTGCTGCCCGAGAGAAGAAGAAAAATGTCACTGTTAAAGGGCCTTCCGGACAGAGGGCCGCTACTCCAGAAAGCGAAACTCCAGTCGAGGAAGCTCAAAACATTGCATCTTTTTCAGCTCATCCTGGAGAAGGATCTTCAGCATCCCAATCAGCAGCAACAACAGAAACTATGGGGCTCCTATCTCCCGGACGTCTCAGCACTTCGATGCATCTCACTTTGCCACAAAAGGCGAAAGCTGTTGAAGACACCGCCACCACTCACACTGTAGATCCGGAACCCATCCCCTCGAATGAACCGGCTCTTGATTTAGAAGATGATGACTGGGATCAAGATTATGACGAACTCTTGGCACGTCCTGCACCTACTCCAGGTAAATATAAATTACACAAAATCTATACAAAATTATGTATTATGATTTTGTATATTAACTTATTTTGCTTAATCTTTGTAGGTGTCATCGCTGCAGTAAAGCCCGTGGCTCCTCTTCCTCCTCAAGAAACTATTCATAAAGAAAACATAGAGTCTGAAGAAGAGAGTTCTTCTTCAAAAGAAGATTCTACTTCTAAAGAATACTCTCCATCTATGGAGATACCAGAAGAGCCTGTAGTGGAGGCCCACCAAGAATTGCCTTCTCTTGCTGAAGAAAGAGAAGAAGAACCGGCTGTAGAAGAACCATCTGCAGACGAAGAACCATCTGCAGACGAAGAACCAGTTGTATATGAAGAACCAACTGCAACTGAAATACTGTCAGAGCTTGAAAGGCCTGCAGTCAGCAAAGTTGATGAAGACATTGTCAACCCATCAACCGAAGTCAGAGACATAGTAATAGCACCTTCAGCTATTACTACTAATCCGGCACAAGTTCTTGAAAAGACAGTGTCTGAACCTGAATCAGTTACAACAATCATCATTACTACCGCAACAATCATCGTCACTGAAACTCAAGTAGTTTCAGCTCCAGAAACAGCTGGAGAAATGATCCAAAAAATTGCTGAAGAGATTGTCTCTAGAACTCCTGGGGATCAATTAACTATAGTAACAACAACAACTATAGCTTTAGCTCAACCTGCTACCAAGGCAACGACGACATCCGCTTCCGGTCTTCAGAAGAAGGATTTAGCGGATCTTGCTGCCACACCGAGCTCCAATACAGAAATAAATCTTCTAGTAGAGATTCATACTGAAGCTTTCTATAAAACTTTAGCGACTTTGATCAAGATGGTCCTGAAGAAGGGCCTAAATTATGAAAGCTTAAAGGCTGCGATTGCTCCCACCATTGGGAATGTTGCTATGTTCAATGATGAGAGAGCAGTAGCTCTGGAGAAAGTAGTAGAAGGACTTGAACAGCCTATTAAGGAATATCTAAGGCTGTCAAGTGAAACCCTTGAAAGTCTCATCCAGACCGAGTATGATGCTTTATCAGCTGAATACATCACTCGAGAGTATTTTTAAGGAATCTATCCAAGACTACAGTAGCAAAGTTGCTAAGGAGCGAGCTTTATTGAATGAAACTAAACCCCTGCTGGAGACACATAGAGAAGCCTATGAAACTTCAAACATGAGAATCTATCAACAAAATGATAGAATTCGTGAAGTTGAGGCAGAATTGGCTCGATTGAAGGCAGAGAGAGCAGATGATTGTAACTCGAGACAAACATATGACACAGAGCTCAATACTGGAAGAGAAGGTCTTTGGTGCTGAAGCTACCATAAAATCCCTTGATGACGCCAAGGATAAGATGATAGCTGCTTTTGCCGAACTCTCGCATCTTTGTACTGCAGAGGCTCGTCGCACCATAGCTACTACAACTGTACTGAGTTCTCGTGAGAGGCGTTTGGCAGAGCTGCAGAAAATGCTTGAAGATGTATCTGCTCCACCTTAGAAAATAAAGAATTTTGTATTCTTCCTTTCATATCATCAATAAAAAATTTGTATTCTTTCTTTTGCTGTAATATTTCAAATCATGCAATGAATGAAACATTTTTCGTTTATAAAATGGTTGTGAGATAGAAAACAATTATCAGAGATAATAATATGAACGTGATAAGTTTTTAAAACTCAACAAAGTAGATTATATCTATCCAGAGTTAATGTGGAGATGATATATAACAAATCTTGTTTTTTTAGAGCATACAATGTAACGCCCCAGTCCCAAAATACGTAGGACTAGGAACGTAATCATGCCAGCTGTATACATACGAGTAACTATACGGCTCGTATGTATACATAAGTTGTAAATGTAGAAAGCCAAGACACTAAATCTCATCCAAAAATAAATAATGATAAAAGCAACTTTGAGTTTGTCATGTACACAATAGTTGGGCGGAGACAAATCTACTACCAACTAAATTAAATATAGAAAAATATACAAGAAAAGAATTGAGCAAGCGAGAGCAAGTGACGAGTCCAAGAGCAATCATCACGGAGGAAGAAAGACATGGCCTTAGCTAGAGCACCTGCAAGAAATCACGAACACACACCTAGAGAAATCACCAGGTCCTCAGAGGGACGTAACAAGATACATGAAGAACATGCCATATAAATACTGAATATAAAATATGCCACAATCAAAAAAAGTGACAAGACTACAAAAAGGTAATCTAACCATACTAAAGTGATCATGCATATGAGAAACAATCCTTCGATGCATGAGCCCTGGCTGTAAATGGGATCGACATAGTCCCCATATAGGGCACCAGGGGCCTACGTCCGTAACGTCCGAAGATCGTCAGAGGGCATCATATGCAAGGGGCTACGTCCATAACGCTCTGGAAAGCGTCAGAGGGCACCTGGAGCCTGCGTCTCCGGCGGAGCGCACAGGTAAGCAGGAAAGTGCAAAGAAGCCCATACGTCAGGTATTGTTCTCCCCACCCAATGTACCTGTCAAGTCACATCCACGACCATGTACCTCTACTAACTGCTAAGTCTCCTAACATGCCTCTATTAGCAGTTAGCCCTAACGCATGCGCATAGGGGATCAGCCCCCACGCAAGAACCTCTACATACTACTCATCTCACACATCCTCGTGGTACAACTGTGTCAAGGTATATGCGATACACTAAAGACGGTAGTCCCTTAACTCTAGGTTCATGTGCAACCAAAGGATAGTAACAAAGTAAACTAATAATCACTGAGCATGTAGTAAATCAAGAACTGTAATAACTGGAATTAATGAACAGTGAAATATAATAAAATATAGATTGAATATAAACAGTATAATGGCAAGGTATCTTGCCTGGTGTGTCGCCTGGTGTGGTGCGGTGATCTGCCATGTCTCGGCTGTCCAATAGCCATGTTCGATGTAGGTATCCGAAATTCGCAAGAAAATAGAAGATATGATCAGTCATGATCAAGACTTGACAATAGATGAGGATTTGTAGAAAACAAGATGTTTATATCATGTTTAAAAAATATAATAGTTAAAACTAGATTTTATTAGTAAAAATATATTTTTGGAAAAATACTTTAATAATCAAAAATCGTTTTAGGCTACCTCTATGTTTGTCAACACATATTTTTATAGATAGAAAACTATATTTTATTATTAAAAATAATTTAGATAATATTAGTAAAATCATATAGGGTTCTAAAACCATATTTTAAAAAGGCCAAGCCAAGTATAATATTTATATAACCTTGTAGTATATATATTTTTTACAAGAAATTTGAAAGATTCTTTTTTTTTTATCTAAATACAAAATCAATTACTAATAATAATAATAATAAATAGTAGTAGAATACAATGACAACATAATCTAATAAAATCATAGAATACAAATTTATGTATACGGTACATACTTACATGCATACTTATAGTATTGCAAAATATTAATAACAAAAACTAAAGTAGTATATAATAATAATAATAATAATAATAATAATAATAATAATAATAATATAATCCCGAAGAAGTACACCTCATTCTCCTTTGAATAATAATAATAATAATAATATATAATAATAATAATAATAATGATAATAAACTAATGATAATAGTGATAATGATAATAAAATTATTAATAACTTGTACATTCACTACATAACAAAACCATTGGCAATAATAAAAACGAAATAAAATACGAGAGCAATAGCTGCTCTTCATTCCTTTATTTTGGAAAGAGATAAGAGAGAGAAAGAGAGGGGGATGGAGTGAAGTGCGGGATTACCGAGGCGATCGGCTCACTAGAGGCGGTGGCTCCGGCGTGGTCGGGCGCTCACGGGGGCGGCGCGCGGAAGGGGGTCAGCGGTTGTCCCTGGTGCGGATCTCGCCGACAGGCGGCGGATGAGATGTGGAGGAGGCAGCGTCGGCGCCGGGAAGTCGGATATGCGGCGGCGGATCGACGGCCTTGGAGGGGATCAGCGGAGACGGATGGGCAGGCGTCGGCGGTTAGGGGCGTCTCCGGCATCGCGCGCACGGCGGAGTGCCGAGCTTGCGGTGGGGGGCTTCGGTGGACGCGGAAATCTCCGGGGAGGCGCGTCGGCGGTCCGATCGCCGGAAGGGTGACGGGGAGTGGGTCTCGCGCTCTAGGAGGGAGGAACGGGGCTGTAGAAGATGGAGCGAGATCGGCGGGGGCTCGAGCAGACGGCGGCGGCTGCGGTGCTCCGTCGGCAGGGGATGGAGACGCGGTGGTCCTGTCGCGGAGGAGGTGAGTGGCGGAGGGGATCTTCGGCAAGAGCGGCGGGTTTTGGGCGACTGGGGTAGTCTTCCGGCCGAGGGGTCCCTCGGCGCGCGGGATCACCGACGGAGGGCGAGGCATGGATCCGCGGCCGAGATGAGGTTTTCTTCCTCCTCTTTTTGTTGTTTCCTGGGTGGTGGTTGTGTGGTGAAGACGATAATGGCTGCGGTGGTGATGGAGGCACTGGTTGTGGTGGTTTGTATCATCGTGTCGGGGCTGTCCGACACGACGGAGAGGGGGTCGGAAATCCTGTTGAGGGAATTGTAAATGTAATGGAAAATATAGTAAATAGGCGTGGAACACAGACAAGATGCACCTGTTGTGGATGGAAAATTTCTGAAGGAGTACCTCTCCTTTTATAGGAGGTGGAAATTTCCAGTTGGATAGGGATTGGAAGGATTTAAATCCCAATTAGATAAATCATCTATTAATTTAAATTGATTTAAATCCAAATCAATCTAGATAAACTTCCCTTTAAATTAAATGCCTATTTAAAATAAAATCTTTTCCACATTTAAATTATAAAAATAACTCAAATATTCAATAAACAAAATCTTAAAATATCATTTCCATAAATATTAAAATATAGCATTAATTAATTTCGAAAATCAAGGTAATTACTTAAATATTAAATCATAAAGTAGCTTTTTATAAATAACAAAAATATGTTACTATACAAATTTCAAATTTCGCAAAATATTAAACCACAATTTCCAAATCACAATTTATTTGTAAACGACGAATAAAATAACCTTTTTATAAAAATAAAAATATTTATTACCTTTGTTTGAACATGTACTTTCATATATAAATAAAATTTATATAAAAATATTTTTCTAAAGTATGTATCTCGACACATATTCGCACTCGAACGCAAATCTCGCACGTTACGTAAATATGACAAAACGACTCATGTGCGACATATAGATACGAAGTACAAAAATAAAGAAAATATTTAAAAAATCGTAGTAGAAATTTAGGGGGTTTACATCCTACCCAACTTAAAAGAATTTCGTCCTCGAAATTTAGGAAAAATTAGGGTATGTAGGGTGAAGGGGATAGAAAGAGTTTAACTATGAGAAATCACAATTTAATTCATTAGACGAAGAGAAGAAACGTCATTCAACGAAAATTGACAAGTTGATAACTAAAGGAATAAATCAATGGTGTAGCTTTGTAATGATCATGTGCATGACATCCTTCTGTGTCTTATTGGGTCATACTGCCATCAATCCTAGAATCACCAAAATCTCAAAGATTTTTAATAAATTCCTCTATCTCATTCTAAGACTACTATTCTATATTCGGGTCGCGTTAAATATCATCATGATCTTCGAGTAATCTCTATGGTTTTTATTAGTAATAAATCTTCAAAAGCTTCAATTTCTTCTCAATATTCATAATCCATAACACTTTCTTTTTCTTCTTTATTTCATTTGATTTTTCTTCTTAAGATTAACTCACAAAAATTATATTCCTTAAAATATATTCTCAATTTCTATATCTCACAACATAAATTTCAATATGTACCAAAGTTTTGAATTCAAGGATTCTATATTCTTCTTCTTCAATCATATCTATATATAGTTTCGTTCAACTAAATTTCGACCTCATAATCTCTTTAAAATTTAAATTTAATAAATCAATCAGTCGGAGCAACCAACTCTATCTTAGTCATGAAACTTCATATTTGTAATCATCATAAAAATTTTCCTTAGGATATCAAAATTTTTTACCTTTTAATATTAGGTAGCTTTGAGATCTACTACATCAGCATCCTACTTATCACCTCATAAACAATTTCTCAATAATGGGTTTACCTTGAAGAACCGATTTGTCTCCTTCGAAAAATGATAGCACTTCTCTCAATTTCGCCACAAAAATTTCACTTATGCATATTTAATCACATTAATTAATTTTACCACTATTCTCCTCAATGAGTTTTCTAATCTAACCTCTACTAACCAAGGGATGTCATTGTCACAGTTTATCTTTACATAAGAGAATCATAACGGAACAAGGCTACATAAACTACGGAGGAATCGTAGCGAAATACGAATGGCGCAATTTAATCGGAAAGGAGAAAGTAGGGTCGCAATATTGAAGAGCGAAAGATGTTATGTCTAAGTAAATAAAAAAATAAATAAATAAAGGACAATGGTTAAGCAATCAAGATAAAACACCAGGTTGAGCATTTAATATCGCAATCACATATTAGGTCGAAAATTGAGTCGAGGTGGAGTCCATATCGGTACCATGGTAAGGGTTATGGTTGAGTCTTTATGGCCCGAAAGTCGTACCATAAAAATCGAGTACAAGGGGACGTATTTTAGTGGAACATGATATACCTACATGAAGGTGAGCTCGTCTAGGTCTTGCATGTGAAATTTGTGGAAAGGAAAAGTCTAGTGTTGTGCTCCAAATATCAAAGTCATGATAGGGAACGCCGAATGATCAAAATAGAAAGTAGGTTTTCATAAGGTACTAATTAATGCACAAAAATAAAAGGTTTAAAGCACGAAATAAAGATAATTAATGGAATCTCGTAGATCGAGGTAAAGATGAGTTAGGGACACAGTTTCTAGAGGGAAAATAGTCTCATAGATATGGGTATGGTTAAGAAAATGATTCTAATCATTTCTAAGTTTCAAACAATTAGATGGTCACGATAAAGATCTAGATTTGAGGAAAGATCGAGTAAATCAAAGATATGGAATTTGAGGAAAGATCGAGTAAATCAAAGATATGGTCACATGGTTTCGTAGATGACTAACTACACTTGTGTATATGCAATTTTATAATCAGGTGGTATGGCAATCTAATGTGGAATACTTCTATCTCACTAGGGTGACCTTAGTTGCTCCTTGGTCCTCTTCCAATATGATCTAATCTAAAATTTAAAGTTCCTCGAAATTTTCTCAATAAAATTTCCAAGATATTCCACCAAATTTTCTAATCATCTTAGGCTGTCAAGTTTAATCTAAATTTAAATTTCTAATCAATCTGAAAATAACCCTTGTATATCGCAAATTGAATAATATTTTTTTTTCCAAAATCTTAAACTCAACATTTAAATAAGTTTATCAGCCAAAATTCATACTACAAAATGGAACATTTAAATAACTCCCGAATTTAATTATATATCCTTCAAATGTGATATCTAGCTTCCAATAAGTCACAACTACTCTTCAAAATTTTTTTTCACCAAAATTTAAATATCCATAATCAAGGTTTAAACTCGAAATCTAAATAACTTTATAAATTATAGATCACATGACGTAATTTAATTCAAAAACATTTTACCAAAATTCCATCATCCTCAAATTTTAGTCAACCGTAAATCATAGTTTAAAATTTTATAATCCTTTGCAAATCAATTTATATCTCCCCAAAAGATGTATAGCTATAACTCAATAAATCATAAATGTTCAAAGTCCTCCAAAATCAAAACGCAAAATCAAATCAATTTGTTTTCTCGATCTAGCTATCATCTTGTGTATATCACCTTGTAATATCAAATTAAAATTCCAACTATCTTTGGAAGCGGTAATATGCTACTACCCAACTTGGAATTAACTAATCCTTAAAAATCATATTTCTAGGAAAATAAATGCCTTTATAACTTAAATAGAATCTCAATGCATATTAATTGTCAATGCAATCCATCTAGCCATGTGTTTAACCTATCGGCATATGCTAGTGTGGTCATCTTACTAAACACGAAACTAAGAATTTACAGTAGAAGGAGTCAAGCAAGATGCAATTCAAGGAGGTCGAACGAGAGTTCGGAATCTGAAGTCAAGAAAGGATGTCAAGTAAGTGGATGAGATTCTAGACTCTAATCCTATATTGCAGGCCCGTTCGGTACAGTCAAGTAACCGAAACGACAAACTTGACCTGCATGGGCCACAAAAATATGTAACGCCCCAGTCCCAAAATACGTAGGACTAGGAACGTAATCATGCCAGCTGTATACATATGAGTAACTATACAGCGTATGTATACATAAGCTGTAAATGTAGAAAGCCAAGACACTAAATCTCATCCAAAAATAAATAATAATATAAAAGCAATAATGAGTTTATCATGTACATAATAGTTGGGCGGAGACAAATCCACTACCAACTAAATTAAATATGGAAAAATATACAAAAAAGAATTGAGCAAGCGAGAGCAAGTGACGAGTCCAAGAGCAATCATCACGAAGGAAGAAAGACATGGCCTTAGCTAGAGCACCTGTAAGAAATCAAGAACACAAACCTGGAGAAATTACCAAGTCCTCAGAGGGACGTAACAAGATACAGGAGAACATGCCATATAAATACTGAATATAAATATGCCACAATCAAAAAAAGTGACAAGACTACAAAAAGGTAATCTAACCATACTAAAGTGATCATGCAGATGAGAAACAATCCTTCGACGCATCAGCCCTGGCTGTAAATGGGATCGACATAGTCCCCATATAGGGCACCAGGGGCCTACGTCCGTAACGTCCGAAGATCGTCAAAGGGCATCATGTGCAAGGGCTACTCCATAACGCTCTGGAAAGCGTCAGAGGGCACCTGGAGCCTGCGTCTCCGGCAGCGCACAGTAAGCAGGAAGTGCAAGAAGCCCCTACGTCAGGTATTGTTCTCCCACCCAATGTACCTGTCAAGTCTCCCCACGACCTCTTACCTCTAACTAACTGCTAAGTCTATAACACGCCTCTATTAGCAGTTAGCCCTAACGTATGCGCATGGGGGATCAGCCCACACGCAAGAACCTCTACATGCTATCTCTCACCATCCTCGTGGTACAAACTATGTCAGGTATATGCGATACACTACAGACGGTAGTCCCTTAACTCTAGGTTCATGTGCAACCAAAGGATAGTAACAAAGTAAACTAATAATCACTGAGCATATAGTAAATCAAGAACTGTAATAACTGGAATTAATGAACAGTGATATGTAATAAAATGCAGACTGAATATAAACAGTATAATGGCAAGGTATCTTGTCTGGTGTGTCGTCTGGTGTGGGCGGTGATCTGCTAAGTCTCGGTTGTCCAATAGCCATGTTCGATGTAGGTATCCGAAATTCGCAAGAAAATAGAAGATATGATCAGTCATGATCAAGACTTGACAATAGATGAGGATTTGTAGAAAACAAGATGTTTATACCATGTTTAGAAAATATAATAGTTAAAACTAGATTTTTATTAGTAAAAATATATTTTTGGAAAAATACTTTAATAATCAAAATCGTTTTAGGCTACCTCTATGTTTGTCAACACATATTTTTATAGATAGAAAACCATATTTATTATTAAAAAAATTTAGATAAATATTAGTAAAATCATATAGGGTTCTAAAACCATATTTTAAAAAGGCCAAGCCAAGTATAATATTTATATAACCTTGTAGATATATTTTTTTTACAAGAAAATTTGAAAAGATTCTTTTTTATCTCAATGCAAAATCAATTACTAATAATAATAATTCTTAGTCACTAAAATAATAATAATAATAGTAGTAGAATACAATGACATTATAATCTAATAAATCACAGAATACAAATTTATGTATACGGTACATACTTAAATGCATACTTATAGTATTGCAAAAATATTAATAACAGAAACTAAAGTAATAATAATAATAATAATAATAATAAAATAATAATAATAATAATATAATATAATAATACCACTAATATAATCCCTAAAAAGTACAGCTCATTCTCCTTTGAATAATAATAATAATAATAATAATAATAATGAATATAACTAATGATAATAGTGATAATGGTAATAAAATTATTAATAACTTGTACATTCACTACATAACAAAACCATTGGCAAATAATAAAAATGAAATAAAATACGAGAGCAATAGCTGCTCTTCATTCCTTTATTTTGGAAAGAGATAAGGAGAGGAAAAAGAGGGGGATGGAGTGAAGGGCGGGATTACCGAGGCGATCGGCTCACCAGAGGCGGTAGCTCCGGCGTGGTCTGGCGCTCACGGCGGGCGGCGCGCGAAAGGGGGTCAGCGGTTGTCCCTGGTGCGGATCTCGTCGACAGGCGGCGGATGAGATGTGGAGGAGGCGGCGTCGGCGCCGGGAAGTCGGATATGCGGCCGGATCGGCGGCCTTGGAGGGGATCAGCGGAGACGGATGGGTAGGCGCCGACGGTTAGGGGCGGCTCCGGCATCGCACGCACGGCGGAGTACCGAGCTTGCGGTGGCGGGGACTTCGTTGGACGCGAAAATCTCCGGGGAGGTCGCGTCGGCGGTCCGGTCGCCGGAAGGGTGACGGGGAACGGGTCTTGCGCTTCAGGAGGAGGAACGGGGCTGTGGAAGATGGAGCGAGATCGGCGGGGGCTCGTGCAGACGGCGGCGGCTGCGGTGCTCCGTCGGCAGGGGATGGGACGCGGTGGTCCTGTCGCGGAGGAGGTGAGTGGCGAGGGGATCTTCGGCAAGAGCGGCGGGTTTTGGGCGACTGGGGTAGTCTTCCGGCCGAGGGGTCCCTCGGCGCGACGGGATCACCGGCGGAGGACGAGGCATGGATCCGCGGCCGAGGTGAGGTTTTCTTCCTCCTCTTTTTTGTTTCCTGGGGTGGTTGTGTGGTGAAGACGATGATGGCTGTGGTGGTGATGGAGGCACTGGTTGTGGAGGTTGTATCATCGTGTCGAGGCTTTCCGACACGACGGAGAGGGGGTCGAAAATCCTGTTGAGGGAATTGTAAATGTAATAGAAAATAGTAAATAGGCGTGGAACACAAACACGATGCACATGTTGTGGATGGAAATTTTTTGGAGGAGTATCTCTCCTTTTATAGGAGGTGGAAATTCCCAGTTGGATAGGGATTGGAAGGATTTAAATCCCAATTAGATAAATCATCTATTAATTTAAATCGATTTAAATCCAAATCAATCTAGATAAACTTCCCTTTAAATTAAATGCCTATTTAAAATAAAATCTTTCCACATTTAAATTATAAAATAACTCAAATATTCAATAAACAAAATCTTAAAATATCATTTCCATAAATATTAAAATATAACATTAATTAATTTCGAAAATCAAGGTAATTACTTAAATATTAAATCATAAAGTAGCTTTTTTATAAATAACAAAAATATGTTACTATACAAATTTCAAATTTCGCAAAATATTAAACCACAATTTCCAAATCACAATTTATTTGTAAACGATGAATAAAACAACCTTTTTATAAAAATAAAAATATTTATTGCCTTTGTTTGAACATGTACTTTCATATATAAAAAAAAATTTATAATAAAAATATTTTTCTAAAGTATGTACCTCGACACATATTCGCACTCGAACGCAAATTTCGCACGTTACGTAATATGACAAAGCGACTCATGTGCGACGTATAGATACGAAGTACAAAAATAAAGAAAATATTTAAAAAAAATTATAGTAGAAATTTAGGGGTTTACATACAATACTATCAGAGGTAATATGAACATAATAGATCATAATAGATTAATATCTATTCAGAGGTAATGTGGACATGATAGATGAATAAGAAAAAGAAGTAGATTTAAAATTTATTCAGAGGTAACAAAGACATAATAAATAAATCTTTTTCTTTCCTGAATCAGTTAGTAAGACAGAAAATCAAAATTCTCTTTTAGGGGAATAAATAAATCTTCAGCTTAACCAAACCTTGGTAGCTGGGGAATAAGGAAGAAATTCAAAGTAATATTTCTTCAAGAATTTGCCATTAATTGGCATCGTAATCAAATCTCCATTAGGTTTCGATAACCTATAGGCACCATTGAAGAATACTGTCTCGACTACATAAGAACCTTCCCATTTAGCTTGGAATTTGCCTTTGCTCTTATGAGTCATAACCATAGGTCTTCGGACAGCTAAGACTAGCTCACCGATTTTGAATACCCTCTCTTTAACTTTACGGTTGAAAGCTCGAGATATACGGGCTTGATATAGCTCGATGTGTTGTTGTGCTTGAAGACGCTTCTCGTGTAACCCCTCTTCCCGGATTTTTTTAATTTTAATTATTTAGTTTAATTAAATATTTTCTAGTTATGAAACAAAAGTTTAAATTTTTGAGTAGAAAAGAGAATTTCCAAAATGTATTTCAATGTGATATTACAAAAATAAACTTTAATTATGGGTTTATTATTATTAATCAACTATCGTTGAAATCGTAAAATGTATTTGAATTGCTTTACAATTCTCATTGTGATTTATTACTATTATGATTACCCTTAGATGAAGGCTACTAAATTTACTTTAGGCATATGAATATATTTGTATCATGTGGTTTTAATTTATATTCCAAGCAAGTTGGATTGGATTAAGTATTTATTGGATAGTACGAAAACTTTGATTTAAATTATATTTTAATGATCTTTTATTGATAGATATGTGTACATATGATTCAAAATTATATGATATTATCAGGCAGTTATTTAAAATTAGCATTGATTTTATTTAGTTAATGGATATCGAACTAGCTTGATTTAAATAATGATTATCCTCGAATTTCATTAACAAATTATATAAAATATATAATTATCGTTTTTATATAAAGATATTAATTATTTGTTTTAAATCCTAAATTATAAGTTATTTGAATTTTCTAGAATTATTTGATTTAGGGATTTATGATTTTAGTTGTATAATAAATGTTACAATAATATTATCCTTGCATGGTTATTTTAAACTAATTTAATATTTTATTTAGAGGGATAGGAGATTACATAAAGATTAAGATATTAAATTGTGCTTATCTTCTTATGAGTAAGTAATTAAGCCTCTTTCTAGTCATCTTCACGTAGTTAAGATGATAAGAATCTCTAAAGATCCAAACATTAGAAACCCATAAAAGTCAACCCGCAGAGTTTGAATCCTATTTGTTATCATCAAATCTTTCTACCAGCTATATCTCTTCCCGCTGTGTATGTATATGATTTATATATATATACACACGCTCACATCTTTTGGAGAAGCCACAAAACTCTGAGAACCATGCCAGCCCTTTACATCGCCATCCCGACCCTACAACCCCACAAGTCTCGCCGTTGCCTCCGTCCATCTTCGCGTATTCCATCATCATCGCATAACCCGACCACCCCAGTTTCCGGCCAAACCAAAGATCACATTGCCATCGTGTCATTCGGGCCCGACCCCGAGTGTCCGTGATCGTGTCCAAATCCATCTTATTCCACCATCCTCCACCGGAAACATCACCAATAAACATAGTCGCGTCATCGTGTTTGTGTCTGTGTCCACGCCTACCACCATCAGCCTCGTGTCCAGCCTCGGGTCCGACCCCGGGTGTCATAATTCCATTCCCTAGTATCCACAATACATCCAGCAATACAACCATCCCTGTGACGGACACTACACCTTCCCTGTGTCCGACATTTTACCATCTGAAACTAGAAAGAAAAGAAGAGAAAGAAATCAAAACCTAACCCAGCCTCGATCATTGGTGGCATCCCGCTCGAGCGCCGATGAAGGTCGGCCATCCTCGAGACACGAGCAGCTCCTCTTCCTCTGAACGCGGCGCAGCCTTCCCGCAAGCCGAGACCGCCCCTCTCCGAGTTCGTCGTCCAGATCTGGGCGGGCGAGTCACCGCAGCCGACCCACACGTCCCTCTCTTCTCCGCGTGAACAGCCAACCACCTCCGCCCCAGGGAGCCTGTTACATTGCCAGGGAGCTGCACTGAACGAGTACACACCCACACTCAGGTGCTCAGCAGTGTGCTCACTCCAACCTCACTCCAGCCTTGTGGATCACTCCACCAGGAGGGTACTTTAGTAATCACCCAATTTGTTAGTTAACCAGCCACGTTATGGCAATTGTTGTTAGCCACGCCACGTCAGCAATTCTGTTACAATAGCTGGACAGACCTGCAAGTGGTAGAAACTACTATAAGTATAGAAATTGTAAGAAGAAGAAGGTGTGTAATGAATTTCCTGAATTCCTACCTATAAACTTCTGAAGATCTTCTTCTTCTTCTAAACTCAGTCTTTCTTTCTCTTTTACTGATCCCTTTCTATCAGTTCTTCTTGTATCCAATGTCACAAATGTCCAATTTGCTCAGATCACCACCGTTTCCTGGAGCTCAAGGAAGAGGACATAACAATTTGGTATCAGAGCCTTTAGATCCAGTGACTGAAGGCAGCAGAGGTAGCTCAAGCCATGGCGAGTCTGGAAGAGAATCGGCTGAAGGAAGACGACTCCCGATCGACGAAGAAAGGTTCCTGTCTCTCGAGAATACAGTGGGAGCATTGGCAGGTACTGTGCTGGATCTTAATGGCAAGTTTGAAAAATTATTCGAAGAGATGGTTAGATCTAGGCGAGACACTGAGGTTCATTTCAGAAATTTGAATCAAAACACGCCACCAGCATCATCGAATGCTGTCCCTGTCAATGACAATCAATCATGGGGTTTTAATCCATCGTTGGGAGCTTCCTCAATATTTTCCACTGAACAAACACCTAGTGTGCAGGAAAAATTCCAATCCACCATTATTGCCAACACCTCCACATTTGAATGCCCATCACGAACCCAGTAATGTCAGGTCCAATGGGAGTCAACCCTCTCCTAGACTGAAACTTCCAGAGTTTGATGGGGAAGGAGATGTGGTTGAATGGCTGATGAGGATCAATAATTACTTCAACTATTACAACACTCCTGAGATGGACAAGATCAAAATTTTCTGTCCAGTTAAAAGGAACAGCTGCATATTGGCTAGATTGGTTCATGAATATAAAAATGGGATGTTGACATGGGGTGAATTCTGCAAGGCCATTCGTATGCAATTTGGACCTTCCCAGTTCACAAACCATATAATTGATTTGAAGCTACTCAAACAAGATCACAGTGTGCATGAGTATAATACCCAATTTCAGAAAATCTCTAATAAGGTGCAGGGGTTTCCTGAAGACTGCTTAGTCAGTCAATTTATGGGGGATTGAAGGAAGAAATCAGGTATGAAGTTCAAATTGCAAATCCCAGCACTCTTCTAGCAGCTATGCAATTGTCCAAGTTGTATGAAGCTAAAAATCTGGCAATCAAGAGGAACTACAAAGGCAATGTGTTCAATAACAGGCTTCAAGTGTATCCAACTACACTCAAGAATCCTCAACTGGGAGTAATGAGCAGGCAAAGAATTTTTCCTAACCCTGCAGGATCCAATGTTCTTCCTGTAGAAAGAAATTCCAGGAACACTATATCTCCTTCAGAAATCCTGAGAAGAAAAGGATTGGGGCTGTGCTTTCTCTGTGATGATAAGTGGTTTAAGGGGCACAAATGCAAGGAGAAGAAGCTGTTCATGCTGGTGGCAGATGAAGAAAACATGGAGGATAATGAAGTCAAAGACCTCTCAGAAGACATTACTGTCAGTACAGGAGCTCCTCCCAGTTTATTTGAAATATCCCTACAAGCTCTGTCAGGTAACTCTCCTACCTCTACTATGAAGCTAAGGGGAACTGTTAGAAATAAACCTGTGCTGATATTGGTGGATTCAGGATCCACCCATAGTTTTATAGACTCTGTTTTCTGTGAGAGGTTGGGACTAACACCACAGGACAACAAGCTATTTGAGGTCATGGTGGCCAATGGGGAGAAATTGAGCAGCAAGGGGATGTGCACAGGAGTCAGTATTGAGTGTCAAGGACATAAGCTCAAGGCAGATTTACTACTCTTGCCTTTACCAGGTTGCCAGATAGTCCTAGGCACCAATTGGCTTAGAACCCTTGGGAAAATCTGGGACTTTCAAGAACTCACTATGGAGTTTGAAGAACAGGGGGTCAACAAACTACTGAAGGGAACCAAAACTCAACTCCATCACCTCCAGGAACCTGATAGCAAGGAAATGAGGCAAAAGTCCCAATTCTACATCATCCAACTGTGCACCATAGAAGGAGATAACAACTCTGAAGAGCAAGTCCACACTGAGGAACCTGCCATATCTGCATTACTCAAGAGGTATAATCATTTGTTCGAAGAGCCAACAACTTTACCCCCCAAAAGATTATTTGATCACCAAATTCCTCTTCTTCCTGGGTCAATGCCAGTATGTAACAGACCCTATAGACAACCTTATATGCACAAAAATGAGATTGAAAGACAAATACAAGAAATGTTGAAAACTGGTATTATAAGACCCAGTAATAGTTCATATTCATCTCCAGTAATCCTAGTAAAAAAGCTGATGGATCATGGAGACTATGCATTGACTATAGGGGGTTAAATTTGAATACTGTGAAAGACACCTTCCCCATTCCCTTTATTGAAGAATTGTTTGATGAACTTCATGGAAGTCAGTATTTTTCTAAGCTGGATCTAAGAGCAGGGTACCACCAAGTGAGGATGGCAGAAGAAGACATCCACAAAACAGCCTTCAGGACTCATGAGGGCCACTACGAGTTTCTTGTCATGCCTTTTGGCTTGACCAATGCCCCTCCACCTTTCAAGCTCTGATGAATGAAGTCTTTAGGAGCTACTTGAGGAGGTTTGTACTAGTCTTCTTTGATGACATCCTTGTTTACAGTGCCACCTTGCAGGAACACTGCAATCACTTGGAAGCTGTATTCAACAAGCTGGAAGCAGATCAGTTGAGATTGAAAAGGAGTAAATGTATGTTTGCACAGAGGCAAGTAGGATATTTGGGACACATCATCTCTGGCAATGGAGTTGAAGTTGATCAAGATAAAGTCAAATCAGTGGTGGAATGGCCTATTCCCCGTACCCTCAAAGAGTTGAGAGGTTTTTTGGGGCTCACTGGTTACTACAGAAGGTTCATTAAAGGCTATGGGTCTATAGCTAATCCCCTCACTGAATTGTTAAAAAAGAATTCCTTTCTTTGGAGTCCCAAAGCCCAAAATGCCTTTGAAGACTTGAAGTTAACCCTTACCCAGCCACCAGTACTGGCCATGCCAGATTTCACTGATGAGTTCACTGTAGAGTGTGATGCCTCTGGGTTGGGAATAGGGGCTGTCTTGATGCAGAAGGGAAGACCCATTGCTTATCTCAGCCAAAGTCTCAAAGGAAGGAACACAGCTTTATCCACATATGAAAAGGAAATGCTAGCAATCTTATTAGCAGTGAAGAAGTGGAGACAATATCTCTGGGGCAGGACCTTTGTAATCAGGACTGACCAAAATCTTTGAAGCATTTGTTAGAACAAAAAGTACACACAGAGGCCCAGTATAAGTGGATTTACAAGCTCCATGGTTATAGCTACAGAGTGGAGTACAAAAAGGGAAAAGAAAATGAAGCTGCTGATAGCTTGTCCAGGAGGGGGAAGTCTCATTAGCTGCTGTAACAGTGGTGTCTGCAGGATGGATACAAGACTTCAAACAACAGATGGAAGCCTCAGAGTATTACAAGAAACAGATGAGCAAATGGGAACAAGGAAAACTTGATCCTACCAAATATACAGTCAGGGATGAGTTAATCTATTACAAACATAGACTCCTCCTTGATCCTGACTCTGAATTTGTTCAAAGAATGCTGAAGGAACACCATGACAACTTGCAGGGAGGATATTCTGGAGTGGAGAAGACCTTGCACAGGCTAAGGAGAGTTTGCTATTGGAAAGGTATGAAGAGAGCAGTCAATTCTTATGTGCAATCATGTGAAATCTGTCAAAAGAACAAAGGAGAAAATGTGTCACCTGCAGGACTCTTGCAACCCTTACCTATTCCTGAAAAGGTTTGGGAGGACTTGTCCCTAGATTTCATTGAGGGTCTACCCCTTAGCCATCACAAAACAACCATAATGGTTGTTGTTGACAGACTTTCTAAATATATACATTTGTTTGCCCTTAGCCATCCCTACACAGCAGCTGATGTAGCTCAAGTCTTCTTGGAAGGAGTTTTCAAATTACATGGCATGCCTAGGACTATGGTTTCAGACAGGGACCCCATATTCACTAGTCAGTTCTGGAAGGAGTTCTTCAAGCTACAAGGAACCCAGCTGAAGTACAGTACTGCCTATCACCCACAATCAGATGGTCAAACAGAAGTAACAAATCGTTGCATTGAAGGATACTTGAGATGCTTCTGTGGACATAAACCCAGGGAGTGGAGTAAATTCCTGGTATGGGCAGAATTTTGGTTCAATACCAACTGGCATTCTGCCACCAAGATCACCCCCTTTGAAGTAGTTTATGGTAGAGAACCTCCTCACATACTCACTTATGTTCCAGGCTCTGTGCAAGATAGGGAGGTTGCTGCTGCAATCATGACTAGAGACAACACTCTGCAGCTATTGAAGGACAATCTTCAGTTAGCACAAGACAGGATGAAGAAGATGGTGGACTCCCACAGGACTGAAAGGACCTTCGAACCTGGAGATTGGGTATATCTAAAGCTACAACCCTATAGACAATCTTCTGTTGCCCACAGGAAACCTCAAAAATTAGCCCCTAAATATTATGGTCCCTACCAGATACTTGCTAAGATAGGGGAAGTGGCATACAAGCTTCTGTTACCTGAAGACTCTATGATACATCCTACCTTCCATGTATCCCAACTCAAAAGACACATAAGCAGGAGGGTCTCAGTTCAAATTGGGCAACCAAGTCAGATTGAAGAACTGATTCTAGAACCAGATTGGGTGTTGGACAGGAGACTAGTGCAAAAAAGAAACAGGGCAGCTGTGGACTTGCTTATCCAGTGGAAGGACTGCCCTATTGAGGAAGCTCAGTGGGTTTCCTATGAAGAGTTTGTCAAGAATTATCCTCACTTTGACCTTGAGACAAGGTCCAAATGAAGGGGAGGGCAGTTGTTACATTGCCAGGGAGCTGCACTGAACGAGTACACACCACACTCAGGTGCTCAGCAGTGTGCTCACTCCACCTCACTCCAGCCTTGTGGATCACTCCACCAGGAGGGTACTTTAGTAATCACCCAATTTGTTAGTTAACCAGCCACGTTATGGCAATTGTTGTTAGCCACGCCACGTCAGCAATTCTGTTACAATAGCTGGACAGACCTGCAAGTGGTAGAAACTACTATAAGTATAGAAATTGTAAGAAGAAGAAGGTGTGTAATGAATTTCCTGAATTCCTACCTATAAACTTCTGAAGATCTTCTTCTTCTTCTAAACTCAGTCTTTCTTTCTCTTTTACTGATCCCTTTCTATCAGTTCTTCTTGTATCCAATGTCACAAATGTCCAATTTGCTCAATCACCACCGTTTCCTGGAGCTCAAGGAAGAGGACATAACAGAGCCAAGCCCCTCCTGTCGGAGCCAGCTTCCTCACCTCGCACCCGCGGGTACGGCCAGAGAGCCGACCGCCCCACTGACCGCCGAATCCGCCATCTCCTCCTTCAGGTCTGAGCCGTGCGCCACGAATCGCCGCTCGTACCCCTCTCTCTCGCCTCCTCCTCCAGTGCCGGGGTTGTCGCACCTCAGCGCCACAAGGGAGTCGCCGACGACCGCGCCTGACCGCGTTGAGCCGTGGCCAACCATGTGTGCGGGCACCCTCCGCCGCGAGCGTGTCGCCAGCACCGCCTGGTCTCGCCGCCTCGACCCCGCGTGCCGACGCTGAGCTCCTCCCTCCGCTGAGAAACCCAGTAAGTTTCTCCCCTTTTTCCTCTTCCCGCTCTCTTTTCCGTAGAGAGGAATGTGTGAACACATATTTATTGTTAGATATTTTAGGTTGAATAGTATTGTATATTATTATATTTGTATTGATTTTAGTAGCATTAAGGGGCTGTTTGGATCGATGTAACTCTTTGGAAGTGTGAAAGTGGCACTTGCAGCAACTTGAGTTTCCGTTGACTTGCGGCAAGTGCCACTTTCCAAAATCTGTTTGGATGGAGTATTTTTTGTCTGTTGCAAGTGGAATTAAAATCGGGTTTGGTGTTTGGATGGTAGTTGTAAGTGGAAAAAAAGTAGTTCGGTTGTTTGGATTGTTGAAAGTGGAAATTTATTTGGAGATGTGGTAAACCTAGGTATGGTTACCCCCCTTCTTCTTTTGTATATAGTAAATGAATAAAAGTTATGTTTTGAGTTTCACAACCATTTTAACAACTATAATGAAATAAATTAAATTAAATAATATTATGAAATATATTATATTTTTTTCATATTCCTAGTATATTTTTTCAATTGTCCAGATTGTCCAAAGCAAACAGAAAAATGCAAAATGTGTAACATGTATGAGAAGACAACGGAGTACACAACTGACAAATTGTCCAAATTGTCAAAATTTTCAATTACGTGCCAAATTTACAAATTTCAGATGTACAAGACCATGTATCCTGAGAAGATAATCATAGGCCACTTTGAAACACAAGCTTCTTTGCAAGAAACAAACTAGTCTACTCCACAAGCTTCTTTGCAGCAGATCCACGAGCATAGGCCCCAAAGCATGGTATCCAAAAAATTAGAAGAAGAAGTAACAAATTATGATACTTGAAAGATGGCAACCTGGGAAAGCAAGTAAAAATCGATGTGAACATTTCCCACAAATGTTGATATCAACATATCAACATTTCCAACATAAGAACCTCGGAAAGCCAGTAACAAATTATGACACTCAAAATGATACTCAAAATGGCCAGTAACAAACTGGAAGCCAGTAAACAAACTGAAAGCAAGAAGAAACCCAAAAAATCTGGGAAAGCAAGTAACAAACTGAAAGCAAGAAGAAATGGACTATAAATTTGAAATGGGCTCAGAATTGATGAAATTTAACATGTATATTGAGCAACATTTCCAAAATTTCCAACCATCTATCTTGGAAGCAACATTGCCAAAATTTCCAATTGGTGTTCCTGGAACAACATTGCCAACATTTCCAACCGTCATCAGTGTTTCCAACATTTCCCGCAGTGGCAAATTACGAACAAGTATAAGAACATGTATAATGAGCATCTCATATTTCCTGGAACCAGCACTCCCCACATTTCCAACATTCCTGAGAATCTCATCATCGGATAGGTATCTACATGTATATAAGAACATGTATCAGAACATGTTTCATGTCAATGTCGTCATAGCCCATTTTGAAAAAGGAATAAAGTCATAGTTATGTATCAGAAAATTAAATTCCCAAACAGAACATGTATCAGAACATGTTCGAAAACTGAAAGCAAGTAACAGTCAAGAAAGAAGAAACCAACATAGGGAAATCAAGAACTTTAGATCGAAAACCTGGAAAATCAAGAACTATCAGAAACCAACATTTTAAGAACCTGGGAGAAGAAAGAACAGAGAAGTAACAGAGAACTATCGGAAACCAACATTCCCAGTGACATTCCCAGTGAATGGTAAGATTTTAAGAAACAACATTTTAAGAAACCAACATTTTAAGAACTATCGGAAACCAACATTCCCAGTGAAAATGAAAACTGAAAGCAAGTAACAGAGAAGAAATAAGAAACCAACAGTATGTCGAAAACCTGGGAAATCAAAACCTGGGAGTAAGATTGTAAGAACATGTATCAGTAAGATTTTCAGAACATGTATCAGTAACATTTTTGAGGGAAACTGCTTCGCTTTCTTCAGCACACTTGCTGAGTTTCCTCGTTTGGAAGCTGGAAGGAAGATTTTCAGCGTAGACAAATTGTACAAATTGTATCACAACCACCAAAATGAACTTCAAACATAATGTATCAGAGGTGGAAGAAAACAATTTAACCACAATGAAAAAAACAACAACAAATTGAGCTCGTCCGGTCAAGAACAAATTGAACTTTTGAAAGAAAACATCTGAAAGTGAAGTAAAGTTCGAAATGGGCTCAGAGGTATCGTATCATGTAGAAGAACATGTATCAGAACATTCTCAAATTGCCAAAATTCCCAACATCCAGCACTAACATTTCCTTATTACACCCAATTCCAACATTTTCCATTTCCTCATTGCACCAATTTCCAAAATTTCCAGCAAGAAGAAACCAACATTCCCAGTGAATGGTAGAAAAACAAGAAACTGAGAAGTAATAAACCTGAAACCAACATTCCCAAGAAAGGAAAAACCAACATTTCCTGAGAATATAAAAAAAATTGAACCACAATGACAAACAAGAATATCATAGCCACAAAAATGTCAAAATTTGTGAAGTTTCCAATCTCATCATAGCCCAATTCGAGAAACTGTCAGCCACAAAAAACTGAATAGGGAGTTTCCAATCTCATCATAGCCCAAAAAATCACCAAAAAATCACCAACAAACTGAATAGGAAAATCACCAAAAAATCTCAAAGCATGAATCTGGCAAGTTAAAGCCACCAAACTGTTATTTTGGATATGTTGGGCAACTTAAAGCCACCAAACTGGAAAAACTGAAGCAGGTTCAAGCCAGCAAACTGAATGGGAAATCAAAAACTGGGAGTAAGGTTATCTCCCATTGGGCTCAGAATTTATGAACCTGGCAAATTAAAGTTAAATTGGCTCAAAGGATTCACCTTAACTCATCATTGCCAATTTCATGTAGACTCAAAGGTCGCATCTTCCTCATCATAGTCTACAGTGTATCATAAGTTGGCTACCTCCATCCATCACCAAATTGGTGGGGGAGGCCACCAACTTTAGCTTTTCATCGCGGCCACACCCTTGTAATCCTCATTGGTAGCCCATTCCTGCAAATAAGCATTACAAAGGCAGAAACATGATTGGATTAATCATCATAGTGTCCAAAAGTTGAGTACAATGACAGTTGCAAACTATGTTTCCTTCGTAATAGCTTTTACAGAAGATAAGCAACCGCAATGATCGATATAATGAACAGAAGGCAACCAAACAAAATAACATTGCCCATGGGACACCCTTTTTACCGGATCTGGTTCATAGAACCCAAAGAAGGATTTTTTCATCACCAAAATGCTAGATCCAAGCTGAAATCATAAATATATTTCGGGATCTGGTTCTTAGAACCCAAAAAAAATTCGATTTCATCCCTAAAATGTTAGATCGAAGCTGAAACCCTAAATTATTTTTCGGATCTGGTTCTTAGAACCCTAAAATATTTCGATTTCATCACGAAAATGTTAGAACGAAGAGGTAACCCGACAGAAATAATTCGGATCTGCTTCCTAGGACCCAAAATAATTTCATTTCATCACGAAAATGACAGATCCAAGATGAAACCGTAACGAAAATTTCGGATCTGGTTCATAGAACCAAAATTAATTTGATTTCCTCAGCAAAAAAAATTGATTTAGGGTTTCACCTCAACGAAAATACCGGCGCAGCGCGGGAGGATGGTGACCAGAGCCAGGGAAGGGGAACAACTCTTCTCCGTGGAGCAAAAGTGAGGAAAAATGACACTCCCCGCACACTTCCCCCCATTTTCGAGCGTAGGTGGGAGAGTAAAGATCGGAGGGGACAAGCCACTGTGCGGTGGCAGAGATTCTCCACTTTCCGCTCCTTCTTTCCAGCTTCCAAACGGAGAAACTCAGCAAGTGTGATGAAGAAAGCGGAGCAGTTCCCTCAAAAGGCCCACTCCCCGCATAAATACGGGCATCCAAACAGGCCCTAAATGTTGGTTGCTTTTAGAGATAGTACTGGTTGGGTTGAGAAGGAAAGAGACATCAGAATTATTGCTGTGCAATAATCGAGAGAGGGGGGTAGGTAGATCATGGGATGGATTATTTAAGTAAATATTTTGTTATGGGTTTTGATTTGTTTTGAACAACCAGAAGTACGTATGTATCTAGTAACATACATTAGTTTTATGACTGTTATTAATGTCATTATTAATAATACTATTTGGTTATTATTAATTTTGGGTATTATATGGGTTTGTATAGTTTGAAAGGATGTGCTGAATTACTATTAGATTTGGGCTCTGATTAATGAAGGGCTTTGGGCCTTGAAATAATAACTATATATCTATAGGTACATTGATTCCTTTATATGTTTTGAAATAATTTTGGCCTTGTATTTCAATATAGATTTCTAATATTTACACTAATTGCAAAAAAATCACTTTTAAGCTTATACTAAGTAATTTTTCCAATATATATATATATATATATATATATATATATATATATATATATATATATATATTTTATATATATATATATATATATATATATATATATATATATATATATATATATATATATATATATATATATATATATATATATATGATTATCAGATGAATCTTTAATACTTATTACTCGAATTCTATGGTATATATTTATATGCAAGTTATTGATAAATTCTTTATCTTTATAAATATATTGGCTTTATATATATTTGAGCTTATATTATATATATAATTTTGGGTTATTCTTGGGCTTTATATGTAATAAAATTGCTATAGGCCTTTATAGGTGTTTCAACGGATTTTCATATTTGTATAGTATAGTTTTCGAAAAGAACTTTAAATCGTTTAAAGAATATTTTTCAAAAGCAATTTTATGATTATTTCCAAATAAGATTATTATCCTATAAGTATATATATTTCGTATATGATAAAAATTATGGTTTAATGTTTGGGATTTTCTACATACAGTATTTTCAATGAGTTTCAAGTATACAATAATAATTCCTAAATAGTTATGAATATTTTCTCAAATAAGAATCCTTGTTCCTAAATCAAATTCTCCTTAAATTAGATTTACCCTTAATTGCGACTAATTGTAACTTCTCGTTCTCTTGCATTCGAATTCCTTCTTATCGACCTTAGCTAACTGGATTATGCTGGACCCAGCAAGATGGTTGTTTTACCAGCTAAGGACCTCAGGCAAGTGCACTTTCTGATTGCTTTCGATTCATAGTAGTCTTTTCATTGCATGTCTATACATATATCTTGCTGCTTGTTGACACGCTCGTCACACGGAGTAGTCGGGAGGGGAAATATCTTAGTAGACATGTGGACTACCCAGAAATATCCCCGTGTCTTTCGTGAATGCTAGCAGCTGCACATGACACGTGCAGTATGCCTTATTTACCCCCTAGCCATTCACATGTCGAAAAAAATATTTCATACCACCTAGATAGATGTCTTTTATTAGTTTTTTCCTTGTTTATTTCTCTATCGTGCTATGTCATCAGTTTTCTTACAGTTTTCATATCTCATATGCTATTTTCATGTCTTGTTAATTCTATTGTGTTTTGCATTGTCGTCGGTTTGTGTACTTGTTCCAATCCTGACTGGATAACCAATATTTTTCAGGTTTAGCCGCAATCACTCTTAGCACTTGGGAAGGCTTGGGTATGCTGAAGTCAACCTAGAAATAGAAAACAGTTGTACCATTTTCATAAATTGTAAAAATCTTATTTTTTCTTTAATTTTAAATGATGTAAATGTTGTAATAACTTTAGAAATGTGAATGAGCAGTAAATATTATTTCTTGAGCATTTATTTCTTGCGAGCTTGACAGCGTTCTACCGCCGACTCTGCGGCGTAGGCTGGCTTGGACACGTCTCGTATCCGGAAAAGCGGGTGCGGGTCGTGACATCGTCCAGTCCTTCAAGTTCTTGGAGTCGTAAGCGATCATTATTTTCAGAGGTTAGCTCATTAGCAATGGCTATTCTAAGAGACGGGATCTGGATTTCCAATGGAAGAACAACCTCACATCCGTAAACCAGTGAGAATGGTGTAAAACCAGTGGGAGTTCGGACTGTTGTTCGATAAGCCCATAAACATTCTCCAAGTTTCTCATTCCAATCACGTTTATTAGAAGAGACGAACTTTTTGAGAAGTTTAATAATAGTTTTGTTGAAAGCTTCCGCTAAACCATTAACAGCTGGATTATAACCCGTAGAAGCTATGTTCTGGATCGGATTCTCATCACAAAATCTATAAAACGCTTGACTGGCAAATTATGGTCCGTTATCATGGTTTATCCTTCGGGGAACTCCGAAACGATAAATGACATGATGTTTGATGAAGCTAACCACATTAGACGTTTTTACTTCCACAAAAGGAACTGCTTCTGTCCATTTAGAAAAGTAATCGGTTATAGCCAGGATAAACCAATGTCCTTTGACAGAAGGAGGATTAATCGGAACAATAATATCCATGCCCCAAGCTTCGAAAGGCCAAGAAGCCGCTGTAGGATGTAAGAATTCAGAGGGTTGGTGAATAAAGTCAGCATAAATCTGGCATGCTTTACACCGTCTGGCATAATTTGCAGCGTCTGCTATCATAGAAGGCCAATAATAACCCATTCTTCGAATACGGCCTTGTAGTTTCGGACCTGGTTGATGCGCACCATAAACTCCATTATGAGCTTCACAAAGCGTTTGTTTGGCTTTACTTTCCGAAAGACAACGCAATAAAAGTCCGTCATAAGAACGACGATACAACATATGCAAAGATGAATCATAGTAGAATCGAAATGATCGTCTTTTGATTGATGCAGCTTCTTTTGGATCTTCAGGTAAAATCCTATGGACCGCATAATCAATAAATGGACTTCTCCAACCCCTTTGCTGAGAATTTGATTCAGTAGCATAACTGTGTTCGATATGCAAATTATTTTTGACACAAAATAGATCTCTATCCAACAAAGTAATGGTGTTTTGTCTTCTAATTGGAACTGCTAAATCCGCAGCTAAACTAGCAAGAGCGTCAGCTTCCAAATTTTTAGAATGTGGTATGAATTCAATGAAGAACCCTTTGAATGAAAGAGCCAATTTGATTACCACTTGATGATAGGGAATGAGGTCAGGATTTCTGACTTCATATGTCACTCTAACCTGATTGACAATCAGTTGAGAGTCTCCATAAGCTTCCAGGAACTCAATGTCCAATTGTTTTGCTACTTGAAGACCAATTAGCATAGCATTATATTCTGTTACATTATTGGAACATGGTTCATTGAGGGAATAAGCACGGTATATAACTATTTTATCAGGAGAGACCAAGACGATGCCTACTCCAGAGACAATATTGCCTTTAGGCCCTACTCGAGATGCTCCATCAAAGTATAACTGCCAAATATCATCCCTCAAAGTCATGTTGCAATCTACGACTTCATCTGGAATATCCTCATATAGCTTGAAAGTTTCAGGTATAGGGTGAGCTGCTAAGAAGTCAGCTAACGCTTGAGCCTTTACTGATTTTTGAGGTATGTAGACCATATCATAGGGAGTAAGCAACATTGCCCAGGTGGCTAACCGGGACTTAAGGATACTCGACTTTCTCATCAATACCCGAATAGGATTTATTCTGGATATGACATGAATAGTTTGTCCTGACACATAATATCGGATCTTTTGAATGGCAAAAACCAATGCTAGACATTCTTCTTCCACAGGAGTATACCTGTGTTCAGCCCCAACCATCATTCGGCTAAGATAATAAATTGCCTGTTCATGACCCTTATCACTTTTCTGTGCAAGAAGAGCACCAAAAGAATGATCTAAGGCTCGAACATACATCAAAAATGGCCTTCCCACTACTGGGATACTAGAACAGGTGGATTTGTAAGGTATTGCTTGATGTCATTGAAGACTTTTTGACATGCTTCATCCCAAACAAATGATACACCTTTCTTTAATAGACGAGAGAAAGTTTGACATCTCCCAGAGAGATTTGATATAAATCTCCTGATATAAGCAATACAACCTTGAAAGCCACGGTGTTCTTTCAGATTACGTGGATGACGCATTTCAAGAATTGCTTTGACCTTACCAGGATCAACATGAATACCTTGAGAAGTAATGACAAATCCTAAAAACTTGCCACTGGAAACCCCTAGAAAGACTTAGTGGAGTTCATCTTTAATTGATGTCGACGCATCAACTCGAATACTGTCTTTAAATCTTGAATGTGATCATCCTTTAATCGACTTTTGACAGCTATATCATCTACGAAACATTCAACTATTTTTCATAGATGTTCTTGAAATATATTGCTCATGGCCCTTTGATAGATAGTCCCAGTATTTTTTAGACCAAAAGGCATAACTGTATAGCAATAAACTCCAAGGGGTGTACAAAAAGCAGTATGCTTTTCATCTCTTGGATGCATCTTAATTTGGTTATACCCCAAAAATCTGTCCATGAAAGACATACGTTCAAAACCACATGTATTGTCTATCATGACATCAGTGATTGGAAGTGGAAATTCATCTTTTGGACAAGCTGCATTTAGATCTCGAAAATCTATACAAACTCGAACTTTTCCATTCTTCTTCATGACAGGAATAATATTGGCAACCCAATCTGGGTGTTGCTCTTCACGGACAAAGCCAAATGTAATCAACTTTTTGACTTCTGCTTCAATTGCATCCATCATATCTGGTCGAAAATGCCGCTGCTGTTGTTTTACAGGTTTGGCATTAGAAAGAATATTGAGTTTATGAGTAGCTACTTTGGGATCCAGACCTGGCATATCCTCATAACTCCATGCAAAAATATCGATATATTCTTTAGTCAGCTTTATCAACTCTTCTTTTTCATCCTCAGAAAGATTTTTGCTGATAAATATTGGCTTTGACGTAGTTTCGTCTCCAACATCAATTTGGACGATTTTATCTTCTGTGGGTGGCTGTCGTTGTTCAAACCGAAGCTCCCACTGAGTGTCCATTTGTTGTGCCCAAGGGTCATTTTCAAATAGTTCAGATTCACTATCAATTTGAACCATATTGACTGAAAAGACGTGCTCAAATTCAACATACTGGACTCCTTCAGAATCTGAGGATTGTAAAGAACTGAAAGAAAATTCTTATTCTATATCTTCATTAAACATGTGGGATGTATCAGATTCAATAAACTGAATTTCTTCAGAATCTGAGGATTGTGAGAACTGGAAGAAAATTCTTCTTGTACGTCTTTATTAAACGTGTGGGATGGATCGTATCCCAACCCATGACGAGTTTTTTGGTAAAATGGATCACCACATAACGGTAACCGTCTACCTTTGCCTTGATTGAGACCTAGCATAGTTTTCAAATCATATTCCATATTCTGGATAATCTTAAGAGGTTGTTGACTATATTTGTCAATTTTGATTTTTCCCTTATCTTTCTCTACGAGATTATCTGTCTGAATAATAGGGATATTTCTGGCCAAGCCAAACACAATTTGACGCTTGTTTTTCTTATTAGACGGGATCACAAAATAAGCAGGAACGAGCACAGTACATCTCATGCAGGAACGAGCACAGTACATCTCATGCAGTTCATATCAAGGCAGAAAATATAAAGCAGGCAATAGAGTAAGATACATGAAACGCTATAAGAAGATGTACATGAAACAGGAGAGATATTTGATAACTGGAAATATATACATGATAAGTAAGAACTGTAAGTGACTAGTGATTTAGAGTACGAGATGGCATGTAATTGGCTTAGGTTGAACATGATGTACATGAGTGAACATGTGGGACATCAGCCAATAAGGCTGATGCGTACATGATAAAACATGAAAAGTAACAGAGTGAACATGATGGGTAAATCACATGACCATTTATACTCACCCCTACCCACAATCAATACACAAGGATCTATTCAAGTTACGTTACGTACATGATATTTTGGTTATACAGGAAACACATGAGGAAACATGAGCGTACATGAAAGAACATGAAAGTACATGAACGTACATGAAAGAACATGAGAGAACATGAGTGTACATGAATAACGCAGAAACAAGGAATACATGATGTACATGAAACACATGTCATAAAGTATCCGATGCGCCCGCTAAGGGGAATAACATCCCAAGAAGAGATCCATATAGTACCAATCCGTGATGATAACGTGACAGCATCAAGTAACAGTAATCTAGAGCGAGAATATAAATCGTGACAAGTATAAAACGATCAGAGAATGTACTCGCCTGGTACCCTGAATATCTGCTGAGAATATATGTCTGAAACTGAGGTACAAGGTCCTAAAAATAGAGCAGTATGGGTCACAACATGTCTGAAATGATATAATGAAATCCTACTATGCATTCTATATGATTCTAGGTCAATCTAGGCCCAAGTCAACTCTTGGTCAACCTTGGTCAACCCTAGAAGTCAAACTAGGTCAACCAAGTCTAATTTAGTCTAAACTAGGCTAACTAGGTCTAATAAGATTATACTAGGCTCTAACAAGGCTATACACACAACATTTTAAGAACTTCTTATACCTAAATACAATACACATTTATATAGATACAATATAAAACTACACTAAACATTATAGGCTAACACTATATGCATTCAAATAGACACACATTCACACATATCTATAAATACATTACACCATACATGTATACATAGACATATAATATGCACATAGAAATGCCTATGAGGAGGATGCATGTGTGTGTGTGTACTTGTGTGCAGGAATAGCTAACAGTCCTAAAAACAGTAAAAAATAACATGTGTGTATGCATAGAACCCAACAGTGAAGAATGTGTGAGGGAAGCTAGTGTGTGTGTGTGTTAGGCAATGGTGTATCACAGGAATAAGGGAAGGCAATGCAGAATTCATAGGTTACACTACACATGAGAGTGAGTCACAGTTAGGGTCTCACTGAATTTCAGGTTATAGGAACTGGAAAACTCAGTTATACATTTACAATTGAACTTAACTCAGATTTTATACATTCATCAACTTGCATCTAATTATCACAAGGTATCATTCAAACTTTCCAACCAAAACTGAATCTAGTATCTCAGGTCATACCTTTACCAGACAAATTCAGCAATGAAGGGAAATCATTAAAACTGGAAATCAACTTCTGTGAATACAACTAACTAATTCTTAGATATTTGCCAAATGTTAACACATGGATTAATTAGGAAGAAGGAAACCAATTCATGAACATATTGAAACTGAAGCTAAGTTTATGAAAAACCAATGACTAGGAATTCAACCCAAGCTCTCAAAATCAAAAACCAAAACTGAAACATAAATCCCAGGTATGCATCTACCAGTCATTGCAGTAAGGAAAGACATCATTTATACTGGAATTTAACATTACTGTCATGCTTTTGAATTCAAATCATGTATCATAACATACCCTCATTCATTCACAGTCTACCCAACTCCCAACATTCCAAAATCGAATCACAAATAGATATAATGTAGGGGAACACATTTGGACTTAAAATCATGAACTAAACAACAATTTGTAGGTTAACATTGCATCATGTGACAGGAATAACAAGAAAAGGAAATCAAATCATGTATCAAATCCCAGTTTTCAGTCCATTTAGTTTTCAGGTTTGAAACTCTCATTTCGAACCCAACATACAACTAAATCAACCCAAATTCGAACTACAGTTAGATTACACATAGGAGTAACATATTAGGGACTGAAACTAAACATTAACAGTATTTAATTGGTTTAAAATTAGGTGACAAGGTTCATGTATATAAACTGGGAAATTTCTGTTCATACATGTATCAGAAAAAATTGGAAAAAATGATTTTAACCAACCAATTCGACCTAATTTACTAAACTAATGGTTGGTAACCAAAATATATATCATACATGTGTCCCACAATGCAAAGGTGTCCACCCAAGTGGACACAATATGTCCAAACTGGAATAAAAACCAGAACAGCAATTTGACACAGTGCAGTGAACAAGGTCTCGTGCACGTGTGCACGAGTGTCGTGCACACGACACAGCACGTGGTAGGCCACGTGCTCGTGCACCTGGGTACCCCTAGACTTAGGCTAGGTCTAGGTCCTCCTGTCTTGCGTCCTCGTGTCCGCGTGTCCATGTTAGGCACGCGTATCAGAGGGCACAAACATGAGTACACAGACTCAGTACAAAACCAGTGCAGCGTGTCGTGCACCCTCGACACGACACGAGGAGTCGTGTCACTTGGGGAGTGTCATGACAGACACTGCCCCATAGTGTGTGTCAAATTGTACGTGTCCAAGTGTCGTGTCCATGGAAAAATTGCCCCCGAGTAGCAGGGGATTACTGTAGCCGCGCGCGGCCGTGTGCACGCGCGTGTCCAAGCTACGAAAACGACACAAACACGACACGAAATCAAGACACAACCACAGGAATCAAAAGACCACATCAAAACTAACTTTCCTATTAAAAAAAAATCAATTAAATCGATCGAAATGCCCTTTGAGGCATTTCGTCGAACACAGTGCCACTGGCACTGATACGTGTCCAGAATGGACACGAAACCTCCGACACCAAGCTCGAATCCTATCCAAACCCTAGGGGGACCCTTAGGGCTTCCTATTCATGAAGATTGACAGGGATTTTAGGACATAAAATGGAATTATAGTGAATTTACTAGGGCAAGAACTCACCTCTTTCTTCTTGGATCTAATTTTTCTAAGGAGGGAGGCTAGCCCTAAGTTTGAGAGGGGTTTTATAGTGGGGGAAAAGGGTATGATGGCTGCCATTAGGTTAGGGTTAGGGTTTAGGATGAGGGGCTAAGGTTCCTCCAACAATTTCTAGCTAATCCAAGGGCTCACAATCAAAGTAGCCCCTTTAACCTTTAGCCTAAAATATCATTCTACAAATATCTAGATATTTCACTAATGTAATTACTTTAATGAAACCCTCTAACTTAGTCTCTAGGGTCATGATTAACAATCTAGATTAGGCTAACTTCTAGGTCAAGACTCAACAATTTAACTAACACATATTTAATTAATATAATTCACAAAATCACAAAAGTGTCAAAATGACTAAACTACCCTTAGGCTTAAAAGTAGAGATTTTGAAATCCTAAACACATGATTAGGTCTCATTGGTCATGATTAGTCTTCTAGGTCATGTATGACTAATGTTACACTAGCAAAACACAAATTCATATTTCACTCTATTAAATAGTTTTAAAATAACTAAAAATCACCAAAAATTATACCATGACTAAAATCAATTATTTTAATGATTTAAAATACAAAAGTTCAAATTTACCCTCATTTTGGAAAAGTGGATGTTACAAGTCTACCCCCCTTAAAAGAATTTCGTCCTCGAAATTAAAATGGTCGTACTCCTCCTAGGTCAAATACCCTTAATCAATTCAAAGTCTTAGAACAGTATCAAAACATTTTACCAATCTATTTTTATATATATATATATTGAAAGACTGAAATGAAAGATGGAAATAGTAGGTTTTTGAAATTATTCTAGTATAATTAGGTAATCATATGCGTCTACCCAGAATCATGATAATCAGAATTTCCTCGCCATATTAGTAAGTAAGGCTACGGCACCCATGGAGTCTGCAGCACAGACTATGCCCTCGCCGTACCAACTAATATAACTATAGGAGATTCTAGATTTCATAATTTAGGCTACCTAGCCCATATGATTCGGTAAAAGGTTAAATCACAACAAAACATACAGATTCTAAATTATCAACAAATAGGAAAGATAGGAACAGATGGAATTGAATTTCAAGATGGAAACAACGAGGCAAGTTAGGAATGGAATCAAAAAGAACAGAACCTGCAAGTGCCTCTCCTACTGCCTGAGCATCCTCAAACGTCATGGCGTAAGCTCGCCCCTGCTGGCCTCCTCTAGCCTGCTGCTGGCCTACTGGAGCCCTGGCTCCTGCTCCCTGAGCTGTCCGTCCCACAGACTTGGGACACTCTCTCAACTGATGATCTGATGATCCACAGAGTAGGCACTTGCCTAGCCTCATCCGGCACTCACTCCAATCGTGCCCTGGTTTCTTACAGAAAGGGCAAAAGGTAACCTGCTGCTGTCTAGGAGCCTGCTGCTGTCTCTGCTGCTGCTGCTGCCTCTGCTGGAACGGCTGCGGCTGGAACTGCCTCGGCTGCTGGTGCTGAACGTGAGGCCTCTTGGCCTGGCCTCCGCTACTGCTGCCCCCAACTGGGTCTCGTCCCCTCTTGAGCCTAAGCTCAAGATCATCCTCTGCTAATAAGGCTCCTATCAGAATCTCCTCGAACGTGGCATCCCTGTTGCCCTTGGTCAAGGACTTGACCTCCCTGACCAGACCCTTCCGGAACCTCTGAGCCTTCGTCGTCTCGCTCAATCCCTCAACAAACCTGCCGAGACGGCCAAACTCTCCCGTATACTCCTCTACTGAGAGGCTCCCCTGGACCAAGCTCTCAAACTGCATCTCCAAGGCTCTGACTGCTGAATCTGGGAAGAACTTCTTCTTGAAGAAGCCCCTGAACTGCTCCCAAGTCTGCCCTGGTACCCCTACCCTGGGGTCCGACTGATACCAGGTGCGAGCAAGATCTCGCATCCGGCTAGCTGCAGCCTCTATCTGGAGATCTGCTGGAATCCTGGCCAAGCGGAAGATCTCCTCCATATGCTCGATCCACTCGTCAGCATATATAATCCCCTCTGTCCCCAAGAAGTCTCTGGGGCTCATCTTCTGGAACTGCTCGATCCCAGGTGTCTTCGACTGCTGCACCACTGGTCGAGCCGCGGCTGTCGTGACGGCCAACTCCATACCTCTATCCTGTCGAATCTGCTGTCTGTCCCTAAACTGCTGGAAGTAGGCAAACATCTGTGCCGCATCCACGTGTCCTGTAGGTGGCGGCTGCCGGAATGACATCTCTGGAGTGACTGGGTCCTGCCTCCGAACTCGTGGAGACACACCCTCAGCTGCTGCTGAAGTCCTAATATGGGCAGAGAAGGCAGGAGCTGTAGCCTCCCGTCCTTGCCGAACTGGCTGAGAGGTAGCAGTCCCCTCTACAGTATCTTCCTGAATGGCACGCTGTAACCGCGTCTCCACCATCCTGAAGACAGATCAAACAAGGATATCAATTGCTGAGAAAGAAGCGATAAATCAAGGGAGGACAGATTATTTTCAAAAGAAAGTATTCAAGTAGCAAGAATTTGATAACAAGAATCAGTTAAGAGCTTTTCCTAATGTGATTGAGTACCCCAAATATTCTACTCCTACTGCAGGCTGTAGTGATACTCTAGTTCGAATACCACTACATAAACTCGACCTGCATGGGCCACCACTAAAAATGTGTCACGACCCGCACCCTAGAGTAAGGGCACGAGAAGTGGGTACGTCCAGCCTACGCCGCAGTGTCGGCGGTAGAACGCTGTCCTAGGTCACAACATCTAACAATATATCATGCCAGGCAGTTTATACTCCCCGAATGGGGGTGACATAGCAGAATATAAACTCAATCACAACTAAAGAAGAAAGGTACGATATGATATAGAACTCAAAAGTAAAGTACAGATAATCAGAAGAGTCTAGTGTCTAAGATAACATCTCAGAAAAACATTCCAAGTACAAGTCTCAACTACAGAATATGAAAGAATATATACATCTCAAAACAACAACTGAAAGCCAAAAACAATGCTGAAAAGAAAGATAAAGCCTAGCTGACTAGCCTAGACTATGGGAGTAGTATCCTGAACTGCAGCTGGGTCCTCCAGAGGAGCCAGGTCGCAGGTGTCGTCTAAGCCTGCTCCGTAATAGGTGGTGTAAAGGGCCTCATCCTCATCCTCTGTAATATTTTCAACAGGTCCAGTCAGGACAGGTGCGAGCACAGTACATCTCATGCAGTTCATATTAAGGCAGGAAATATAAAGCAGGCAATAGAGTAAGATACATGAAACGCTGTAAGAAGATGTACATGAAACATGAGAGATATTTGATAACTGGAAATATATACATGATAAGTAAGAACTGTAAGTGACTAGTGATTTAGAGTCCTAGATGGCATGTAATTGGCTTAGGTTGAACATGATGTACATGAGTGAACATGTGGGACATCAGCCAATAAGGCTGATGCGTACATGATAAAACATGAAAAGTAACAGAGTGAACATGATGGGTAAATCACATGACCATTTATACTCACCCCTACCCACAATCAATACACAAGGATCTATTCAAGTTACGTTACGTACATGATGTTTTGGTTATACAGGAAACACATGAGGAAACATGAGCGTACATGAAAGAATATGAAAGTACATAAACGTACATGAAAGAACATGAGAGAACATGAGTGTATATGAATAACGCAGAAACAAGGAATACATGATGTACATGAAACACATGTCATAAAGTATTCGATGCGCCCGCTAAGGGGGATAACATCCCAAGAAGAGATCCATATAGTACCAATCCGTGATGATAACGTGACAGCATCAAGTAACAGTAATCTAGAGCGAGAATATAAATCGTGACAAGTATAAAACGATCAGAGAATGTACTCGCCTGGTACCCTGAATATCTGCTGAGAATATATGTCTGAAACTGAGGTACAAGGTCCTAAAAATAGAGCAGTATGGGTCACAACATGTCTGAAATGATATAATGAAATCCTACTATGCATTCTACATGATTCTAGGTCCATCTAGGCCCAAGTCAACTCTTGGTCAACCTTGGTCAACCCTAGAAGTCAAACTAGGTCAACCAAGTCTAATTTAGTCTAAACTAGGCTAACTAGGTCTAATAAGATTATACTAGGCTCTAACAAGGCTATACACACAACATTTTAAGAACTCCTTATACCTAAATACAATTCACATTTATATAGATACAATATAAAACTACACTAAACATTATAGGCTAACACTATATGCATTCAAATAGACACACATTCACACATATCTATAAATACATTACACCATACATGTGTACATAGACATATAATATGCACATGGAAATGCCTATGAGGAGGATGTATGTGTGTGTGTGTACTTGTGTGCAGGAATAGCTAACAGTCCTAAAAACAGTGAAAAATAACATGTGTGTATGCATAGAACCCAACAGTGAAGAATGTGTGAGGGAAGCTAGTGTGTCTGTGTGTGTTAGGCAATGGTGTATTACAGGAATAAGGGAAGGCAATGCAGAATTCATAGGTTACACTACACATGAGAGTGAGTCACAGTTAGGGTCTCACTGAATTTCAGGTTATAGGAACTGGAAAACTCAGTTATACATTTACAATTGAACTTAACTCAGATTTTATACATTCATCAACTTGCACCTAATTATCACAAGGTATCATTCAAACTTTCTAACCAAAACTGAATCTAATATCTCAGGTCATACCTTTACCAGACAAATTCAGCAATGAAGGGAAATCATTAAAACTGGAAATCAACTTCTGTGAATACAACTAACTAATTCTTAGATATTTGCCAAATGTTAACACATGGATTAATTAGGAAGAAGGAAACCAATTCATGAACATATTGAAACTGAAGCTAAGTTTATGAAAAACCAATGACTAGGAATTCAACCCAAGCTCTCAAAATCAAAAACCAAAACTGAAACATAAATCCCAGGTATGCATCTACCAGTCATTGCAGTAAGGAAAGACATCATTTATACTGGAATTTAACATTACTGTCATGCTTTTGAATTCAAATCATGTATCATAACATACCCTCATTCATTCACAGTCTACCCAACTCCCAACATTCCAAAATCGAATCACAAATAGATATAATGTAGGGGAACACATTTGGACTTAAAATCATGAACTAAACAACAATTTACAGGTTAACATTGCATCATGTGACAGGAATAACAAGAAAAGGAAATCAAATCATGTATCAAATCCCAGTTTTCAGTCCATTTAGTTTTCAGGTTTGAAACTCTCATTTCGAACCCAACATACAACTAAATCAACCCAAATTCGAACTACAGTTAGATTACACATAGGAGTAACATATTAGGGACTGAAACTAAACATTAACAGTATTTAATTGGTTTAAAATTAGGTGACAAGGTTCATGTATATAAACTGGGAAATTTCTGTTCATACATGTATCAGAAAAAATTGGAAAAAATGATTTTAACCAACCAATTCGACCTAATTTACTAAACTAATGGTTGGTAGCCAAAATATATATCATACATGTGTCCCATAATGCAAAGGTGTCCACCCAAGTGGACACAATGTGTCCAAACTGGAATAAAAACCAGAACAGCAATTTGACACAGTGCAGTGAACAAGGTCTCGTGTACGTGTGCACGAGTGTCGTGCACACGACACAGCACGTGGTAGGCCACGTGCTCGTGCACCTAGGTACCCCTAGACTTAGGCTAGGTCTAGGTCCTCCTGTCTTGCGTCCTCGTGTCCGCGTGTCCATGTTAGGCACGCGTATCAGAGGGCACAAACATGAGTACACAGACTCAGTGCAAAACCAGTGCAGCGTGTCGTGCACCCTCGACACGACACGAGGAGTCGTGTCACTTGGGGAGTGTCATGACAGATACTGCCCCATAGTGTGTGTCAAATTATACGTGTCCAAGTGTCGTGTCCATGGAGAAATTGCCCCCGAGTAGCAGGGGATTACTGTAGCCGCGCGCGGCCGTGTGCACGCGCGTGTCCAAGCTACAAAAATGACACAAACACGACACGAAATCAAGACACAACCACAGGAATCAAAAGACCACATCAAAACTAACTTTTCTATTAAAAAAGAATCAATTAAATTGATCGAAATGCCCTTTGAGGCATTTCGTCGAACACAGTGCCACTGGCACTGATACGTGTCCAGAATGGACACGAAACCTCCGACACCAAGCTCGAATTCTATCCAAACCCTAGGGGGACCCTTAGGGCTTCTTATTCATGAAGATTGACAGGGATTTTAGGACATAAAATGGAATTATAGTGAATTTACTAGGGCAAGAACTCACCTCTTTCTTCTTGGATCTAATTTTTCTAAGGAGGGAGGCTAGCCCTAAGTTTGAGAGGGGTTTTATAGTGGGGGAAAAGGGTATGATGGCTGCCATTAGGTTAGGGTTAGGGTTTAGGATGAGGGGCTAAGGTTCCTCCAACAATTTCTAGCTAATCCAAGGGCTCACAATCAAAGTAGCCCCTTTAACCTTTAGCCTAAAATATCATTCTACAAATATCTAGATATTTCACTAATGTAATTACTTTAATGAAACCCTCTAACTTAGTCTCTAGGGTATGATTAACAATCTAGATTAGGCTAACTTCTAGGTCAAGACTCAACAATTTAACTAACACATATTTAATTAATATAATTCACAAAATCACAAAAGTGTCAAAATGACTAAAATACCCTTAGGCTTAAAAGTAGAGATTTTGAAATCCTAAACACATGATTAGGTCTAATTGGTCATGATTAGTCTTCTAGGTCATGTATGACTAATGTTACACTAGCAAAACACAAATTCACATTTCACTCTATTAAATAGTTTTAAAATAACTAAAAATCACCAAAAATCATACCATGACTAAAATCAATTATTTTAATGATTTAAAATACAAAAGTTCAAATTTACCCTCATTTTGGAAAAGTGGATGTTACAGTTGATAACATAAAAGGTCGCCATAGTTCGAAGATCACCTATTTGAATCTTCAGACGAATCTTTTCCAATGGTTTACTCTTTCCAGAATTGAAACGAACAATTGTCGTACTAGTATAAGTCAACTCACTAGTAGGAATCCTCAAGGGTCGTAGCATACTTTGAAGAATAATGCTAATAGAAGACCCAGGATCAATGTAAATCCTGTCGAATTCAGTAGAATCAATATACCATGTATAACACAAAGGCCTGTCATGTCGATTATACTTTAACAACATATCTTCTTGTGTGAAAGTAATGTTAGGAATTAATTCCATCACACTGTAACATTGAGGACACGACCCTGGTATATTGTCAGGACTTTTGAGTTGAGCTAAGCATGAATCCGCCTGTAGCAAAGCTTTACTCGAAATTTTTTGACTTTCTTTAGAAAGACGAAGTAACTCGAAAATAGAGAGCCTAGCCGGAGTATTGGCTAACTGGGCTAGGATGTCAAATTTATAGGGCTTCATCGACCCTTGATTTGAACTAGACTTCAACATGACGTCAAAATGCACTGCCTTCTGTTTCCATTTTTCAACCACTGGGGGGTTAGCAGGCCTTACCTCGGCAGGAACAGAAGATGATTGAGTTGGTATTGTTTCAGTAACGTCCTCTGTTTCTTTGGAAGTTCCTTCATAATCTTTGTGGCAGTCCTTTTCGGATCTTGTACCAGTAAAGGCCTCTTCCTCAGACTCAGGAGAATGAAATACCATATTACAGGATTTAGTTTTCTTTCCCTTAGTCTTTTTCTTGCGGGATTTTTATGAGGAACTTCAAATCCCAACCCGACAGATGATTTTTGACCTTGAATTTGTAAAGGAACTCGCAAACCTTTACCATAGTTCAAGCCTTCTATTTTTTGAAAGTCATAGCCCATCTTTTTCATGAGATAGACTGATTATTGACTGTATATATGAGTGGGTAGTAGACTTTCACAAGATATTTCAGCAGATGAAGAAGGAACAGAGACCTCTGTAGCCACAAGAGTAGGGACTTTTGGGACATGAGGTAGAATCCCAACCGGAGCTTTCTTGTAAGCAGCAAAAACTTGTCGTGCCCTGTACAAAGGGACACTGTTCATTGCTAACCACTGCTGATGAGTGAGCTTTAGTTTGGTAGGAGAAGCCAAACTCGGAGGGCATATATTCAGATCTCGTAGTCTATCTTCCAAAGGGATGCCATCCCACATATGATCAGAATCATCATGATCTGTGGTAACAATATAAGAAATCATATTGCAGGTTCTAACTTTTTTACTTTTCTTGGATTTTGAAGTTTTACTTTCATGTTCCACTTCAGGTACTAAGTCAGGGTGTACCCACATGATTTTACTATTTTTTAAAGTGAGAGGCACTAATTCTTCACTTTGATCTCTGGCTGGTGGAAGATTCACAATCTTCATCGTCGCCTTCGAAATTGGGACAACCCCATCAGGAACTTGCTGTGGAGGAAAACCTTCAAATTGAAGAGAAATCATATTGGTTGTGACTGTATGATCATCATTAGTTAAAGCGATAGCTTTAGCATTTATCAATTCTTGAATCTTCTTCTTCAAGACATAACAAGCTTTCGTAGGATGATTTATGTATCTATGATAGATACAATATTTGGGATTATCAACCAAATCCACCTCATTAGGTCGTTTTGGCTCTGAGATCTGGAGTTTACCACTCTTCACGAGACACTGAAATATTCCAGGAATATCACTGTTATCGAAAGAGTATTCCTTTTTTGGCTTAGAAGACTCTGGATTACTTGGTGTTGTTTTGGGTTTCGAAAGATTTACCACTAGGGTTTTCTTTCCTTTCCCATTACGATTACCAGAGTTGTTGCCTGAAGAGACTTTCTTTCCTTTGTCTTCTGAGGCGAAGATCATCCCATGTTCATGAGCCAATCTACCGTTGGTCTCAGCTGAAACTGTTGCTATAATAAATGAGGCCCAATATGTGAATTGGGAGCCTGTAAAAACAGCTATGGTTGGTCGCAGATTCATTTTGCATGTATCAATCAATGCTGAATCTGGTATACCAGGAGGCATTTTCAAAGTAGCCTGTCAAAAACGTTCAATAAACGTCCGAGTATCTTCTTTCTCTTTCTGTTTAATCTCTATTAAGGAAGACATATTCATGTCCATTCCTCCTTCATAGAAACGAGAAAGAAACATTGCTTTAAATTCGTCAAAAGACGATATGCAATTGTCGGGTAGACTGCGATACCAATCATATGTTGTACCTGTCAAACATCCAATGAAAACTCGGGTGAGAAGAGCATCATTCTTCTGTAGATGCACAGTCATAATATCAAAATAATTGATATATTAACTTTGAGAAGCCTTTCGATCAAATAATACCATAGATTGTAGCTTAAATTTGGGAGGAAAAGGCACATCATTCCAATGGGGAGGATAAGGTTGCTTGACCCCCCAACCTATGGAGCTGATCTTTGTGCTTCAGAACCTCGAACTGTGCTTTTAACTCCCGAACAGCTTGAATAGCTTCATTAGTTTGAGGGAGTATGTTTGATTGAATAGTGGCTGGATGTACCGTAACCCCCACCGGAGGTGATACATCTTCTGGAATGAGAGGATCAGGAGATGCGGAGTTTTGATTGATAGCAAGCTCTTGACTCAGATTATTCAAATGTATGTCAACCCCTTGACTATCTTGAGTTTGTGTTGCTACTTGCACCGGTGTTACCACTGCTGGTTGGACTGTTTGCTGAGTTATTATTATTTGATGCATATTTTGCATCATGGCAAGCATATCCTTTAGTGATTGTTCCACTGCCGAAAGACGTTGTTCTGTACTAGAAGTAGACGTCTCTGGTTCTTCTCCGATGACATAAGATTCAACCTCCCTTGAACATACAGAGGGATTGGTGTAGAGGTATGAATCAATGCTATCAGTTTCTGACTCCAAGTACAGGCTACCCCCAGCCTCTGAATCCGAAGAATGCATGTTTAAAGGTCGTTGACTTCTTGACCGAGTATGTTGATATACTCCTTCAAAAGTGTCAAGAATTTGGTTAAACCTTTGTTGACCTGGAGTCCGGGACGAATTGCGTCTTGGACGTCGTCCTCTATTGATATGAGATGCCATATTGACTGATGCATAAGACAACTCACATTCTTAGTCATCAAGTTGTTGTTGAGGTATGTTGTAGCTTAATCGGTCAAAAACTGACCGTTTAGTAGCAGAATAACAACATTTAATCACAATTTGGTGACACTCACAATGATGGTTTTCTTGGGGGAGTGTCACAGGAGATTTTCTGTTTTTACGCTTTTGTACAAGCAACTCACATAAATCAGAAGAATTTGAAGGTAATATCTTCTTTTTTATGTTTGGGACAGAGAAATATCTAGTCCCTTGCGTAAAAAGAAGATTACTAGCTTCATTGGCAGAAAGCTGTACATTTTTACGCGCTTGAAGGTGTGTGCGTAAATCTGGAGTTGATTTTTGTGCTGTACGAACACCATCAGCATTGCGCATAATCCTAAGATTAGGCACTTTGCGTAAAGCAGCATTAGATGATTGTTGGGGTAAAACAAAAGTTTTGCCACAATTTTTATTTTCCTTGGATAAACCAAAGGAATTGTCTATCATAGTAACAGAAGACTTGTTTTTATGCTGCACGCATGTAGGCAAGTTCACTTTAGGTACAAAAGCATCATTGTGAACTTTATCTACCATGTCACCGACATGAGATTTGCCTTTACGCGTATAGCGCAAAACAGAAGTATCTACCACGTCACAGACGGAAGATTTGCCTTTACGTGTAGAGCGCAAGACTTGAGCGTCTACCACGTCATAGACGGGAGACTGAACTTTACGCATTGGGCGCAAAACTGAAGTATGGACTGCCTCGTCACAGACGGAAGTCCCAACAACAGGAGTGGAAAGAATTCCCTTGCCTTTAGAGACAGCAGGGAGATCAGAGGGTACTTTGGACTTAGGAATCCAAACTTTTCGCACCTTTCATAATTTTTAATATTGGAGCAGCGAGTACTACCCCCACTTCTGAGCATTTCTTCGTAAGCAGTCTGGTCGAATTGAACAACCAGAGTCTTCTTTGTCGATCCAATCGACACATCATCATATTGAGCAATTGCTTTCTCGTCGGAGGAGAAAGTCGTCCCCAGTAGAGTCGTCATTTTGTTTCACTTAACAAAATGCCCTTAAAAGGCTTTTGAAAGAAAACGAGAAAAAGTACAAGTTGTTTCTGGGAAGTATTGCTATGGAAGTCTGATATGTGAACGATCACTTTGTTCCTTGGACCACACGATGATGATGAAAAAAACTGCTGGAAGATGAACAGCTGGAAGAACTAAGTCACCAGAAAGGTATCGACATACTGGATACTGATGGCAAGGTCGAATGCTTTCCTGCTTTGCTTCACTTTGTTCTTGAAAAAAAGTTGAAGAGAAATGCTCTGGAAAATTACTTTGCTCTCAAAGTATCTGGGCTCTGATCTCTATCTGATCTGTTGTATTTTCTGTTTAAAAATAAGTCTATTTATAGACTAAACCCTCTGTGCGTAAAAAGCGTCAATGTTGAGTCTTTACGCAAGTAACTGCCACCCACGATTGAAAATTGACCTCTACATGTGATGACACGTGTCACATATAGTGTGAAACCCATCTCTTTGCGAATATTTAATATTAATGTTTTTGTAATATTATTAGTATTTTTAAATTATTATTATTTTATTATTATATTATTTTCTGTGTGTTAAAATGGTTTCGAAAATAAAATAACAAGGATTTTTGAATTTAGACTCAGACCCGAGTCTGAACCCAGACCCAGGCCTGAGCCAAACCCAACTTCTTTTTCTCTTTCTTAATTCTGAATTGACTTGGTTTGTTTAAAAAAATAAAAAAAATAAATAAATACTTGGTGAGCTGGTCCCGATGGACCAGTACCTACATTTTTCTCTCCACACGTTCTATTACTCAACCCCTCTCACACGTTCTAGTCAAAGCCCTTTTCTCTCCCCACATTATACTCCTATCCACTCATTTATTGTTCTCCATGTTATGAGAAGACTCTTTCTTCTCATTTCTCTTTAAAAACTCTTATCTCCTCTGAAGGAGATCAACTTTCCTTTTAACCCATCTCTCCCCTCTCTCTCTTACTCACGAACCTACAGGAGGAACCCCAACCCTTTTTCCCTCACCACAAACCCCTCACCTAGCCGACCCCAAACCCGCGCCCCGGCCGACCATCCTCCGGCCGACCGTGCCCCTGGCCGCGTTTCCCCCGACAGCGCCGCCCCTCGCGTGTTCTGGCCGCTGTCACTCCGGCCGACCGCCTCTGGCCCGCGCCCCCATGCGGCCTCCTCCCCGCCGAGAACCCTTTCGGCGCCGACCTAGCCGCTGTCCCGCCGACAGCCCCCTGTCGTGGCGAACCCCGCGCCCGTCCCTCTCGCGCGCCCAAGTCCGGCGACCCCCTGTGGCCGCTGCCCACTTGGCCGAGCTTTTCCCGCTGTTCCAGCACCCCCTGTCGTGCCCTAGCTCCTGTGCCTTCCAACGTTCTTCGTCGACGCTGCTGATTCCAGCGCTGACCTGGGAATACTTTCGCTGTTCTGGATCTATTTTCTTTCTATTATTCATCTGAGAGCTCTAGCCGAGCAATCCGAGGTATAATCCCTGTCCCGCTCATTTTTTTATCAGTCGATGATGATAAATGGTCCCCGATTCCCTTTGGTTTTAGCGACGTCGTAATTTTTCGGGACTTTCGGAAAGGTCCTGTGAACTATTTTGGATTCCCGGAATATTTCGGGAATTGATTTTTGGTATGTTTTAGCTTTCCGGATCTTTCCGGTAGCGTTCTGTGATTTGTGGGATTGGAATCGGACTTCCGAAATTATTTCGGGTCGTTCCGATTATTCTGTGGTTTGGTTGTGGATTTCATATATATATAAATTCGGGTTTTCTCTGGTTTGGGATTTGCAGGAAATTATCGGCACCATTTCCCAGTTTTTGGGTTGACCAAAAACAGAGGAGATGCTGCCGGATTTTTTCGTAAATCCTGGATTATTTTAAAAATGAATTTAAAATGAATTTCAGAATTTTATTTGATATTCGATTTTGGGTGACGACCGTATCGGTCAATGGACCCGGCTAAGTGCAAACGAAACCGGCCCCGCCTGAACGTTGAGGCAATTAGCCAAGATGAGGATTGGACCATATATGAGACTCTATTTTATCTCTATATTTTATTATTAAATTTTGTTTATATTTTATTTAATATTTCAGTAGGACTAACGGCGGTCTTGTCTTATTTCAATTTATGTAAATAAATTATAATAGACATAAGCCCAGCTGGCTGTGGTCTGTAACTGGGATGGATAGCTTAGATTTTCTTGTCATTTCTGGTTTTTAACGATTAAATTGACTAAAAAGTATTTTCGTATAAAATTAATTAATATTTTCTCATCTAAAATTGACAAGTTTATTATTTAATTAAAAGTCACGTATTTCTCACTAAATAAGAAAAATTAGCTTTATATTTATATTTATAGAAAATACCAAGTTTTCCTAAAATAATCTGGCAGCGACGATGTTTTTCGAATTCAAAGTTAAAATGACCTTTTTCTCTCATATTAAATCAACGCACAATAATCGTATTTTTCTGTGTTTGATTAATTAAAGAACTAAAATTGGACTAGGACGCAAATAGAATTTCAACTAGCGTAGCTAAGTTGGTAAACCTAATATCTGAGTCTATCTATCGAATGTAGGATTTCGAGGAAGAGTCTGAATTTCCATTCCGACGTATCAACCTTTCTAGTCCAGTCAAACCTGAGACAAGTACATTTCGTGTTAGTTTACAATTATTTAGTAATTGTTTTATTGCAAGTTTAAACCATGATGCAACACGAGCACTGACTGTAACTACTGTAACTATTGGGGACTGGAGGAATAGTGTAATGAGTATGACCATACTGTAACTTTACTGTAACAAATCCCATATCCCTTACTGTAACAAGCCCAAGCCGGTCATATTTTATTGCCTATTCACATCACAGAACTGTAACTGTTTTAAAACTGTAACTGCTTATTTGTTGATTTCAAAACTGTTTAAAAGTGCATGATTCTATTATTATTTCAATTGTCAAATTAGCATGAATTGTACTTTGCTCCCTCCTGACTGGAGACCCAACATTTTAGGTATCACTGATGAGGCTTTGTTCCGCGATATTTCCCGAGGTCCCAACTAGAAGACGAGGATTCCGAGACTGATGAGCTGTTTGCCTAGAGTTTTTTTTTTCTTGTTGTATGTAGAAAATGGTTTAAGTTGTATCTTTTATTTCATTGTAAAAGTTTAATAAAGTTTTAAATTTCCGAATTTTGAGTTGTGACAAATATAGTGTTATTGTATGGTTACCTGCTACTGGACAGCTTACTGCCGCCGTCTCAACAACCGTGCAGGCTGGGCATGATCCGGTTCGACCCAATTAGTTGGGATCGGGTCGTGACATGTTTTTAGTGGTGGCCCATACAGGTCTGAACAACAACTTAGGAAAACATATTTAGAAACAATTAGAACACTAGAACATCAATTTGTCACAACATAGGACCAAAATATATTATAAATAAAAATTTGTGTTTGATTATAGACTGGTAGGATACCTTGCTTATGTTTGCATCCTAAACCTTCCAGAGAATGACCATTGACAAGACCAATCCTGCTGGCGATGAGGTGTCATCTCCAGATCATACCCCATCTCCTCAACCAAGTCCAGGGTTTATTTCTCTCGCAGCTGATTGACCGTCCCCATAATGCATCCAGTGAAGTTTTCACTACACTGGCGATTCCTACCTCTTCTCAAACTCAGTTGCATTTCCTTGGGGAAGTACCCATTCCTGTTGCTCCACCAGTACCAGCAAACACCTCCCAAATGGTTGCCCTATTTCAAGTAATCATGGAGTCCCAGAAAGCTCAAGTTGAAGCCCAGCAGGAACAGATGAATATCACGAGAGAAGACATGAAGAACGTCACTGATGTAGCCTTAGCTATCTTAACCAAGTCGGAGCGGAACCTCACCCTAGGAGGGGTACCCCTGAAATCTAGAAGACATTTTTGAGCCCTATCCGGCAGTTATATCGTAAGAAGCTATTGGTTTGTGACTACTGTAAAAGGACTGGTCACCAAGCCAATATTTGTCGTAAGAGATTGGAGAAATATTTGGCATGTGGATCTGCTGAACATCGGGTAAAGGACTACCCCTTATCTTTCCATCATACCAAAACACCTATCCCAGCAACACCTGTTAGGCCACAACCTAGGGACTCTCTTCCTATCCAGCTGACCCTGCCTCCTACTATAAGGCATGATGCAGACTCGAGGTTCATAGAAGAGGAAGCAGTTGGAGACTGCTCATGCAAGAGCCAGAGCCATGAAGATTAGTACCTAGGACTGCTGAATAGCATTATTTATTGTCATAAGAGGTTGTAACAGGATGTCCTTGGATCAATCATGAGAGTTTTGCTATAATTCTCTACATGAATAAAATTCTTAGTTACACCTTTATGGCAGATGTTTTTCCTGATAGTCTTTCCGGATTATCCCAGATCTAGACCTAGGATTTACCATTGACCTAGTCCCCGGCTCTTTTCCTATTTCTAAAGGATGTTACAGAGTCAACCCGAAGGAGGCCAAGAAGATGAAGAACCAGATCAATGAAGGCTCTAGGGTTTATTCAGGAAGGAACTTCACCTTAGGGAACACCTATTTTGTTTGTGCCCAGGAAGGATGGAACAACGGATGTGCATCGATTACCAGACACTAAAGAACAAGTACCCTCTGCCCGGATCGAGGATCTGTTTGATCTGTTTGTGTGGAGTTAGGGTGTTTCGAAGTTTGATATAAGATCTGACTACCATCAAATCAAAGTCAGGAAGGAGGACATTTCCAAGACGGCGTTCAAACACCAAGTATGGGTAGTTTCTTTGGTCATGACGTTGGACTGACAAATGCTCCTGCTGTGTTCATGAATCTCATGAACAGAGTTTTTTATGAGTATTTGAATCAGTTTATCTTCTCCATAGATAACATTCTGATATATTCGAAGACTGAAGAAGAGCATGAAGAACATCTGAGGAAAGTTCTGGAAACTTTGAAGAAAAAGAAGTTTTATGGTAAGTTATATGAACGTGGATTTTCTTTGACAAGGTGGATTTTTGGCCATGTTGTCAAGAGAAGAAATTTCGATGGAAGATAGCTGCTGTTGAAAAGTGGTATACCCCAAGTTCAATTCGGAAGTTTCTTGAACTTGGCTGGCTACTATCAGAAGTTCGTGAAGGAATTCGCCAAGATTGCTGAGCCGATGACGAAGCTCACTTGGAAGAATAAAGAGTTCATCTGGACGAAAGATTGCCAGGCGGCATTGAGGAGCTGAAGAAGAGACTTACCACTACACCAATCCTTGCGCTACCCGCAGGAACCGGTGGTTTCTCAATTTATAGTAATGCCTCTGAAAAAGGACTGGGTTGCGTTCTTCAACAACATGGGAAAGTAATTGCTTACACATCTAGGCAACTACAGACTCATGAGAAGAATTATCCCACACCTAATTTGGAATTTGCTGCAATTATCTTTATTTTGAAGCTATGGAAGCATGATTTTTATGGAAAGGGAGTGAAAATATATACGGACTACAAAAATATGAAATATGTCTTCACTCAGAAAGAGCTGAATGTTAGACAAAGAAGATGGCTGAAGCTGATGAAGGATTTCAACATCGACCCGCTATACCACCCGGGTAGGGCTAATGTGATCGCTGATACACTTAGTCGATACCCAGTGGCGATGTTCTTAACCAAGGAGTGGCACCCACTAGAAGACGTCGAGAAGCTTGGACTGGAGGTTATACTACCTGGAGATAGAATGACGGAGCTGGATGCTGATTCAGTATTGATGAAGTTCGAGGCTGATGGACAAAATCAAGAGGACGTAGTTTCAAACGAGGCACTTTGCAGGCTTAGAGATCAAGTGTTGGCAGGAACACTTAAGGGTTTCTAAATTGATCAGCAGTGGAACTCTGAAGAATGGTACGAGACTTTACGTATCGGCTGACAAACGGAAGAACGAGTTGATGAAAGAAATGCACCAGTCGCAGTATTCCATATATTCAGGAGCTAATAAGATGTATCGGAATATGCCTCTATTGATTGGTGCTATGGAATGAAGAAGGACAATTCCAGGTATGGGATTAGATGTGAATTTGTCAACATGAGGAATTTAGCAAGAGAACAACAAGTTTGTTGCAGCCGCTGGACAATTCAGAGTGGAAGTAGAAGCATATAACAATGAACTTTGAGTAAGGATTGCCTTGTTCCCAAGGAGGGAAGGGCACCAATTGGATTATAGTGGACCGACTGACTAAGTCAGCACACTTTATTCCTTTCAAGGTTAGTTTATTCACCGAGAAGTTGGCAGCATTGTACGAGAGGCACCCCTACCGGATTTATGGAGTATAAACCGACGGACAATCAAAGAAGATAATCCAGGCGCTTGAAGATATGTTAGATCTTGTGTTTGGAAATTGGAGGGTCTTGGAGAAGATCATTTAGAGTTGGTAGAGTTTCCTTACAACAACTACCAAGTTAGCATCGTCAATCAGTGAAGTTTGAAGAAGGAGATAGCGTCTTTTGTGAAGATTTTCTCCTACCAGAGGAACGATCAGTGTTAGCAGAGCAGGAAAGTTGAGCCAGCTCAAACGCTACATTCCAGATCTGAGTCCCATATTGGATAATTCAGAGCTGAAGATTGGACTCAACCTTTCAGTGCCAGAGAAACCAGTTGCAAGCGTAGTCAGAGGTGAGAAGATCAGATTTTAAGCCATCACTTAAACCCCTATTTCTTATCATTTCGTTCTAAACTTGACTGATGCTGCTAAGTCAGCCTTGTTTTGCAAGCTATCTCTTTATCAAGCTTGATCATGACAGTATTTTATTGGGTGCACCCATTAAAATATTGTCTAATCAGGACCGATGCATGATGGTCTGATCAATCTCGTGTACTTTGGTTCGCTTTTGTATTTTCTACAGGGATGATATCATAAATGAAACTTGTCCCTAAACCGTCTCATCCACGACTGCCTTGGAAATTCTTATTGTTGGACCTGAGTTACGGGCGTGGTACCCGTACCTGTTTGTTTCTCCTACCCTGCCTTTAATTTCGAGGGCGAAATTTTCTAAGGAGGGAAGATTGTGAAACCCATCTCTTTGCGAATATTTAATATTAATGTTTTCGTAATATTATTAGTATTTTTAAATTATTATTATTTTATTATTATATTATTTTTTGTGTGTTAAAATGGTTTCGAAAATAAAATAACAGTGATTTTTGAATTTAGACCCAGACCCGAGTCCGAACCCAGACCCAGGCCAGAGCCAAACCCAACTTCTTTTTCTCTTTCTTAATTCTGAATTGACTTGGATTGTTTAAAAAAAAATACTTGGTGAGCTGGTCCCGATGGACCAGCACCTACATTTTTCTCTCCACACGTTCTATTACTCAACCCCACTCACACGTTCTAGTCAAAGCCCTTTTCTCTCCCCACATCATACTCCTCTCCACTCATTCATTGTTCTCCACGTTATGAGAAGACTCTTTCTTCTCATTTCTCTTTAAAAACTCTCATCTCCTCTGAAGGAGAACAACTTTCCTTTTAACCCATCTCTCCCCTCTCTCTCTTACTCACGAACCTACAGGAGGAACCCCAAACCTTTTCCCCTCACCACAAACCCCTCACCCAGCCGACCCTAAACCCGCGCCCCGGCCGACCATCCTCCGACCGACTGCGCCCCTGGCCGCGTTTCCTCCGACAGCGCCGCCCCTCGCGTGTTCTGGCCGCTGTCACTCCGTCCGACCGCCTCTGGCCCACGCCCCCGTGCGGCCTCCTCCCCGCCGAGAACTCCTTCGGCGCCGACCTAGCCGTTGTCCCGCCGACCGCCCCCTGTCGCGGCGATCCCCGCGCCCGTCCCTCTCGTGCGCCCAAGTCCGGCGACCCCCTGTGGCCGCTGCCCACTTGGCCGAGCTTTTCCCACTGTTCCAGCACCCCCTGTCGTGCCCTAGCTCCTGTGCCTTCCAACGTTCTTCGTCGACTCTGCTCATTCCAGCGCTGACCTGGGAATACTTTCGCTGTTCTGGATCTATTTTCTTTCTATTATTCATCTGAGAGCTCTAGCCGAGCAATCCGAGGTATAATCCCTGTCCCGCTCATTTTTTTATCAGTCGATGATGAGAAATGGTCCCCGATTCCCTTTGGTTTTAGCGACGTCGTAATTTTTTGGGACTTTCGCAAAGGTCCTGTGAATTATTTTGGATTCCCGGAATATTTCGGGAATTGATTTTTGGTATGTTTTAGCTTTTCGGATCTTTCCGGTAGCGTTCTGTGATTTGTGGGATTGGAATCGGACTTCCGAAATTATTTCGGGTCGTTCCGATTATTCTGTGGTTTGGTTGTGGATTTCATATATATATAAATTCGGGTTTTCCCTGGTTTGGGATTTGCAGGAAATTATCGACGCCATTTCCCAGTTTTTGGGTTGACCAAAAACAGAGGAGATGCTGCCGGATTTTTCCGTAAATCCTGGATTATTTTAAAAATGAATTTAAAATGAATTTCGGAATTTTATTTGATATTCGATTTTGGGTGACGACCGTATCGGTCAATGGACCCGGCTAAGTGCAAACGAAACCGGCCCCGCCCGGACGTTGAGACAATTAGCCAAGATGGGGATTGGACCATATCTGAGACTCTATTTTATCTCTATATTTTATTATTAAATTCCGTTTATATTTTATTTAATATTTCAGTAGGACGAACGGCGGTCTTGTCTTATTTCAATTTATGTAAATAAATTATAATGGGCATAAGCCCAGCTGGCTGTGGTCTGTAACTGGGATGGATAGCTTAGATTTTCTTGTCATTTCTGGTTTTACGAGTTTTCTATTTTAACGATTAAATTGACTAAAAAGTATTTTTGTATAAAATTAATTAATATTTTCTCATCTAAAATTGACAAGTTTATTATTTAATTAAAAGTCACGTATTTCTCACTAAATAAGAAAAATTAGCTTTATATTTATATTTATAGAAAATACCAAGTTTTCCTAAAATAATCTGGCAGCGACGATGTTTTTCGAATTCAAAGTTAAAATGACCTTTTTCCCTCGTATTAAATCAACGCACAATAATCGTATTTTTCCGTGTTTGGTTAATTAAAGAACTAAAATTGGACTAGGACGCAAATAGAGATTTCAACTAGCGTAGCTAAGTTGGTAAACCTAATATCTGAGTCTATCTATCGAATGTAGGATTTCGAGGAAGAGTCTGAATTTCCATCCCGACGTATCAACCTTTCTAGTCCAGTCAAACCTGAGGCAAGTACATTTCGTGTTAGTTTACAATTATTTAGTAATTGTTTTATTGCAAGTTTAAACCACGATGCAACACGAGCACTGACTGTAACTACTGTAACTATTGGGGACTGGGGGAATAGTGTAATGAGTATGACCATACTGTAACTTTACTGTAACAAATCCCATATCCCTTACTGTAACAAGCCCAAGCCGGTCATATTTCATTGCCTATTCACATCACAGAACTGTAACTGTTTTAAAACTGTAACTGCTTATTTGTTGATTTCAAAACTGTTTAAAAGTGCATGATTCTATTATTATTTCAATTGTCAAATTAGCATGAATTGTACTTTGCTCCCTCCTGACTGGAGACCCAACATTTTAGGTATCACTGATGAGGCTTTGTTCCGCGATATTTCCCGAGGTCCCAACTAGAAGACGAGGATTCCGAGACTGATGAGCTGTTTGCCAAGAGTTTTCTTTTTTTCTTGTTGTATGTAGAAAATGGTTTAAGTTGTATCTTTCATTTCATTGTAAAAGTTTAATAAAGTTTTAAATTTTTGAATTTTGAGTTGTGACAAATATAGTGTTGTTGTATGGTTACCTGCTACTAGACAGCTTACTGCCACCGTCTCAACAACGGTGCAGGCTGCGCATGATCCGGTTCGACCCAATTAGTTGGGATCGGGTCGTGACATATAGAGTTATGGTCTCTACGCATGGTGACACGTGTCCCATATCTTCAACAATATGTGAAGAGCACGTACACACGTTCCTCGATAAATATGGCATGAAAGCCACGTATGCAGACCACGTTCTCATATAGCCAGAAAAAGATTGAGCGTAAAATAGCCCAAAGTAAGCTTCCTGCGTAAAGTGGCTAAGAAATAGCCTTGAGCGTATAGCTAGCTCAAATAAACTCTACGCACACAAAAGTAGCTGAGATAGCTTTGAGCGTAAAAACTCAAATAACTTTCATGCGTAAAAGAAGCGGTCTATTGAGCGTAAAGTAGCTCATCTGCACATTAAACGAAAAGCGTTGGATTTGGTGCAAAAATCTTTTCGGCTTCTGTACAATGTTTTGTCAGAAAATCATTCTGTCAGAACAGTATCACGCGCATTAAATGCAGTCTGGACAGCCTGTCGCTCTCGCGTAGAGTTTGAGGACGACTCTTGCATAAGGAGCTCGCGTAGAGTTAGACTCTATTTGATCTCTGCGTAGAGTTTGAATCTGACTCAGTTTAACTTGCGTAAAGTCTGACTTTACGTAAAGTTTCTCGACTTCTTTGACTTGGTCTATGAAGTTGCTTCTACAAATCGTCATTTTGTTTCACTTAACAAAATGCCCTCAAAAGCCTTTTAAGGGCATTTTGTTAAGTGAAACAGTAAGTGTTCACGAATTCCTTTAAAAAGAATTCATTCCTTACCCCTCAGTTAAATCGTGTCTACCACGTCTACATCACCTATGAGTAGTCGCCTCTCCCATGATAGCCCCAAGTTGTCATGGCCATACAGAAAATATTTTACATCCACATTACCTCTTAAGTGTCATTCTATAAACCGTGTCTACCATGTCCACATTACCTCTGAGTAGTCACTCTCGTTATGATAACCCAAAAGTTGTCATAACTCTCTGGAAGACAGTCATGTCCATATTACCTCTGAACTATTACTCTAGTAAAAGGATGCCTGCCATGTCCATATTACCTGTGAGCAGAGCACCCGTCCCTAGACAATCCTCGATAGTTGTCACTTATAGAACCCTTTACGTCTATATTACCTCTGAGTCGTTCTATACCCCCATGGATTCTATCCTTACCATGTCCATATTACCTCTGAGTAAGGAAAGTTCCTCCACAAGGATTCGGTGTTTACCACGTCCATATTACCTCTGAATAAACACCCTGTCCCCTATAAAGTCATTCCCTTGTGGGAACTCTTATCTTTGTACATGTCATAGGCATGAATATGAACAGAGAAGGGAAGCAGAAAGAATTTCATGTATGATTGAAATGTATTCAATGCTACAAAAGAGAGTCTCTCACACAAAGATGGATAAAAAATAAAAAAAAACATAAAGAGACAAAAGAAAGTCTTTGTACAAAAAGCATATGGCAACAAAGACCTATTACAGACTCTTCATAGTTACATACACAGAGACCAAAGTCTGAAGCTTCAGCACAACTCTCAGTAGCACAAGCACGGCAATGACAGAGCGAGCCACTTTCTTGTCGTTGCCAAGCGCTACCAGAAGCAGCTATTGGCCCGAATCGAGGATGAAGACCAGTACAGGATCCCCTCCCATCTCCAGATGGCCGGCCGAAGAAAACACGGAAGAAGGGTCCTGCTATTCCTCGGAATGGCAATCAACCCAAACCCAGAGGCCGGAGTCTCAAGGAAATCCGAGACGCCATTGATGCCCAAGAGGGCCAGAATTTGGAGATAACTCGAGACTCGGGGGTAGTTCTTCTACAACTTCTTTGAACGAAGAGATCCGCAATCGATGGCCAACTCAGGCGAACTCCAGGGTCATCAGGAGCCGATGGGGTATCTAATAAGACCATGATGGAAGCAGGCTGTTGAACCTTCTTCAAGAGAAAGGGGTCCTTATATAAACTGAAACATAGTTCCACAAAATTCCCATGGTAGATGGAAAAAATTAATTCAACCTGACCGAAGTGGAAGACAGCTGAGAGACGTGACTCTGCACTCCCTCGAAAAAGATCTAAAAATCCTCGAGAATGCAGAGGTCTCCAAGACCGAAGCAGCCTGATTGACAGCTCGTGAAGAGTATTCTGGGTCCCAAAAGGACTCTTCAAAAGGCGTGGAGGCAAATAAAGTAGGATCATGACCACTTTTCAGCCAAAAGAATCATCATGGCTATTTCCATGAAACGACGGTTCAGGACAATTAATGCTGAAGGTCAAAACTGACTCCAGCCCATTATCGAGCACAGGTGCACACGTCGTATTCATGCTTCTGTTCAAAGTACCCCGAGCTTGACCCAAGTTCGGGACACTTTTAAGGGGGTCTTGTAGAAGCATGAAAAATCTTAGCTGATGACATCCTTCTATTAAGGCGCAATTGATGCCGAGGCACAGACAAAATGATAAGAAGACAAAACAAAAGAGGAGGGGAGGAGTTCTTCATTATGACGTCTACAAAAGTCTAGTATAGATTTATCAAGACTACATATGACATCTACAAAAGAGGAGGGGAGGAGTTCTTCAGTTTATTATTTATTTTAATTTAAATGATGATTTTTAGATTTTATAAATAATTAATTATTGGCTTATTGAATTTTGTTATTATTATTATTAAGGTTATATAATATTAATATTATTATTGTGGTTATTAAATATAAATTATTTATTATTAATAATAATTATTATTTTATTCTTTATCAAAAGATATGGGTGTATATATAAAGGTATAATATGTATGGGTGGATGTATATATAAATATATGAATGTAGGTATATATATAGATATTATATATGAAATTGTATGTATACATAATTATATATTATAGTGTAATTGAATGTAGATATAATTACATATAATGGTGTAATTGTATGTATATATAATTATATATAATAGCGTTGTGTGTGTATATATATATATATATATATATATATATATATATATATATATATATATATATAAATATATGTATATAAATGAATATATATGCGTATATAAATGTATATGTGTATATATACGTACGTGTGTGTGTGTGTGTGTATATATATATATATATATATATATATATATATATATATATATATATATATATATATATATATATATATATATATATATATATATAATATGATAATGAAAAGGAAAAAAAAGAAAAAAAAAGAATGAGAAACAGCAGCTGGCCGAGCCAGGCCCAGCTGATCGGCCAACAGGCCATCCCAGCCCGGCCTGCACTCAGGCCCACCCAACATCCCCTCAAACAGCAGCCTGAACTAAAACCTAAGACCCGCCCAGCCCAAGAGCCAAAAGCCCGAGCCCGAGCCCCGCTTAAAATCCCCATTGGTTCTGTTAAGTAGAACATAAAAGTAGACAAAACCGAGCGAAACCCGACTCCTACGCATATCATATCGCGAGCAGAGGAGTTCCTCAAACCCTAGCACGCCGTCACCTTCCCCACGCGACCCCAGGCCCGACGCGCCGCCCAGACGGCCGTGCGGTGCCGCAGCCACCGTCGGCCGTGCGGCAGGAGGCTGCGCGCGCACAGGCGCGCGCACATGCGCGGAGTAGAAAGACAGCAGAGCAGTCGCAGAGCCAACTTCGTGGTCAGAGTTCTCCCTCCTCGATCGACGAAACGTCATCCCGATTGCTCAGGTACGACCACAATATAACCAACTTCAATTCCGTTTAAATATTTCGATTTGTTCTGCGTTATAAGCATCGTAAAACGAGCACGAACTTTGCCGAAAAACTGGTCTTGAACAGTTCACAGAGCAGTCCCAAACACCCAACTTCACGTCGAATTTTCCACCAATATATCCTTCGATTCAGGAAACTTTCTAAACAGAAGTTAAACCCAACATATAGGGCTAGAAAATTCCAGTAGGAAGTTTGTAGAAGTTTGCTTTGTACAGAGAAATAAACACATGTAAACTTCGTCAAAAACCTGTTTTCGAAAACATAGAAAACCATCCACGCGACGTGCGTCCCGCCATTTTCGGCGACGTGGTCGCACACCGTAAGTATCGAAAGGTGCGTAACAGCTTCGTGGTCATGTGGGCTTTGGCGGAATTCAAATTTGTCGCGTGTGCGCGACGAATTTGATACGTATCCGTCGAAATTTACCGTATCGTGCACTTTGCAAATTCTCTAATTACTTTGTGCACGTTCGTCAGATCGAGGCAAAACTTGCGCCAACAGAACCGTATTATTTTTCTGGTCCTGTATGCCAAGTTTGGTCCGATTCTGAGACAGTTGAATCGTACGTCGTTTTGTGGGCCCCACGGTCCCACTTAACGGACGATTTTGTGCACGGCCCGCCGGAATCCAACTCTGGACATACGGTTGGGTTCTTATCGGAAAATCGGATCCGTAGACATATAGTTTGACGACTTTAGAGACCATTGAATCTGGCACGCTTTTCGGTGCAAAGTGGGTCCAACGACGGATATCGTTTTTGCCCAAAATTACCGTTTTGCCCCTGTGTCCAGAATTGGACTTAAAGACAGGCAATCCTAGCTAATTTGACTATTCTGAGAACATTGGTACTGTTTATTTCAGCATCTGGAGACTTCTGCATGTGTTGACTGATTGTGGCTCTTTGAGTGGTATATTACTATTGGTTTTCCAGCTAAGGACCTCAGGCAAGTGCACTTTCTGATTGCTTTCGATTCATAGTAGTTTTCTTATTTCATGTCTATACATATATCTTTCTGCTTGTTGACACGCTCGTCACACAGAGTAGTCGGAAGGGAAAATATCTTAGTAAACATGTGAACTACCCAGAACTATCCCATTGTCTTTCGTGAATGCTAGCAGTTGCACACGACACGTGCAGTGAGCCTTATTTACCCCCTAGCCGTTCACATGTCGAAAAAGATATTTCACACCACCTAGGTAGATGTCTTTTATTTTTCTTTTATTTCTCTATCGTGCTATGTCATCAGTTATCTTCTAGTTTTTTTTATATCTCATATGTTATTTTTATGTCTTGTTAATTCTATTGTATTTTCGCATTGCCGTTGGTTTGTGTACTTGTTCCATTCCTGACTGGAAACCAACATTTTTCAGGTTTAGCCGCAATTACTCTTAGCACTGGGGAAGGCTTGGGTATGCTGAGGTCAACCTAGAAATAGAAAACAGTTGTATCAGTTTCATTAATTATAAAATCTTGTATTTCCTTTAATTTTAAATCTTGTAAATGTTGTAATAAATTTAGAAATGTGAATGAGCAGCAATTGTTTATTTTGAGCATCTATTTCTGTCACGCCTCGATTCGGTAGAATCAATAGTCGTCCCCCGGGCGTGATGCCGTGCAAGCCTAAGTTGCGCTTGCACAAGGTGGTTCATAAGGTTATCCGAAACAACAACATATTTAAGAGTACGCAGAGAAATTGAACACATTCATTTAAAAAAGGAAACTTGCATTTTCATTGATAATAAGTAGGTTACAGACTCGATTACAAAAGAGGCCTCACGGGTGTTTGCAAAAACAAAAGTTGGAAAACTTTATTGATACAAACTGTAATAAAGATTACAAGAATTCTGGGAAAATTACAACTGTAGGAATCCAGTCTTGATGATGATTGCTTTATCCCTTCGACGATGTGAACTTTTAAAGACGAAGCCTCTGAAGTTGAAAACAACTCTGGAAACTGAAGGCAAAAGCCTCGGAAGTTGAAGGCAAAAGCCTCGGAAGAATGCAGCAGCACTTCGGCAAGAACTCCTGAACTCTCTGATTTCTGAACTTTATGTCTGATCTTTATCCTTCCTGAAATGAAGACTTGAAACTCTATTTATAGAGTTCTGGAAAAAACTAACTTTCAGTTATTCTGGACTGCGCAAGATGATTTGCACAGCAACTGGTTTGCGCAACATTGGACTGCACAGGCAGTTACTGGATCGTGGGCCAACTATCTGGGACACATGGCATTATTTGATTGAAATGCGCATGATCGTGCATAGACAGTTGCCATATAATGAGCAATTGATGGCATGAATGCCACATGTACTTTATCAGTTATGTTGATGGAGTGCGCAACCCGAACTGTGCAAAGTTTAGTTTGTGCAGACTCAGAGTGCGCAGGATTGGTTTGTGCAATCATGGTTTGCGCAGGATTGGTTTGCGCAATCATGGATTGCGCTGCCAACTGTCAGCCGCCCTCGAGCACTGTTCGGCACCATAAACGAACAGTCTCCTCGTTCTCCGTGCTGTCAGTTGTCAAAAAGATTTGATTTGATTTAGGTAATGATGACTTCTGCCACGTCAGCCTGCACAGTTGGAAGTGTGCGCAAACCAGTGTGCGCAATCGGATTGCTGCGCAATCTGTTGCCTGCACAATTCATCAAAATGATGTATATCTTGATTCTTTGACATTGTTGATTGATGCAACTTGATTTTTTTAGGACCTACAAGACCCCCTTCAAAGTTTTCGAAAGTTGATTTTATTCAAAATTTCGAAATACTTTGAATTTTTGAATGTTGAATCACATTGCGCATGATGCTGAGCTGTCTGCGCAAAGCGAAGAGCCCCCCAATTTTAGGCGCAATCCGAGGCAGCCGTTTCATATTTCGAAAGCTATAAATAGCTATCTTTTCATTTTCAATTCTTTACTTTGCAATCTTTCGAGTTCTTGAGAGAAATCCCCCCAAACCCTTACTGTCCTCCTCCTCCGACGACTGTCATGGCACCCCGACGATCCAATGCTGCCGCCGCCGCTGCCGCGAAGGGAAAAGCTCCAGCCGAGTCATCTGACAGAGTTGCACAGCGAGCATCTCGACATGAATCCGCGCACCCCGCTCTGAGAGGTAGTTGAACCGATCGAAAACCCCTTTTTAGGGTGATTCGACTTCCTTTGATCTTCGAAACTCATCTCTTTTTAGAGATGAGTTCAAATTGTGCCACCCTTTTTAGGGTTTTGGTTGCATCAATCTGTCAGTCCTCATTTTTATGAAGGCTGCATTCCTGCGCAACTTGTTGAATTGTGCTGACAGGAATTCAGCACAATCGATTGCTTTGCGCAGGTTGTCAGCGCAAACTATCACTTTGCGCATCCTTCTGTGATGCGCAATCTGTTGTTGCACAAGTCATGTCAGCACAATCTGAGGTTGCGCACTCTAATGTTTTATATTTTAAAACAGAGATTTTGACTTTGTACTAATCTTTATCTGTCTGTTGATGCAGTTGAGGTCAATGAAGACCCAGATTATGAACATTTTATGGGAACCCTCTCAGAGTCTGAATATAAAAAAGATCTGTCTCATGTTCACTATCCTCAGTACGATCTGCCGGCTTCCCGTCAGGCTATACTGATTTCTCAGGATAATGAAACTTTAATGTGTTTGATGAATGGACAGCCTCTAGAATCAGCTGATGCTGTAATTCATAAGAAACCGTTGTTCCTGTTCGGTGACGCCTTTGAGAGATCCTCTCAGCCTAGGCCGAGGATGGAGGATAGAGTAGTTCACCAGAAAGATAGATCCTTCTTCATACCAGACATTGCTCGCTGCCTACCTTTGTCGCGGTACGCTCATGCAAGCTACCCAAGGAAGATGGAGTGGAATATTACTCTGTTTCAGGATGCCCGTGCAGGGAAAATCTTCGTAAAGAAGGGGCCAAAACATAAGGATATGTTTTATAGCTCCTCTGACAGATATAGCGTCCTATTGAGAGGCTTGAGACCTGGCTGCATTCCACCAGAGAACTCCTCTATGCTGATGCCTGTTAGGACACCAATATTCGCAAATGAATTTGCGAAGGTTGAAGGAAAATATCCTGAACAAGATATCAGACTGACTGGATTGGTGAATCCAGATTATAAGCGATGGAGCTACATTGCGAACTGGATTCTGGCAACATTCCAAGACAGACTCCAACAGATTAATCTATATCAAGCAGTGCATGCCACTGTATACGACTTTGCTCCCAATCCTCATATGTTCTTAGCCTTAGCTGAGAGGTACAACTATAGGACGGCGACTTGCTGAGCTGAAAGCAGAAATTACTCGCCTCCAACAAGAGTTTGAAGAAGAAACTGTTAATCACCAACTGGTGATTGAACAATTCAATGCTTTAATTGAAGAGAGGAATGAGTATGAGACAACCCATGGTGCAGAAATCACCCGCCGGACAGTAGATATGCCCATTTTTGATGAAGAAAGCGGGATGGAGGAAGCGAGAAAGATAGTAGCATCAACCTACGAAGAAGAGCTGCAGACACTGAAGCAGCAAATTGATAATCTGATTGTCCCTCCTTCTTGATTAAAACTTTTGTATTTTTATGTTTGTTGCTGTAGCTGCGTTTCTGTAATGCCTCATATTTTGATATAAAAGACATTTTCTTGTGGCTCTATTATTTATTGCATATCTTATTCAGATATAAATAATAGATAGACATGATATATTTATTATCTCAATTTGACAACTTAATCGAAAACGACAAGTTGCTGATGTGAATAATGAACGATGATGAATCGTCAATGTATATGAAATGAATGAACGGGGAAAACCGTCAAATGATAATGAACGAACGGGTGAACCGTCAAATGATGATAAATGAACGGATGAACCGTCAAATGATGATAAATGAACGGATGAACCGTCGGGTATTTAATGAACGGACGAACCGTCGGATGAATGTGATAAATGAACGGATGAACCGTCAAGTGTTTAATGAACGGACGAACCGTCGAATGATGATAAATGAACGGACGAACCGTCGGGTATTTAATGAACAGACGAACCGTGATAAATGAACGGATGAACCGTCAGGTGTTTAATGAACGGACGAACCGTCGAATGATGATAAATGAACGGACGAACCGTCAGGTATTTAATGAACGGACGAACCGTCGAATGATGATAAATGAACGGACGAACCGTCGGGTATTTAATGAACGAACGAACCGTCGGATGAATGTGATAAAGGAACGGATGAACCGTCAGGTGTTTAATGAACGGACGAACCGTCGGATGAATGTGATAAATGAACGGATGAACCGTCAGGTGAATGTATTGCTTCGTTAGTTGAGGAACTTCTGCCGATAAATATAGCAGAAATCTGACAGGAACGAACACTTCTACTCTTCAACATAAAATGTCTTCTAGAGAAGCATCTAAGAAGGCTGAGATTGCCCCGAAAGTTCAGAAGGGCACTGAAGATCGCCCTGTCGATCCAATTCAGCCGAAGGAGGCAGAAGTAGGTGAGGGTTTGTCTGCACCCCAGCCACCGCGGGACATTCTGGACTTCCTGCTCGAACCAGAAAGGACTAAAGAAGAAGAAGCCATGAGGATGGCCGCCTGCAAGTTTCTCGTGGGATCTAGCAAGGAGGTTCTCGGCTCTTTTGCTGACCGAATTTTTGAGAAGGAAGCAGTGGTCCTCGTCCCAATGTAGAAAAAGATGATAGTGACCTTTAAATTTATGTACTATCATATAATAAAATAAAATTTTGAATTTTATTTATGAACTTGATTCTGTCTGATGATTTACAAGCATTTTACATTTATACATAATACTTCTTTAAGAATTTGCCATTGATAGGCATCATAGCAACTCGACCATCAAGCTCCGAAAGTTGATAAGCTCCATTTGAGAAGACTTTCTTTACAACATAAGGACCTTTCCACTTCGCATCGAATTTCCCTTTGCTCATATGAGTCATAGTCATAGGACGTCTGACCGTTAGAACAAGTTCTCCTTGATGAAATGTTCTAATTTTAACTTTGCGGTTGAAAGTCTTTGAGATACGGGCTTGGTATAACTCAATGTGCTGTTGAGCCATTAATCGCTTCTCATCAAGTGCTTCCAATTCTTGAAGTCGAAGAAGGTCGTTATTCTCTGTAGTGAGCTCATTAGCAATGACAATCCTTAAAGAAGGAATTTGCAGCTCTAAAGGAAGGACAGCTTCACAGCCATACACCAAAGAGAAAGGTGTAAAGCCTGTGGGATTGCGGACCGTAGTTCGGTAAGCCCAAAGACATTCACCAAGTTTCTCGCTCCAATTCCGTTTGTTAGTGGATACAAACTTCTTAAGGAGCTTAATAATGGTTTTGTTAAAGGCTTCAGCTAAACCATTAGCGGCAGGATTGTATGCTGTTGAGGCGACATTGTCAATCCGGTGATTATCGCAGAATCTGGTGAACTTCTGGCTGATGAATTGAGGTCCATTGTCATGGATGATTCTTCGAGGTACACCAAATCTATATATGACATGGTGTTTAACGAAGTTGATGACACTGCTAGTCTTGACTTCAGCCAGAGGTATAGCTTCAGCCCATTTGGAGAAGTAGTCGGTTATTGCTAATATGAACCGATGTCCTCTAGAAGGAGGAGGATTGATAGGACCTATGACATCCATGCCCCAAGCTTCGAAAGGCCAGGAAGCAGCAGTCGGGTGTAAAAATTCCGATGGTTGATGAATGAAGTCTGCATGGATTTGACAAGCACAACATTTCTTTGCATATTCAATGGCATCTGATACCATAGAGGGCCAGTAGTAACCCATACGTCTAATGCGATCCTGTAATTTAGGACCAGGTTGATGTGCTCCATAAACACCATCGTGAGCTTCACGCAACACTTGTTTGGCTTCATCACCAGCGAGACAACGTAGGAGAAGACCGTCATAAGTTCGTCGATAGAGAGTTTTGGTAGTTTGATTGTAGTAGAATCGGAGAGATCGTCGACGAACACTCGTAGCCTCCTTAGGATCTTCAGGGAGTATGTCATGAACTACGAAATCGATAAAAAGAGTTCTCCAGTCTTTATCGATAACATTGACTTCAGCGAGATTACTGAATTCAATATTACGATTGTTTTCAATACAGAATAGCTCTCGATTGGAAATAACCACCACCTGCTGTCTTTTGATAGGGATGGCTAAGACAGCTGCAAGATTGGCTAAAGCATCTGCTTCGGTATTGCAAGCTCGCCGAACATAGTCGATGAAGAAAGCTTTGAATGATATAGCTATATTGATTGCTGCTTCATGATAAGGCACCAGGTCTTGATGACGGACTTCATAGGTTCCTCTAACCTGATTAACAACCAGCTTAGAATCACCGTAGACTTCGAGATATTCAACATTCAGTTGTTTGGCTAACTGAAGGCCGATGAGTAGAGCATTATACTCTGCCACATTGTTGGAGCAAGGTTCATCTAAAGAGTAGGCTCTTTGGATAATTGATCCGTCTGGAGAAACGAGGACCACTCCAACTCCTGCTACAATAGCACCATTTGGTCCAATTCTCGATGCACCATCAAAGAATAGACGCCAAGTTGGAAACTCTTCAGAGATCATGTAGACTTCTAACGTCTCGTCTGGAATTTCGTCATAGAGTTTAGATGTTTCAGGCACAGGATGAGCTGCTAAGAAGTCCGCCAGCGCTTGACCTTTAACAGACTTTTGTGGAACGTACACCATGTCATATTGAGCTAGCAGGATTGCCCATGTAGCCACCCGAGAATTAAGTGTGCTAGGCTTCTTCATGAGTACCCGAAAAGGATTAACTCGGGATATGACATGAATAGTTTGGCCAATGATGTAATGCCTCGTCTTTTGCACAGTAAACATGAGAGCCAGGCATTCTTTCTCGACCGGACTATAACGGTGTTCAGCACCAATCATAGTTCGGCTAAGATAATAGATAGCCTGTTCATGACCTTCTTTGTTCTTTTGGGCAAGTAAAGCACCCAATGAATGATCCATAGCACGGACATACATCAAGAACGGAATGCCAGAGATAGGTGGCATCAAGACTGGTGGGTTCATAAGATATCGTTTGATATCGTCGAATGCTCGTTGACACTCTTCAGTCCAAACAAAAGATACACCTTTCTTCATTAATTGAGTGAATGGTCTACAGCGTCCAGACAAGTTCGAAATGAATCTCCTGATGTACGCAAGTCGGCCTTGGAATCCTCGTAGCTCTTTTAGGTTGCGTGGAGGACGCATCTCTTGGATGGCTTTGATCTTCTCGGGATCCACGTGTATACCCTTAGAGGTAATGACGAAGTCGAGAAATTTGCCACTAGAGGCACCCAAGAATGACTTGATGGGATTCATCTTGAGCTGATGTTGACGCATAAGATTGAAGATTGTTCTCAAATCTTGGATATGATCTTCTTTTAGACGACTTTTGACGGCGATATCGTCAACATAGCAATCGACTGTCTTGCGAAGATGTTTTCTAAAGATGGTACTCATAGCCCGTTGGTAGGTTGCACCAGCATTCTTGAGACCAAATGGCATCACTGTGTAGCAATAGACTCCCCGAGGAGTACGAAAAGATGTGTGCTTTTCATCTTCGGGATGCATTTTGATCTGATTGTATCCAGAAAATCCATCCATAAAAGATATTCGTTCGAACCCACAAGTATTGTCAATCATGACGTCTATGATAGGAAGAGGAAATTCATCTTTTGGACATACTTCATTAAGATCCCGGAAGTCGATGCAGACTCGAACTTTGCCAGTTCTTTTTAAGACTGGAACAACATTAGCTACCCAATCAGGATGTTGTTCTTCTCAAATAAAGCCGCAAGCAACAAGCTTCTTGACTTCATCATCAATTGCATCCATCATTTCAGGCTTAAATCGCCTTTGTTGTTGTTTGACTGGTTTAGCATTAGGAAGAATGTTCAGCTTGTGAGTAGCAATCTTAGGATCTAAACCTGGCATGTCTTCATTACTCCAGGCAAAGACGTCGATGTATTCTTTAATAAGAAGAATCAACTCTTGTTTGTCTGCTTCTGGAAGATTTTTGCTGATGAAGATTGGACGAGGCGACTCGCTTTCTCCTACATCAATTTGAACTAATTGATCTTCAGTAGGAGGTTCACGTTGTTCAAAGCGAAGTACCCATTGATTGTCCATATGTTGAGCCCAAGGATCTGTTTCAGGACTTTCTTCAACGTCTTCATCATAGCCTTCTGGTAGTTCAGCGGAGACCATGTTAGATGATACGATCAGCCTGTGAACTTCACCAATGCTAGTATCAGAATCCCAAGATCTAGAATCAGATGAATTAGAGCGTTCTTTACTGTCTGAGTCAGAGGCTGCTGGGGATAACAGTGGAGGAGAAGTATATCCGAGACCTTTCTTAGTCCTGCTGTAATACATTTATGATTTTTCTTCCGGAATAGTCGTGCGGATAGGAGTTCGTCTACCTTTACCGTAATTGAGGCCACTTTTGAAGTCATAGCCCATTTTCCGGATGATGTCTTTTGATTGTTGACTATAACGATGGAACTGGAGACGTCCCGTATCGTTAAGTTTGCTATCATCCGTATAGCTAAATTGTTTTTCTGGTCATTTACTAAAAAGTGTTGGACTTTCACCTTTCTTTAGAGAAGGATGAATACGGTAAGAATCATCTAGATCTTCAAGTGAGACTTCTGTCTGAAGAGATTGTACAACTCCTATTGTAATTGATTGGAAGCTATCTAACATATCCAAATAGCATTTAGTATAATAAATAACATCAGTATACTGGAAAGTAGGTACTTTTTTATTGATTTGTACATCAGTATTTACAACAGGACCTTTAGCCTTAGCAGGCTTGGTCAGATTAATTATAAGAGGGGGAGAAGAAGAACGTGGGGGAGGCTTGTTACGACGGAGGTCGATAACAAGTGGCTCAGAGGAGGTGAGCTCCCTTTTTTCCTTGTTACGAGTGAGATCAACAACAAGTAGCTCAGAAGGAGTGAGCTGCTTTTTATCCTTGTTACGACGTAGGTCGATAACAAGTGGCTCAGAAGAGGTGAGCTCCCTTTAATTTTGATCAGCATCAACTGATTTCTTTTGAACTGGCAAGTGAATAGCCAGTGGTTTAGAAGACTGAGGATGTGAAACTCGCCCTTTGACAGGTATGATAAGAGTGTCTTTAGGCACTGCTTCTTGTTCTTCTTCAGTGTCTAAGGCTAACACAATCTTCATGAATTCATCCTTGTACATCCGAGCGTCGTTGCAGTATGCTTCAACGCCTTTGAAAGGATAAAGATCTGCAACTTCCTTATGGACTTCTCCCTTATCATCAACATATTTGAAACATTGATGAAGGGTTGATGGAACAATATTATGCTCATGTAAGAATGGTCTCCCCAATAGAGCATTATAAGAACAACCATGATTGTCAATGATATAGAAGGTAACTTTTGTGCGAAGATTGCCTATTTGGAGTTTTAAGCAAATCTTGCCCAAAGGTTCACTCCTTCCCTGATTGAATCCAAGGATGGTGGTGATTGTGGTGGAGAGACTATGCACAAGAATTTTCAGAGCATCGAGCATTGTTTTCGGTCTGATGCTGAGAGCAGATCCTGGATCTATCAGGATACGATCGACTTTCATCGAATCAACATATCCTGTATAGTAGAGAGGACGATCATGCCTATTGTCCTCCATCAACATGTCATCTTGTGTGAAAGTAATGTTCGGAATCAACTCCATAACACTATGACAATGTAGACAAGAGACTGGTTCTGCTTCTGGCTTCTTGAGAAAGGCTAAACAAGTCTCAGCTTGCATAAGAGCTTCACTTAAAGTTTCTTGCGTCTCTCTAGAAAGATGCAAGAGCTCAAAGATAGATAGCCTTGCTGGGGTATTAGCTAGTTGAGCCAATATATCAAAGTTGTAAGGCTTCTCAAGCCCTGTAGGGGATGATTTCTTCAAGGGTTTATCAAAGCGGACTTGTTATTTGCCTTTATCAGCAGCCACTGGTTTGGGAGGAATAGGAACCACAACTGGTGAAGATGTAGAAGGAATTTCTTCAATAGCGACAGGTTGTGCTGGGACAGGTTCAGAAGAAGAGGCAGGATTCTCTTGAGATTCAGAGTAATCTTTCAGATAAGTTTTCCCTGATCTGGTGCCCAACAGAATTTCTTCATCAACTATGGGGTCAAAAGACACCATGTTGCAAATCTTTATCTTGCCTTTAGAGCGACCTTTCTTCTTGGAAGAAGAAGAATCCTCTAACTCTGAAGTAAGATCAGGATGGATCCACATAACCTCGCCATTGTCAAGAGACAAAGGAACGAGACCTTCGTTTGGTGGAGAAGGAAGATTTTCAATCTCGAGAGTAGCCTTCGGAATAGGAATGACACCATGCTGTATCATCTGCGGGGGAAAGTCACCGAACTGGACTGAAACCATATTGGCAGTAACAGTCTTCTCATCTTGTTGCAGAGTAACAACTCTATCATTGACAAGCTCTTGAATCTTACCCTTGAGCACATAACATGCTCGAGTAGGATATCCAATGAATCGGTGGTAGACACAATACTTTGGATGATCGGTCTTACCGACTTCATCAGGCTTCTTTGGGTCTGGAAGCTGGATCTTATTGCTTTTGAGTAAACACTCAAAGATGCTTGCTGTGTCATTTTCATCAAACGAATACTCTACCTTAGGGCGAGGTTCCCTCGGTTGAGGTGCAGCAGGAGTAGAAGTAGATGTAGGCGGAGCTACATTGACAGCCAAGGACTCTTTGCTTTTCAGGTTAATGTTCAGAGTTTTCTTGTTTTTGCGGTTGTTCTGACGATTACCGCCACCTGATGATTGATGTTCATCCCGATCAGGGTTAGACATCTGTACCCCCAACTGTTTGAATTTCTCAGCACTCACTTCAGCTGCTTTGGCGTTGACAATAAAGGATGGCCAGTCTTGGAACTGAGTTGAGCCTGTCCATATACTGATGATAGGTAAAAGATTTGCCTTGCAAGTGTCTATGGTAACAGCAGCAGGAGTCCCCGGAGGCATCTTCAAGGCTTCACGGCGGAACCGTTCAATAAAGCCCTCAGCCGTTTTATTATGTTTCTGTTTGATTTTGTTGAGAGCTGACATCGTCATATCATTGAATCCTTCATAGAACCGTTCTAGAAAGATTTGTTTAAGACCTGAAAAGGATGTGATACAACCATCGGGCAAACTTCTGTACCAGTCATATGCTACGCCGGCTAAACAACCGACGAACACTCTGGTAAGAAGAGCATCATTTGGCTGGAGTTGAACAGTCATTACCTCAAAATGATTGATAAATTGACTTAGGGAAGTACTGCCATCGAACAGAGAGATTGTTGGGATTTTGTACTTCGGGGGAAATGGAACTTCTTTCCATTCAACTGGATAGGGCTGCTTAATCCCCAATCTTTGCAAGTTGTCTTTCTCTTTAAATGCTTCGAACTGAGTTCGTAAGAGTTTGACAGCTTTATTGGCGTCTTCTGATGATGAAGAAGGAGCAGGTTGAGTTGTAGTGGTAGGAGGAGGAACAGCATTATAAGCACTACCCCCAGCTTCTGACTGGCTAGGTGTAGTTTGTACTTGCACTTGTACATGAGGCATTTGCGGAGGCACTATCCCCAGCCCAGTATTGGCAGGTATTGAAGATGCAATGATCTCTGGACTAATAGTAGGTGCAATTGGTGGTGTAGCATGCTGTGCTACAATGATAGAATGCATACTAGCAACCATTTCAGCCATGGTTTTTAGTTTATCTTCGAGTGCAGCAATTCGCTGTTCCTGATTTATAGAAGTTGAAGCATCTGGATCATCCGTGACGACATATGCTGTTACTTCTCTTGGTACAGTAGAAGATACTGTCTGTTCAGAGCTTTCACTGTATGCATCATAATCAGAGAACGAATCATCTCCTGACTGAGAAACAGGAAGATGACCTAAAGGGTTTTGAGGAAGATTCCTTTGACCGATTTTATCTCGGCTTCGAGAACGGGTATGTTGAAATACTCCTTCGGAAGATTCTTGGAGTAATTCTAAATACCGCTGGCTTGGCTTACGAAGTCTGCCATGTTTAGAGCATCTTTTACCCCCAGTGTCTCGGGAAGTCATGTTAACTGAAGCATACAAGACTTCGTCTTCCTCTGACATAGGTTCAGATTTAGCAAAAGTCAGCCGATCGAAAATAGATCGTTTTGTTGTTTGACAACAACATTGGATTATGACTTTATGATTGCAATAATGATCAGATGGTAGAGGTGTTGAGGTATTGTCCCGTTTTTGTCTTAAATGTTCTCGAAGATCAGCAACGGGACGAGGAAAGCTCTGAGGGATTTGTTCTTTGACAATATTCGGAACATGATTCCGATTCTTCAAATGTTTAGTCCCTTGAGTATACAGGGAAGTGCTCACTTCATTGGCATAAGTATCAGGATTTTTGTTCCTGGAGATTTGTCTTTGAGGCTTGACCTTCGGCATTGGTTGTTTGCGTTTTGCCGAAGTTGGCCTATTAAGATATGTTCTTAGGTCTGCAAATTCACCTCCGGGGGTTTCTGTTTGAGATACTAACAGTTTTCCCTGTTTGGAACGAGATATTTTGAAAGTTGGAAGGTCCTGGAATTCTGCTACCGGGGTAGGCAGAATACCTCTTTGATCAGTACTCTTGTTATAAAGGAAAGAAGAATTCTTGTTTGAAAGAGTTTTAGTACTGATTGGTGCCAAGGCACATTCAGATAGATCTTCTTTAGTAAAGACTGAAGAAGATTAAGAAAAGACCAAAGGGCCCTTTCCTTTGTTTTGAGATGAAGGGTTAGCTAAAGAGCATTTCCCTCTGTTGTCTTCCAAGTCATGGGACAAGGAAGTTTGAGAAAAGACCAATGGGCCTTTTCCTTTGTTTTGAAGAGAAAGAGGAGTAGCCAAAGGACTACCCCCAGTGGATTGCGCAGGGGCAATAGGGTGTTTGGAAAGAGGAGCAGAATTTCTTCCTTTGTTATGAGAAGAAGAGAGTTTAGCCAAAGGGCTGTTTCTCTTGGATTGCGCAGGCTTAGTTTGCGCATGGGTGGAAGGTGCACTGGTCACTTGTGCAGTAGAAGCTTTGGTAGGAAGTGCATCAGGAGTTCTTGCCTTAGAGTGCTTGGGATGCACTTTGGTTGCTGGAGTATTGGTCTGCGCAGGAAAAGCTACTACCAATTGCACAAGAGTCATATGAGTCTTCTGTTTTGACAAGGCAGCATATGAAGTAGCCTGTACAACAGTTGCAACAGACTGCACAGCATTGACTGCAACAGATTGTGCAGTATTGGTTGAGACAGACTGTGCAACAGTTGGCACAGCAGTTTGTGCAGCAGTTGGCACAGCAGTTTGTGCAACACCCTTGGTGGCAAAACTGCCAGATTGTGCAACAGTTTTGGAAACCCAAACTGAGCGCACTTTGCTCTTGGCAGAAGTGGCTGTAGTACGGGGAGTGGTCTTGGAGTTGAGCATCGCCTCGTAGGCTGTCTGGTTGACCTTAACAACCAGCGTCTTCTGCGTCTTCCCGATAGACGCTACGTCACATTGAGTTGCTACTTCCTCGTCGGAGGAGAAAGTTGTCCCCAGCAGAGTCGTCATTTTGTTTGCAAAAACAAAAGTTAGAAAACTTTATTGATACAAACTGTAATAAAGATTACAAGAATTCTGGGAAAATTACAACTGTAGGAATCCAATCTTGATGATGATTGCTTTATTCCTTGGACGATGTGAACTTTTGAAGACGAAGCCTCTGAAGTTGAAAACAACTCTGGAAACTGAAGGCAAAAGCATCGAAAGTTGAAGGCAAAAGCCTCGGAAGAATGCAGCAGCACTTCGGTAAGAACTCCTGAACTCTCTGATTTCTGAACTTTATGTCTGATCTTTATCCTCCCTGAAATGAAGACTTGAAACTCTATTTATAGAGTTCTGGAAATAACTAACTTTCAGTTATTCTGGACTGTGCAAGATGATTTACGCAGCAACTAGTTTGCACAACATTGGACTGCGCAGGCAGTTACTGGATCGTGGGCCAACTATCTGGGACACATGGCATTATTTGATTGAAATGCGCATGATCGTGCATAGACAGTTGCTACATAATGAGCAATTGATGGCATGAATGCCACATGTACTTTATCAGTCATGTTGATGGAGTGCGCAACCCGAACTGCACAAAGTTTAGTTTGCGCAGACTCAGACTGCGCAGGATTGGTTTGCGCAATCATGGTTTGCGCAGGATTGGTTTGCACAATCATGGATTGCGCTGTCAACTGTCAGCCGCCCTCGAGCACTGTACGGCACCATAAACGAACAGTCTCCTCGTTCTCCGTGCTGTCAGTTGTCAGAAAGATTTGATTTGATTCAGGTAATGATGACTTCTGCCACGTCAGCCTGCACAGTTGGAAGTGTGCGCAAACCAGTGTGCGCAATCGGATTGCTGTGCAATCTGTTGCCTGTGCAATTCATCAAAATGATGTATATCTTGATTCTTTGACATTGTTGATTGATGCAACTTGATTTTTTTTAGGACCTACAGCGGGCTTACAACCGACATCGATGAGATAGTCATTCCATACATTTACATCCCTTTTTATAAACATCAAAATGACTCTCTAAGAACTGGGATCGACGAGAGTTTGTGACTTATGATGTAGTTGGGTTGGAGTCTTTAAAATGTTGCAGAGCTATCCTTCGCTCTAGCAAGGCTTCAAAAGAAAGGAGCGTCGCCTTCAGTTCCTTGGCACGCTATCCTGGTCCCGAGTACCTGTTGAGAGCGAGGGTTAGCACTTTACACTTTGTGCTGGTGCGTGGCAATTTAAATCCCGTGCTCTCATTTGTTGAAGAAATTAAGTGAGCGTGCATGCAATTATTTACTGAAGTTTCTAGCCATTCTACTCAATTCAACTTGTAATTGAAGGCACAACCGTATAATGACGATAGATCTTACCCTCGGCAGAGCGTGCCATCGTAGCGTAAACTTACCATGTTCTTCCCTGTCATGTTGATAATAATGATACGTAATTGAGTGCGTTCGTGAAGGTCACTGGCACGACAAGCCATCCTGGACATATAGCTTGGTAGACAGAGGTCCTTCAACGCGGGTAGCGAGCCCCGTTGAAAGCCACTGCCTACCGTGGCATACATCCGGCATAGCTATCCGTGTTTTTTCCTAGGCCGGAATGGTCCCGTGGCCTCGGGATACCGTCCGAAGAAACAATCGTACTTGTCGACAAGTTGTCCATGACCATGCTAAGTTAATTTGTTATTTCAAGGCACAACTTATAGTATCGTTGCGACATTCATTTTAATCGATTCATCTTTCCTTAGTACGGTTCTATATGATTTGATAATTGCAAGCACGATAGTATTATATGACAAGCATCTGTATAGATAGTGTTCGTGGGACGTCGTGTGACCATTCATCAGAATATCATTCATGTCGTTGCATTACATCTAGCATAGCACATGTCTAGTATTGATAATGTAATAGAGAAGAGGGTCGAGGGAAGAAGGGTCAACCACTCACCTTAGTATTTACTCGAGGCGAGAAACTGGTTGGCCGCGCTATACGTTGCCTACGCGATCACCTGAAATCGCACAAGCAACCGATTAGAACACTGTGTTATTCAAAGAATTTCGATATGAATGCGAAGTTCAAAATGTAAGCCATGAAAACCATCGAAAACATTCACGAAAACGCATTCAAAAAATAAAGCCAAAACCAACGCAAGTGGCATGAAAAGCAGAGCAGCGGGAGGTCTCTCCCGACTCAGTCGTAGAGTCAATCCTTGAGGCGTAGCCCGCTGAATATGGGACTTGGTTCCGAAGAAGCCATTCCATAACGGGGAATGGATCTTAATTCAACCATTCCCGTTCGATCGATTCGATCGATCCCGACCTATCGGTCCCGACCGAGTCGATAGCGACAGTGTTCCTTTCTCGCGTACCCCGTAGACGAACAACGGGGCACGATGTAGGGACGGGGCACTACAATTTCTTGCGGGCTTGACAGCGTTCTACCGCCGACTCTACGGCGTAGGCTGGCTTGGACACGTTTCGTATCCGAAAAGCGGGTGCGGGTCGTGACATATGAAGAACCAATCCTCGTTCTTCTACAAAGAATCGATCACCGATTCAGCAAAACCTAGAGGAGTCTACAAAGGGTTTGTTCTTCAACGAAGCGCAACCCTTCTTCTTCTAAGATACACCTTTTAGAAGATTGATCTCAATCAAGGCGAATTTTGACTTTCTTGAGGGCGCAACCTCCCCAAAAGCATATCAGCTGTACGGCCAAAGCAGACAACCTCCTGAAACAGCTATCGGCACCCTCACCTTTGATGTGCAGCCTCGTCAGAGCATACTGCCTTACATCCAGGCGAGTTAGAACTCTAATATGGCTTCTGAAGCAACTGTGGGCCCGACGAGATCTCAATCTGCAGCACAACCGATGGCTCCGGAAGCACATCAGCTTCTCGAATACGAAAAAATCATATAGCCGCTGATGAACTGGGCAGAGCACGTCCGACGGCCCATTGGATGGAAAACCAACCCTAACCCCGTAGTCTGGACATTATGTACCTCGAAGGCCTCCAAGATATCGCCCAGGTTCAAATTCTTCATGAGAGGCATTACAGCACATATTGAGGTTCGTCAAGGGTTCTTTCAGAAGAGCACAACTCCTTTGAATAAAGTGATACTCAACCAAAATCCGACTTAGGCAAAGCCAACCTCCGCTCGAAGCCAAGTCTGGATTCGACATGATGCTGAAGGACAGAAAGAAGATGAAGATGTAACTCTTCAGAAGAAACTTTCCCTTTTATAGGGTGAGATTGGTCCAAAACGCATGCCACATGGCCGACGGTCAGAATTCTCACATTAATGGGATGAACCTAAGAATCAGCACGGTGAATCGCATTAAAGGCTCATTCGACTAAGTCTTAGACCCTTCGAAATTCCCCATGTAATGGTGGTAATTAAGAAGGAAGTCCTTAAAGAGCGGGCATTAATTACCATTTACTTCAAAGCCAAAGCCTTCAATCCAGAGGTGCAGCTACCTGCCTGTGCCAACCTCAAGCATAGGATGGTGATATATTTACACCATCTCCATGTCCAGAGGCGCAGCACCACTCCTGTGCTATCCAGAAGTACAGATTGGTGATGTTTTCACATCACCTTGATCTCCACGTCACAGTCTGCTGCTCCGACCTAGAAGCTCAACTGTCCTCTTTTTAGAGACTTGGGAGATACCACTGCATCTAAAACAAGTCTTACTACCGCTCCAAAGGCACAATAATACGTCAAACTGAAGCACAAGCCTACTCGTCGCCCTAAAGCACAGTGACTCTGGTCGCACGAAACACAGCTATCTCATTGCTCAAACGCACAGAAGTCGCGTCGTCTTCGAAGCCAAGTCCACTCGTCGCCTACAAGCACAGAGGTTCTGTTGTCTCCAGAAACACGGTCTACTTGTTGCCCCAAAAGTGCAGCAGCACTTAAGCCTCCCCCGAGGCGTAGGAAGCATGGTCATACCCCAAGTGGTTTGCTTAAACCACCTCTCTCAAAAATAGGATTGAGATTCAATAATGATTGATATCTTATCAAGATTGATTTAAATCTTAGATGAGGATTAATTATAATCCAAATCTAAGACGTAATTCCACGATTTACTCGGCTGCATCCTGGGTCCAGGAAATCGACACGTGCCACGTGTCTCATTCTTCGGTTATTTTGATAACCACCAAAGATGTCGTTTGAGGAGAATCTCAATGTCCGCCATGTGTCAGCGCCACAGAAGCTCGTACCGTATAATGACGATAGATTATTTCATATCTCAGAAACCCTAATGCATATCGTATATATATGTGCTGGGTTCTCTATAAATAGAGGGACTTTTCCTTCAACCAAGACACCAACGAAAGACCCAACGAAGCCACCAAAGCTATCAAAGTCACAAAGATCTTCTTTTCTAGGCATCCTCTTGATCGGTAACCCTAGAGTTCCATGAAAAGCATCAGAGAGTTAGAGCAAGTTCTCGTCGTCAGATCGTCAACGGAGTAAAGGAGCCGCTGCAGTGCTCGATCTTCATCGTCACACTTTTCCAGAAACCCCCTTCTCCCTATACTTAGAATATCCGGTTTATGACTTCATTCTTTGTACACAGAAACCTCTTTTTTACGTTCAATAAGCAAAAAGTTCGTTCAACCTTTTGTTACGTCGAACAAGTTCGTCTTTTTTATTAGCAACACAAACCTATCGACTCAGAGCAAACCTAACACTCATTTATTAGGTGTAAAAGCTAAGCAGAGATGAGTTCATCGAAACCACCCATCTGAACGAGGAGTCGCCTCGATCGAGCGGGACTCTGAGTACGCTGTTGTATAGCCAAGTCCGGACGCCAACGTGTTCATTGATTCATCTTGTTGAGCTGAACGAGATGGGGCCAAGGTTCTAAACGGCGGTAGGCGGGTGCATGATGGAGGGAGTCCGCCTACCGCCTAGGTGTCGCCTAGGTGGTCGATAAGTGAACCATAGGCCCATAATGCTTACAAAACCTTGTTGGCCAAAATATCTTTTTGGGTATTGCTTCGCCTAGGCGCCCGCCTACGCCGACTCACTTCCGTCTATGCCGTCAACCTCTGTCGATCGCTTACTCCACCACCTACCGAAAAGCAGAGCGGAGAGAGAGCGCCTACCACCTAGGCGCCCGCTATTTAGAACACTGGATGGGGCACTACATTGCCAATAATATATTACCAGCCAATGGATCCAAGTGACTTTTCATTTTCAAGTTGAATATTTTTTTCTTTTCTCATGGTCTCCTTTTTTTATAACTTCAATTTAGTGTTTGCTAATGATTTTCCTGCGTTGACAAAATTCTCCTATCAAAGTCTATCAAGTCTAGTTACCTTTCTTAAGTAGGCTCTTTTATTTTGCAACTTAGTTTGTTGAATTAATGTTGAACTTTTTTACTATTTTACCACTATTTTTGGCATAATATGCATATTTTAAGGGTGTTCCTTGCATAACTAAGTTGTAGAATGAAGATTTATAAAGTTTTAGTTTTATAAAAGTGAACTATAGGCCCATAATGCTTACAAAACCTTTTTGGCCAAAATATCTTGTTGGGTATTGCGTCGCCCAGGCGCCCGCTTACGCCGTCTCACCTCCGCCTATGCCGTCAACCTCCGTCGACCGCTTACTCCACCACCTACCGAAAAGCAGTACGGAGAGAGAGCGCATACCGCCTAGCAACCCGCCATTTAGAACACTGGATGGGGCACTACATTGCCAATAATATATTACCAGCCAATGGATCCAAGTTATTTTTCATTTGCAAGTTGAATTTTTTTTTTTTCATTTCTCATGGTCTCCTTTTTTTATAACTTCGATTTAGTGTTTGCTAATGATTTTCCCGCGTTGACGAAATTCTTCTAACAAAGTATGTCAAGTCTAGTTACCATTCTCAATTAGGCTCTTTTATTTTGCAACTTAGTTTTGTTGAATTATTTATACTTTTTTCTTCCTCACCGTATCAAACAATTTGATTGTTAGGCTACCTTCGATGTTCCTTTATTGACTGCATGTCATTATCTAGTTCGACCGGCTCGGGTGAGATTTTTGAATTTTGTAACTTTTTTAAACTTTTTTTAACTATAAATGTTTGATTAGGATATTGCATTCACTTTTGCCATACTAATCAATCACTTTTACCTCGTAGTGGGCTCCCATTGGAGCTAGCATGGTAGGTGGGCCCAGAGCTAGTGGAGGGGGGGTGGAGCCAATGGGAGCCCGTCACGTGGGCGTGGACAAATGATGGTCACGCCCAGTGGCGTTCCAAATAACATTTTCTAACTAAAGACTTGAGAAAGAAAATAGAGGGGATTGAATGAAAAGTAAAGTTCATTTTCTCTTCCTTTTGTTTGGATGAACAAAAAATAGAGAAAGAAAAAGTGTGTGTGTATATATATATATATATATATATATATATATATATAAGGATCGAGAGCCTTGTTTCCGGAGTCCTGACGAATCCCTTTGCCCGTTGGATCGTGCGACATCCCGTGGGCTCCATTCGATTCGATGGTGCAGGGTAGGAGGCTTCGACGGTGCTCCGCGGGCCGGTCTTTTGATCTGTGCCCTATATATATATATATATATATATATATATATATATATATATATATATATTGGAAAATCATAGTTTATACTTACCGTATTGAGTGATAGTTCGGTAACCCTTATGGTTTCCCCCCCTCAGATTCTTCTCTTCCATTCCCATCTCCTTCCTAAACTCCATTAATTTTGATATTTCTCTCATTTTCCCCCAATATTTTCCTTCCTCTCATTTTCTCTTTTTTCCAAACAGTACCTAAAGGACTAAAAAACTAAGGTAGTCAAAGGCGCAAGGTGCACTCGAGGCGCAAATGATCCATATCGTCTATGTTGTGAAAAGCGCGCTTAAGCGATGCTTAAGCAAAAATTTAAATATGGGCACCTCGCTTAGGAAAATCTCTTTCCAGAAAAGCAATCGTCGCTTAGGCGGCACTTGATAGCGCCTCGCCTAGTGTTAGGCGTCGAAAAAAGTGCATTGGATTAAAAAAACTGAACAAAACAAAAATTGACCCTAAAAAAAGAAACTTTGGAGAATTAGCTTTTATATTTGATTGTATTTTGATGACTATGTAGTATGTATACATTGTGTGGCTTGTTGACTATTTTGACCATGGTATTTTGATGACTATTTTGATGACAGCATTTTGATTATAGTATTTATATTGTTACTGTATTTGATTGATAATTGGTATTGTTATTCATGCATATACGAATAGGACTGTATGAAAAAATATTAAAATTTATGTGTATACATAATATTTTACATATAGGAGGCTGCGTAGGTAAAAATAGGTAAAATGCTAACTAAGCGCCGCTTAAGCGCACTTAAGCGAGGTGCCAACTTCGTCGCCTCGCCTCACGCTTAATCTAACATAGCATATCGCCCGCGGCGCAAGCCACACATAAGGCGCGTGCCCAAGTGAAGTGAAGCGCAAAATAAAAAAATAATAAAATATACATAAATAAATTAGTAATATAAGAAATAAAACCAAATAGCATATTAAAACCAACAAAACATATTAACATAACCAAGTGATCTAGCATAGCAACAATAACATTCAACAAAACTGTCACTTTCCGTTCCCAGAATACGTATTTTAAATACATGTACTGCTTTAATATATTTATTTAATAATTATCATGTATTGTTCTATATTTAAATTCTATTAATTTTTCTGCAATTATTTTTCTGCATTTTTACTTTCTGCTTTGCTTTCGGGTTCGGCCTGAGTTGGTTTATTTTTCGGCCATTGGATGGTTCACCAAACCCCACCTACCACCACCCTTTCATTTAAAGCCCCCAAATCCTTTCTCTCTCTTCATTACTCTCCTTCACCATTACTCTTCTTCTTCCTCATAACTCTTCCTACCTACCTAGCTGCATAGGCAAGTGCCAACTTGCTTCATGATGGATCCCCAATATTTTTGTTCCATCATCTTCCATACTTGATTTTAAGTCTCTTTAGTACTTAGCATTTTTAATTTCCATGGCTCATTTCTCGTAGATCTAAGTTTAATGCATTTTCGTATTTCTTAGGTTTTGATCTAATAACTTTGTTGTTTTTCAAGTTTTGATGGCCCTATGTTGTAGAGAATTTCGTTCTATCCCATTTTGACCTAAGGAAGTCCGAATTTGGACTTGGAATGAAGGATTTGGAGAGCTTGGAAGCAATGGCTCCCCTGGTTTTGTTTTCAGAAATTTGGAGAAGAATAACAGTTCAGCCGCATGAAGCATTCAGGCCGCATGGCACTTCTTAGCCGAATGAAAGTACTTGACCGCATGGGATTCCATACGGCAAGTCTTTCAGCCGCATGAGCTCGCTTTTGGCCGCATAAAGCATGCTATTCCAGCCGCATATGAGCTGGCCATTTCTCAGCCGCATATGCATGTACTCGTCCAGCCGCATGGGTTGATTTGCCGCAGCCGCATGAACTTCGATCTTTCCCCAGCCGCATATGAGCTGGTCATATCCGAGCCGCATAAGGCCCAGCATAACCCAGCCGCATGAGACTTGATCTGTCCAGCCGCATAAGGCTGTACTTTTTCAGCCGCATGACTTGTTAGTTTCTTAGCCGCATGTGCATACCCAGCCGCACATACTTATTCAGCCGCATGTGCTTTTTCTCGGCCGCATAGATCTCATCATTTTTTGCCGCATGGATTTAGTCAATCCCAGCCGCATGAGACCCGATTAGTGAGCCGCATGGGACTCGTTTCAACCCTAACCGCATGTGATTTGTTATTTCCCGACCGCATAGATGGAGCCCGACTTGCCTAGCCGTATAAATGGGCATCCACCTATTGCTTCCCCTAATGCCTTTTTAGGCTGATTCTGTCCCGAGTTGACATTAATTAACATTGATTGCTACATTAGCATTAATTAACATTGATTATTATCTTGATTAATACTTGATCATGCGTTCCTAGTTGGAACTAAGAGACTGGCTAGTCGTCTTATTGAATTGAATGAATGAGACACGTTCATATGAACTATGAACTATTGCAATCGACTGGCTGATCCCGAATATTGGCATACAGGCACATGCATGCTTCAATTTATTTATTTATTTTTTACAAAAGCAACATGTGTACTTCATGGTCAAGGCATGGTTATTCCGTGGTTAGTTTTGATTGTTGCATTACGCTATGTAAGACCTACAACCTAACCGCACGGGCATCGTTGTAGAGTTGTGCATATCGTATTTTGTACAAAAGTACTCATTCTGAATGACCATAATCCATGGCATGGGATTTCACTTAACATAGAGGCTACTAAGTTATATAAAATAATAATTACATGGAGATAATGGATTCCCGAGTTCTTACATGGCAGCCCTCCTTGGGACTATTAATGCCCGACAGGCCGGCTGGTCCCTACAGATACTGCAAATCTGCCACACGGTCAGGGAACGGTATCTGCTTATATTATTGTATATTGTATATTGACGACAGGCGTCCCGCTGGGACTCGTCTAATTCATGATTGGCACAATTGATTAACTGGGTAAACTAGCCTTGCTTGCACATAGTAAGAACTGAGTAATCATTATTGCATATTCCAAGATACTATAGGTCCTTATTGCATAAAACTAGCTACTATAGGTCCTTTTTTCTTTCTTTCTTCCCAGCACGTGCGGGCTCAGTTAAATCGTGTGTCTCTCCGCACACGATTTTTAGTCGGTCGTCATGTCGCTTCGGGCTCTTCGTGCGGATCATGTCCGTACTTGCTTTTTCATCATCGCCCCACACGTACGCCTCGCGCACTCCGTGCGCTCCAGAGCCTCACGAGACGGCCAACGTCTTTTGACGCCGGCAACTCAACGCCTCGCTACGCCCACGAAGCCGAAGGCGCCCCCGACGTCTTCACGACGCCTACGACAGCCAATGCCGCCCAGCCACCCGTTTTATGCGCACGACACCCTTACGACGTCTTCCCAACGCCCATAGGGCACCGCACGACGGGCCGCGTGGTCAGCCGTCGTTTATACCCGTGGTAGAATGGTGCCGGTCCTCGACCGTCTGTGCGGCGCCCTAGCCGATGAGTTTTGATGCACGGGGCGCCCCATTCTGTCCTACGCCAGCTCAGATCGTGGCCATTTTTCGTCAGTCTTCCGACGTTGTGGATTCCCTGCATCGCACATGCCAGACTCATAATATAGGTTTTCTAGCTCTAATGCCCTCTGTACTTGAGATACAAGGATACCCCGGTATCCAAATACCTCAATACTATATATATATATATATATATATATATATATATATATATATATATATATATATATATATATAACCCAAAACCCATTACCATAACATTTTACCCTCATTTATCTGATACCTTGTCGTTACCTTGCATTATCTTCAATATCCCAAGGTAAATCCAATTTACCTCTAACATCTCACTTATCACTCACCAATATTACTATCAATAAGTATTCTAGCTAATATACCGATGTATCTATCTCATACTTAAGTATCTTGCTAAATCTAACCCGTCTCTGTGAGCCCTTGAACCAAATGTTGTTATTATTATTATTATTATTATTATTATTATTATTATTATTATTATTATTATTATTATTACTACTACTAGTTATATATGTATAAATATATTTAACCGAAACCCTAGAGAATTTGAGCAAAAGTCACATTGGATTTTACCCCAATTAAGGACTCATGTAAATCCTGGTTGTAGAGGGGGCTTGGTGGAAAAATTCTAATTCAAATTTGAAATACAACCGACCCCTTGAGACCTCTGTTCGAAACGAACCGATTTGAATCAAGGAGATCCTCCCCAATCCATATCATATCAAGTTCAATCCAAAGGTAGATTCAATCTTATCTAAGCATTGTATATAAATTCAAGGAAAATCGATAGGTTCATCATTTCCCCTAAACCCTAATCTCTTTGCCTTCCGTTCGTGAAGTCTACTGTCGAGAAGACCCCAGAGCAGAGCAGTCGAATCCTCAAAACAGGTAACCCTTTCCTCCAAAGCCATGTCTTACGATTCCTTCAATCTAGGTTAAACTTTATCATGTTTGAGTAGAGGAATAGGGTGTTTGTGATATTTTCTAAGTACAATCATACATCAGAGACTACCCAAGTGTCTACTGACCTCGTATTCCCATATATGTTAACTATAATAAGAAGGATCGGTAGGTATAAGCCAGTATCAGGTCAGGGTCATCTTAGTCATGATATGGTGATCTGGGGTATAAGGGGTGCAGATCCCTATCGACATAAAGGAGTAACTGATCATCTCTGATACTGGTAAGTATCAGGTATGAGGATAGGAATTGTTCAGTAGCAAGTAGAAATTTCCTACATAGAACTTAAGGTAGACAAAATCGGCCCTACAATGGAAGTTTGGCTTACACACCTTGATGCATAGACATATAGGCAAGCAGATGGGACTGCTCGTAGGCCTATATATATTGGTACATATCCTAGGACAACTGTACAGCCATGAGTAAGGGGACAAGTAAGGTAGAAGAGGTCACGAATATTGTTAAGAAGTACATATAGCATTAATTCATGCTACATGCAGTAGTGGTATACAGGATTTTGGTAGGAAAAGGACTACACACTTGTCACGCCCCAGAACCAGAATACTGGAGAGCGGGGGCAGACATAGCCAGCTACGTATATGAAATGGAATCCATCTCGCTATACGGTCACGGCTGTCTAGATACATGAGGGTTTATCTACAAGCCAACAGTCTCTTAAGGTCATGAACAAGCCTAGTGTCTCAATCACAAGCAAGTAAGTAAAAGTCACAAGATGTATGATCATTAAATATACAATAGTAAGGCGTCCCAAACATTACATATTCAGTTGATCATGAAGCTAGTCGTTATAAAATGTCAGGACTAGCAAGAGTTTAGTCATCCATGATCAACCCTAGGATCTGTTAATCATGTTACAGTCCGTAAGCAGACAGTAAGTAAGTGCAATCGAGCTAAACAGGTGCTCGTCGGCTAAACGCCTCAAAAGAATATTTTTACAATAAAGTGGGAGAGCCAAAAATAACCCACTCGTTGCCAGGGTTCCGTCTAGTGGCCACCATCTGGCTGGAAGGTCGGTAGATCCTCTGGAGCTGCTCCGAAATCTGGCCACACAAAACCAACTGGGTCAGACCCCAGAAAGAGCAAGTGCCACAAAGGGGGCTTCACTTAAGAACTAAAACCAGCAATCAGCACAAGATGTAAATAAAAGTAAGAACTGGAAATAAAGAAAATACACCAGGATGATATACGACGAGATAACCATGGAACTATTCAGATAAACATGTTACAACCCGTAAAACAAACAAGGACCGGGGTTGTAACCCTTCGCCTGAACAGAACTTGGAATTCTCACCATTTATCAGTAAAATAAATACAAGCATTCTGGTCATTCAATAATCTGGAACAGGATCAGGGCAAGACTAGACTGGTTAGACTCCATCCAATCACTTCACGGCCAAGCAAGAATTACGGCTCGATACTTTAACTAACTAGGGTTATCACAAGCCTAATTACTAACAAGATACAATAAGATTATTCCACAGCCACAAGCCCTGCAGACCATCCAGGTTACCCGGGTTAAAAGATTAGAGTTGAATTCAGGTGGGTACATCGTCCAGGAAACAAATGTACCCTTAGGTAGCTTGAAGGGTGCAACACATGACAGTGTGCTGGAAATGCACCCTACTCGACGGCAGGCTACAGATCCCAAGGCGTGCCCAGGTAACGGGATTGCCTGTAGCTGGGAAATCTCGTCATGACTAATGTATTAATCTAGTTATTAGCCTTGGTCCATTTTAGTAGGTACTCCTGACCGTGGTACTCAGGAGTCCTTGTCCTAGACATGATGCAAGACAGGACTGGTTTATTTATACAAGCACAATCGCCCACGATGTTCAGGTTATTATACAGGTCATGTCATGTCAAGTAGCCGTCGCAACAGCTTATCAAGATATAACATGTCAGGTTATCATGTCAAGTGTACTAGTCAGGAGTGCGCCACGACGGCCACTATCAGGTCATGTCTGGTTACTCATGTCAGGAGTGCACCACTACGGGTCACTATCGTGTCAGGCTCAGTTATCCTTTCCAAACATATTTCATAAATTCGTGATTATCAAGTTCAAGACAAAAGGCGTAAGGATATAAAATGGATGTTAAATATCTAATAAAATATCAATATACAGGGCTATAGAAGAGCCAAGCTTAGGAAAAGTAAAACCAAATCTGACACGCTGACATGAGACCAAGTCAGCCAAAGGCCATACGCTCAGTGCAAAAGTCATACGCTCAGGCCAGCCTACGCTCAAGCCAACCTACGCTCAGATCAAGTCATGCTCAGGTCAAGCCACGCTCAGGTCAGGCGTATGCAAGTCATACGCTTCCAAAAGGCAGCGTATGTACTCCATACGACTCCTCGTCAAGCAAGCGAGCGTATGCGAGTCATACGCCTCTAAAAGGCAGCGTATGGGGTCCATACGACTCCTTGTCAAGCAAGCGAGCGTATGCGAGACATACGCCTCCAAAAGGCAGCGTATGGGGTCCATACGACTCCTTGTCAAGCAAGCGAGCGTATACGAGACATATGCCTCCAAAAGGCAGCGTATGGGGTCCATACGACTCCTTGTCAAGCAAGCGAGCGTATGCGAGACATACGCCTCCAAAAGGCAGCGTATGGGGTCCATACGACTCCTTGTCACCCAAGTGAGCATATGCAAGACATACGCTCCCAAAAAGCAGCGTATGAGTCGGACTGCGCTGCGCTAAAGAGCGCGCACAGCTCAGTGGCACAAGCTAAAAAGCTTGCGCACTGCTCACTGTCTTCTCCAAATCAGCAAGAACTCCATGGTTTGAACCCAAAGCTTCAAAAGTCCATAACTTGGTCAAAATAAGTCCAAATCCAACTTTACAAAGTTCTATCTTGGATGAAATTCAATTCTCTCCAACATAAGAACACCAAAACCCATAAAAATACAACTTAAATAGATCAAAACCATGCAAAACCAAAAATTGAAGAAACTTAGATCTAGAACAATGGAGACTCCAAATCACAAAATGTCAAGTTCTAATGTTGATTATCATGGCCTAATCTAGCTAATAGACAAATAAAAAGTGGTTCTCAAGTGGTGGCAAGGTGCACTTGCCTAGACCTCTCTCTCTCCCTCTCTTTGGTAGATAAGAAAGTAATGGGGAAGAAGAAGATAAGTAATGAAGAGAGAGAAAGAAGAAATGGCAATAAATATCTGTCACTCCCCAATCATGGAATACGTATTTTAATATGTAAACCGATAAATTATATTTACCTTGAATTTATACGATATTTATTATGCAATATTTCTTCATGTATTTCCCAAAAATATTCGACAAAATATTATTTCCTAATTTATTTTCTGCATTTGGGCCTACAGTTTTGGCTCATTTGGGTAACCTATTCTTGGTTCACCAATGGTTCATCATGAACCCTTTGGTTCATCATGAACCCATGGGTCCAAGATCTTTATATATAACTCATCTCATTCTCTCTCCTCTCATTTACTTCCTCTCATTTATTTCCTCCACCAACCAAGGCAAGTACCAACTTGCTCAAGAGATGGATCCATAATTTTGTCAATGATTTCTGACAAAACTATTTGCCAAAACATGTTCTTCTCCTCAATATATACTAGTTTAGAACTTGAAAATTTCCATTTTAAAGCTTTGATTTTTGTAGATCTAAGTTTTAATCATTTTCGGATTTCCTTGGTCTTGATCTATTTTCGTTAGGGTTTTATGGGTTTTGATGCTTCCATGTGGAAGAGATTTCCATTTCACCCAAGATGGAACTTTAGAAATCCGGATTTGGAGTTCGGATGGCCAAGTTGTGATATTTTGAAGCTTTGGGTTCAACCATGGTGTTCTTGCTGTTTGGAGAAGACAGAGAGCAGTGTGCCGAGCTGCTTAGCTTACGCACACTGAGCTGCGTGCGCTCTTTAGCGCTGCGTACGCAGCCTTGAGTACGCTTCCTGTTGGAAGCGTGTCTCCCCTTGAGCCTGCGTGACTTTTCACGTAAGCTGTCTTGAGTGAGCCTACGTGACTTTTCACGTACGCTGCCTTGAGTGAGCCTGCGTGACTTTTCACGTACGCTGCCTTGAGTGAGCCTGCATGACTTTTTACGTACGCTGCCTTGAGTGAGCCTGCGTGATTTTTCACGTACGCTGCCTTGAGTGAGCCAGCGTGACTTTTCACGTACGCTGCCTTGAGTGAGCCTGTGTGACTTTTTCACGTACGCTGCCTTGAGTGAGCCTGCGTGACTTTTCACGTACGCTGCCTTGAGTGAGCCTGCGTGACTTTTCACGTACGCTGCCTTGAGTGAGCCTGCGTGACTTTTTCACGTACGCTGCGTTGAGTGAGCCTGCGTGACTTTTTACGTACGCTGCCTTGAGTGAGCCTGCGTAACTTTTCACGTACGCTGCCTTGAGTGGACCTGCGTGACTTTTCACGTACGCAGCTCCCCTTGAGCGTGCGTTCTTTTGTGCGTACGCTTTTGATATTTTATCAGATATTATATGCCAATTTTATATCCTTACGTCTTTTGTCCTGAGCATGATATGAGCACTAATGTGACCCCGGAGAACAAAGTATTCCTACCCGATACATGTACCTGAATGTCCCAGTTCTTGTTCATGCTCGACAAATGACTCGTAACTCCACGTGGCGTAATTGCAATAATGTATTACACTAAGGAGGGTAGAACATGTTGACATACTGATTGACATGGATCCTCTTTGGGGTACTCGTACTAAAGTATGACTTTAGGAGGATAATCATGCAGGCCACAGCATGTGAGTCCAAGATTTTACCTAGGGTTAAATTAGGCAACTAAACATACTAGATGCATGGGGAGGGCAAAATCCCGAGATCGTGTTACACCAGCCGCCTTGAGATATTGTCTCGACGCGCCGGCTGGTCTCCACGGATACTGTGTCATCTACAACGAGTGGATGACTGTATCCGATTAATTCCTGCTATATATTATATGTTTTAGCAAGGTGGCCTTACGAGGGACCTGTGCTCAATCATACCTGTCTACGCGAACCCCTGGGTTGGCTTGCCTTGCTGGAAAGATACGATCTGAGGATTTTCTAAATAACATGATGCGAGGATAACCTCGTCCCACTAGAAACTCGTAGACTTGATTGGCCGTGAAAACGACTTGCTTGTGTCCTATTACCTTCCGTGAATAACCGAGGAAAGCGGACTGTCATGGCACGTGATCCAACCCATGTTCTTGTTTGATTGTTGGGTTGGTTATCGTACTACGACAGGCTGTGGACCGAAGTTATGAACGGAAGACTTATTCTGGTTGTGAAGTGCTACTTCTGTGAATGACTGAGGAACATGGTCTATCCTGGTACATGATCCAACCCATGTTCTTGTTTGATTGTTGGGTTGGTTATTGTGCTACGATAGGCTATCGACCGAAGTCACGATCAGGAGATTTTATTGTTTATACCTTTTAACTTATGCGAAAGTCATAGAGTACGACACGTCCCGACTCCATGCGGCACCTTTTGTCCTTGTTTGGTTGTAAGGGTGCCATATGGGTTCGAAGATGTAGTGCTACCCTATAATAGTAGCATAAGTATTACTATTATCAATCATTCTATTAACTGGGTTTTTAATCTTAACTCTTGTGCCCCTTTGGCGGTACTTGCTATTCGGGGCTGACTCCGCTGGTTTTGTTTGGCCAGATCTCGTAGCAGAGCCTGAGGACACGATCTTCCTCCCTGACATCCATGGTGCATACTAGGAGCATGGCGGTTCGGAGACTCGAGTGGGTTTCTTCTTCACCACTCCTGCTTATACTTTTGCGTCATTTAGCCACCGGCATCTGTTAGCCGGATTACTTGATATTTTGTGTCAGTACATCATTATAATTAAACAGACTGCAGCTGTGTATAATTTTGTACTCCTGACTCTCTGAGATAGCTAAATTATAAAGCTAGTCTCTCATGACCATTTTGATGAAGCGTCGGGGATGCCTTACTGCTTTATCTTTAATGTTCATTTAATTGCTGATGTGATTTGATTGATTGAGACATAGAACTCTGTGGGACCATAGGAGACTTGATTGTAGCATGTACCCCCTAGTCTCTCGACAGCCACGATCGCCATATGACGTTACGTACCTCATATGGAGTAGCTGGCCTAGTCTGTCTCCGTATTTCGGTACTGGGGCGTGACAAGGTTTTAGTGGTGGCCCATACAGGTCCATTTTTCAGACTTGTGGGGTATTGCGAATTATTAGGAGTCTCAATCAAAACTTGTTCCCCTTGAAATTCTGTTTCGAATTCTCTGTCCTTGCCTTGATCTCTAACCTGACTTGCGTCCTCGAAATCTTCCTCGTTCGGACTTGATAATCTTATATCTTTCTCTATAGAGGTGCTTCATTCTCAGTAGCGGGTGAGGCCCAAGAGGAAGAGCAGCGAGAGCATGGCTCTGGGCACCAGCAGGGGAGAGAACCTTCCCCAGGGCGGACACGAGCAGAAATGGAACCAGAGGCAGTGCAGCCGCAGGTTATTAAAACTCCTGCAGCACCAGCAGCGACGGCAGTACCAGACGCCGTAGCACTCCTGGAGATCATCCGGGGGTGTCTTGACACTAACCAACAGCAACAGACTCGGCAGCAGGAGCAGAATGTGTTGCTGAACGAAGGGATTCAGTTAGCTCTTGAGAGGAGTGTCGGGGCTGACTCGGGAGCATCAGGAAGGTTTCGTCGCTTGAACTCGAGGTATTTTGATGGCACGTAGGATGCCATCACTGCGGATGCCTGGATTCAAGACATCAAAGCCATTCTTGTGGCAGCCAAGGTTCCAGATGATGAGAAGGTTGATCAGGTCAAACTGGTACTTCAGGATCTTGTCCGCGACTGGTGGGCATCAGAAGAAGTTGGTGCAAGACGCCCTGTTCGTTGGACCACCTTCAGTGACAGATTCAAGGCCAAGTATTTTGGCGTAGTAGCTCGATATGAGCTCCAGCAGAAGTTTATCAGTCTCAAGCAAGCAGGCAAGACCGTAGATGGGTATGCAGCAGTGTTCTGCAGATTGTGCCGTTTTGCACCAGCAATGGTGGCAACGGAGCCAGAAAAAGCTACGAGGTTCCAGCAGGGACTTCATTTGGAACTATTACAGCTTGTGGAAGGACACGACTACCAGACGTTTGATGTTGTTTTGACGGCCGCTCGGAGGTACGAGTTTACCCAGCAGAGGTTGGCATCGAGGACAGGAGGTCAGAAGAGATCTCATTCCCAGGTTGGAGGAGGAGCAATACAGCGAACGTCGGCACCAGCACCCGGTGTACGTATTCATGATGCAGGAGCGCCGCGGAGGACGGCCGTGTCAACTAATACAGCGCCAGTTCGGCATCAGCAGCCGAGGAACCAACAACATCGTCAGGGAGCACCCCAGGGCTGTATATTCTGTGGGAAGATAGGACACATGAGGGAGGTGTGCCAGTCAGCGAATGGCTTATGCTTGAGGTGTGGTAGTTCAGACCACCGTATCTCCACTTGTCCTATGATGCAGAGGCCAGGAGGGCCAGCTCAGCAGTTTCCAGCATTGCCAGCTCTGGTGGCAACTTCGAGTGGAGGGCCAGTATTAGCAGTAAGGCCCCTAGCCCAGCGTCTATCAACGCAGGATCAGATGTTCCGCCAGGCACATGAAGCCGAAGGCCCTCAGAGGCGACAACAACATGGTCGAGGAAGGCCACAACAAGGAGCTCAGCGGGGCCAGGGACAGGCTCTCACATTATTCTTGGGAGAGGCTCTAGCGACTAGTGACGTGGTGGCAGGTAAAATTCTCGTCACCTCATTTCCCGCTGTAGCATTATTTGATTCAGGCGCTACTCATTCATTCATCTCTGCACAATATGCTACACGGATTAGATTAGAGTTTGAGGCATTGCCGGAGAGGATGGATATACTCACCGGCAATAGGCTCATAGAAGTTAGTAGAGTGCGCTTTTCATGTCCGGTAGAGGTGTGTGGGCATTTACTGCCCGCATCATTGATTGAATTCCCTATGGGGAATTTTGATGTTGTTCTTGGCATGGACTGGTTGAGAGACAGTCATGCGACAATTGATTGTAGAGGAGGTAGGGTTATATTCAGCGTTCCTGGGATGGAGCAGTTCATCTTTACTCGAACCTTAAAGAATCAGGCCGGAGGCGTCATCTCAGCAGCAGTGTCAGAGCCAGGATAGATTCCGAGGGTGGTCGAAGTTTTTCTCGACGTCTTCCCTGATGAGCTCCCAGGGATACCCCCAGTCAGAGAGGTAGAATTTAGCATTGAGTTGAACCCTGGAACGAGGTCTATTGCAGACAAAGTTTACAGAATGTCGCCGTCAGAACAGGATAAGTTGTATCAACATGAAGAAGAGTTGAAGTCTAAGAGATTCATCCGAGACAGTAAATCACCCTGGGCCGTGCCAGTAATTCTAGTTCCCAAGAAGGATGGGTCGACGAGGATGTGCATCGACTACCGCAAGCTGAATGCAGTAACAGTGAAGAATAAGTACCCACTACCAAGGATTGATGACCTGTTTGACCAGTTGAGCAAGGCCAGCATCTTTTCCAAGATCGATCTTCGGTCAGGATACTATCAAGTAAGAGTCCGGGAGCAAGACATACCGAAGACAGCATTCAGATCTAGATATGGGCATTATGAGTTTTTAGTAATGCCCTTTGGACTAACCAACGCCCCCGCAGTATTCATGGACTTAATGAACCGCATCTTTCTGCCGTATTTGGATAAATTTGTGGTGGTGTTCATAGATGACATTCTTGTCTATTCCAGCAGTGAAGAGGAGCATGAGAAACATCTTAGGACTGTCTTACAGACATTGAGGGAACATCAACTTTATGCGAAGCTCGACAAGTGTGAATTCTGGTTAGATCACATTTCGTTCCTGGGGCATGTAATTTCTGGGGCAGGAGTGTCAGTGGATCCGAAGAAGATTGAGGCCGTAGAGCATTGGCCAGTCCCGAGAACGGTTGCAGAAGTGCAAAGTTTCTTACGATTAGCTGGTTACTACAGAAGGTTCGTGGCAGACTTTGCCAAGATCTCTGTGCCCTTAACGCGTTTGACACACAAGGACGTAGAGTTTGTTTGGTCAGCTAGCTGCCAGGCATCATTTGAAGAATTGAAGAAGAGATTGATCTCAGCCCCGATCTTGACGCTTCCAGAAGGAGCAGAAGGCTTTACAGTATATTATGACGCATCTGGGAAGGGTCTTGGATGTGTATTGATGCAGCACGGAAAGGTGATAGCATATGCGTCTCGACAGCTTCGAGACCATGAGAAGAATTACCCGACTCACGATTTGGAGTTAGCAGCTGTGGTATTTTTACTCAAGTTATGGAGGCATTATTTATACGGGGATCGGGTAGAGATCTATACTGATCATAAGAGTTTGAAATACGTATTCACGCAGCGAGATTTGAACATGAGGCAAAGAAGATGGTTAGAACTACTGAAGGATTTTGACTTAGATCTTCAGTATCATCCAGGCAAGGCGAATATAGTTGTAGATGCACTGAGTAGGAGAGACAGTGCCTTTATCTTGACCTCGCAGAAGCATATTTTAGAAGACCTTCAGAGTATGGGAATCGAAGTAGTTTTGCCAAGGGATATAGGAAGAATGACCAGTATGCAGATTCAGTCAACCTTAATAGAGAGGATAAGGGCAGCACAAGCAGGAGATCCACAGATTCAGAAGTTGCGGTCGGAGTGTGAATCAGGCCGTAGGAAAGAGTTAGTGATTCATGAAGATGGTACGCTCAGGTTTGGAAACAGACTCTGTGTACCGAGTGGAGACCTTCGACAAGAAGTTATGTTCGAGGCTCATAGTTCTATTTACTCCATTCATCCAGGAGGAACGAAGATGTATCGAGATATCAGGCAGTACTTTTGGTGGAATGGCATGAAAAGAGAGATAGCGAGATTTGTATCCAAGTGTCTGGTATGTCAGCAGGTGAAAGCCGAGCAACAGAGACCAGCAGGGTTGCTACAGCCGCTTCCTATCCCAGAATGGAAATGGGAGCACATCACGATGGATTTTGTGACCGGTTTACCTAGATCCCCGACTGGTAAGAATGCAGTCTGGGTAATAGTAGATCGACTCATGAAGGTCGCTCATTTCCTTTCCTTTCGAGTTGGACAGACTACTGAGCAGTTAGCAGAAATGTACATGAAGCAGATAGTAAGGCAGCACGGTGTTCCAGTTATTATAGTATCAGATCGGGATACACGGTTTACTTCCCATTTTTGGCAGAGCTTACACCAAAGTTTGGGAACCAAGTTAAGATTCAGTACTGCTTATCATCCATAAACTGACGGGCAATCAGAAAGAACCATTCAGACGTTAGAAGATATGCTACGGGCGTGTACCTTAGATTTTGGTGGATCTTGGGAGGATCACCTTCATCTAGTAGAGTTCTCCTATAACAACAGCTATCAGGCTAGCATTCAGATTGCCCCGTTCGAAGCATTGTACGGAAGGAAGTGCAGGTCCCCTTTGGCATGGGACGACATCGGAGAATGGAAGTTGTTGGGACCAGAGATGATCACGCAGACTGTGGAGATAGTTAAGTTGGTCAGAGAGCGCCTTCGAGTTGCACAGGACCGACATCGTCATTGGGCATATCAGTATCGTAGGCTTCTAGAGTTTAGAGTTGGCGACCAAGTGTTTCTGAGGATTTTGCCTACTCGGGGTATCATCAGATTTGGAACCCGGGGAAAGCTTAGTCCAAGATACGTTGGTCCTTTTAAGATTCTCGCTCGGGTAGGTGATGTGGCTTATCGACTTGCCCTTCCACCTTCGTTGACTGGCATACATGATGTGTTTCATGTGTCCCAATTACGTGGGTATGTCCCAGATTCGAGTCATGTCCTCGATCATTCTGAGTTAGTCGTTGGTACCGACCTAACTTACGAGGAACAACCCGTGTCTATTTTGGACCGGCGAGAGAAGGTACTCAAGAATCGGACGATAAGCCTTGTCCGTGTTTCTTGGAACCATCACTCTTCGGGAGAGTCAACCTGGGAGCGCGAGGACGAGATCAGATCTCGGTATCCGCATTTGTTTGACTAATAAGGTATATTTTTGCACCTTATTGAAACGATTCCATGCTTATCTGCACCTGCTTGTTTTGTACTTTGTGATGTATGATAATAACTGCTATGATAATTAACTTGTATATGATTGTGCCTTGCTTTCCCTGATTTTACTATCATGTCTTGGCTGGAATTCCGAGGACGAAATTTTTTTAAGAAGGGTAGAGATGTCACTCCCCAATCCTGGAATACGTATTTTAATACGTAAACCGATAAATTATATTTATCTTGAATTTATACGATATTTATTATGCAGTATTTCTTCATGCATTTCCCAAAAATATTCGACAAAATATTATTTCCTAATTTATTTTCTGCATTTGGGCCTACAGTTTTGGCTCATTTGGGTAACCTATTCTTGGTTCACCAATGGTTCATCATGAACCCTTTGGTTCATCATGAACCCATGGGTCCAAGATCTTTATATATAACTCATCTCATTCTCTCTCCTCTCATTTACTTCCTCTCATTTATTTCCTCCACCAACCAAGGCAAGTACCAACTTGCTCAAGAGATGGATCCGTAATTTTGTCAATGATTTCTTACAAAACTATTTGCCAAAACATGTTCTTCTCCTCAATCTATACTAGTTTAGAACTTAAAAATTTCCATTTTGAAGCTTTGATTTTTGTAGATCTAAGTTTTAATTATTTTTGGATTTCTTTGGTCTTGATCTATTTTCGTTGGGGTTTTGTGGGTTTTGATGCTTCCATGTGGAAGAGATTTCCATTTCACCCAAGATGGAACTTTGGAAATCCGAATTTGGAGTTCGGATGGCCAAGTTGTGATGTTTTGAAGCTTTGGGTTCAACCATGGTGTTCTTGCTGTTTGGAGAAGGCAGAGAGCAGTGTGCCGAGCTGCTTAGCTTATGCACACTGAGCTGCGCGCGCTCTTTAGCGCTGCGTACGCAGCCTTGAGTACGCTTCCTGTTGGAAGCGTGTCTCCCCTTGAGCCTGCGTGACTTTTCACGTACGCTGCCTTGAGTGAGCCTGCGTGACTTTTCACGTACGCTGCCTTGAGTGAGCCTACGTGACTTTTCACGTACGCTGCCTTGAGTGAGCCTGCGTGATTTTTCACGTACGCTGCCTTGAGTGAGCCTGCGTGACTTTTCACGTACGCTACCTTGAGTGAGCCTGCGTAACTTTTTCACGTACGCTGCCTTGAGTGAGCCTGCGTGACTTTTCACGTACGCTGCCTTGAGTGAGCCTGCGTGACTTTTCACGTACGCTGCCTTGAGTGAGCCTGCGTGACTTTTTCACGTACGCTGCCTTGAGTGAGCCTGCGTGACTTTTCACGTACGCTGCCTTGATTGAGCCTGCGTGACTTTTCACGTACGCTGCCTTGAGTGGACCTGCGTGACTTTTCACGTACGCAGCTCCCCTTGAGCGTGCGTTCTTTTGTGCGTACGCTTTTGATATTTTATCAGATATTATATGCCCATTTTATATCCTTACGCCTTTTGTCCCGAGCATGATATGAGCACTAATATGACCCCGGAGAACAAAGTGTTCCTACCCGATACATGTACCTGAATGTCCCAGTTCTTGTTCATGCTCGACAAATGACTCGTAACTCCACGTGGCGTAATTGTAATGATGCATTACACTAAGGAGGGTAGAACATGTTGACATACTGATTGACATGGATCCTCTTTGGGGTACTCGTACTAAAGTATGACTTTAGGAGGATAATCATGCAGGCCACAGCATGTGAGTCCAAGATTTCACCTAGGGTTAAATTAGGCAACTAAACATACTAGATGCATGGGGAGGGCAAAATCCCGAGATCGTGTTACACCAGCCGCCTTGAGATATTGTCTCGACGCGCCGGCTGGTCTCCACGGATACTGTGTCATCTGCAACGAGTGGATGACTGTATCCGATTAATTCCTGCTATATATTATATGTTTTAGCAAGGTGGCCTTACGAGGGACCTGTGCTCAATCATACCTGTCTACGCGAACCCCTGGGTTGGCTAGCCTTGCTGGAAAGATACGATCTGAGAATTTTCTAAATAACATGATACAAGGATAACCTCGTCCCACTAGAAACTCGTAGACTTGATTGGCTGTGAAAACGACTTGCTTGTGTCCTATTACCTTCCGTGAATAACCGAGGGAAGCGGACTGTCATGGCACATGATCCAACCCATGTTCTTGTTTGATTGTTGGGTTGGTTATCGTACTACGACAGGCTGTGGACCGAAGTTATGAACGAAAGACTTATTCTGGTTGTGAAGTACTACTTCTGTGAATGACTGAGGAACATGGTCTATCCTGGTACATGATCCAACCCATGTTCTTGTTTGATTGTTGGGTTGGTTATTGTGCTACGATAGGCTATCGACCGAAGTCACGATCAGGAGATTTTATTGTTTATACCTTTTAACTTTTGCGAAAGTCATAGAGTACGACACGTCCCGACTCCATGCGGCACCTTTTGTCCTTCTTTGGTTGTAAGGGTGCCATATGGGTTCGAAGATATAGCGCTACCCTATAATAGTAGCATAAGTATTACTATTATCAATCATTCTATTAACTGGGTTTTTAATCTTAACTCTTGTGCCCCTTTGGCGGTACTTGCTATTCGGGGCTGACCCCGCTGGTTTTGTTTGGCCAGATCTCGTAGCAGAGCCTGAGGACACGATCTTCCTTCCTGACATCCATGGTGCATACTAGGAGCATGGCGGTTCGGGGACTCGAGTGGGTTTCTTCTTCACCACTCCTGCTTATACTTTTGCGGCGTTTAGCCACCGTCATCTGTTAGCCGGATTACTTGATATTTTGTGTCAGTACATTATTATAATTAAACAGACTGCAGCTGTATATAATTTTGTGCTCCTGACTCTCTGAGATAGCTAAATTATAAAGCTAGTCTCTCATGACCATTTTGATGAAGCGTCGGGGACGCCTTACTGCTTTATCTTTAATGTTCATTTAATTGCTGATGTGATTTGATTGATTGAGACATAGAACTCTGTGGGACCATAGGAGACTTGATTGTAGCATGTACCCCCTAGTCTCTCGACAGCCACGATCGCCGTATGACGTTACGTACCTCATATGGAGTAGCTGGCCTAGTCCGTCTTCGTATTTCGGTACTGGGGCGTGACAATATCAAAGGTGGTGGTAGGTAGGGGGTTCATCCATGGTTCATGATGAACCAAAATAATTTCAACCGAACCAAGCCAACCCGGGTCAAGAATAAACCAAGCCATGAAGAAAACTAAACAAGGAATCATGCAATACAAGAATAAATACGTACACGTATTCCAGAAATACGTAATACGAACCACAGGCATTACAACACTTGTGCTCGTAGAAAAGAGAGTTGACTCCTTCATTACAGGATCAAGATCAGTAAGTAGAAGCCATGTTGCAACATGGGGAAATGCATAGGTACAATATTACAGATAGAAGGATATGGTTGCACCTGAATATGTGTGATAGAATGTATCAGAAATACTGGACTAAATGAGTATGTCAATGGGAAGGATCAGTCATAGACATGTGGGATGATTCAGAGATACCACAAGAAGTAGTGCAAACCTAGTAACAGCTGGGTATCAGATTGGGGTCGAACATGGGATATGGTCTTGGCAATATATAAACGGTACTAAACCTTATGGCTAGGAGTGTTGCTTAGGACTTACAGTTAGGTGTTAGTGTTAAGTAGAGAGTAAGGGAAATGTTCCTTTATAGGTGTGAGCCCCCATTTTCCAGGATTTATTTTATGAATTCACTAAATATTCGATTAGCCGATTTAATATATTGATATATTTATATTATTGATGGCTATAAATCCTCATTAATTTGCTTTTTGATTATTATTTTTAGGCTAAGTCCTTTTATTAACTTGATTATATGAATATAGTATTTAGCAAATGTTCCTTAAAAGAGGAAATTTCTATATAAGTATATTTTTCTAATAAGAATTTAAGTCTTAGAAAAACCTTCTTTTAATGTCCCAAAATTATTTTTTTCTCTAAAACAAATCCCTTAACTCAAACCCAGCTAATAAACTCTGGCCCAAAACCAAATGGAGAGATGAGTAGCAGCCCTGAACTTAGTTTCGGCCCAGACCTTAGGTCAGACCCTTTATTCCAAAACCCGACCCGCCTTTTCCCTTGAACCTAACGTTCAAATGACGTACTATTCATACTCTCTGAGAGGATGAGGACTCTGTGCCTCTGCAAATTAGAGCACGCCAACCTGTCAGTCGACTGAGCCCTTCACCGTTTGCTTAACCCTAAAATTTCCCTTCTATTTATTCATCTCCTCCCCCTCCATCCTAAAACCTAGCCGCCACCACAAATTTTTCCATCACTATTTCTTCTCTCCTCCTCGCCATGACCTATAGCAGCACCTAGAGCCAGCTTAAGGGACCAAGGCTCGACGATGCAGGCTGCTAAGAGCGTCTCGTAGGAGTTGGCTTGAGAGCTACGTCGAGGTCGCCTCCTCGAGGCAACGTCGAATCCCAGTCGCCGACCGGAAGGCTACGGCAGCAACTCCTCGCTGCACAACTCTTCCTCCGGCCCTTGCCGAGGACCGGCCATTCTCCTACTCACCTCTGGTAATCCCTTACCCTTTTAGCCCTGTAGCTAGATGTTGTAGTACATGTTTTTCTGTAAGTTCATTCATGGTACTGTTGTTGGCTAGTAGCCTGTGTAGTTTGACACCAAGAAGGAGTTGATGAATGTATATGTTTGAGAGTTGCTTGTGGTGACTAGAGTGAGAAACAGTATAATGTTGAGTGTTGGAAGAGAACAAATTAAGTTTTCGTGAGAGAAATAAGGGGTCTTCTTTGTTACTTGCACCCAAGGATTATAGTATAGGATGGAAATGAAGAATTGGTAGTGGATTTTTTCGGTGTAGTTGTGATTTTCCTTCATAAGGTTGCACGGGTTCAATATGAGGAGAAAACTGTGTTGTAGAAAGAATAAATGAAATTATGTAACTAGAATTCAAGAAGGAGTTTATGATTGTGGTAGAAAAAAATTAAAAAATAATTCATGTCTTGATTACAATCGGTAGAAAAAATTAAAAAATAATTCATGTCTTGATTACAATCGGAACACAACAGTGGTGGCCATAAACGAGTGAATGTAGAGTATATGGGTTCATATATGCTTTTACTTGTAGTGGGGATAATGATTTTACACTATTAATGAATGTATGAGGGGAACACAGTTAAGCAACTGTCATGTGGAAGTAAACAAATTTACTAGAAGTGAAGGATGGAATTAGATTGAGAGATTAATAAAGATCAAAGGCTTTATGTGTACACCAAGGAGAATTAGCTCAGTTGGTTGGTTAAAGAATGGTGGAGGAAATGATCCTCGGCTCGAATCTCCAGGGATTGGAAGATGGATATATTTTAGATTTTTGTGTGGATGGTCCTTTGGAAGTTTTTTTTTGTATATCCTTTTATGAGCTTTAGATTAAATAAAAATGGAGCCACATATAACTCATTGAGAACATTAGCCCATTGGTTGTGTAGGGAGGCTTGCATAGGTGAGGTCTTGGGTTGAATTCCAGGTTTGGGAGTTGTGAGCCTTTTTGTGTGTGGGTTCAAATTTTGTTTTGTACTTAATATATTTTTTGTTAATAAATAGATTGCTAACTCGAATAATTAATTTAGATCCCAAATTATTCATTAGGTCCTTTTTACACCTTGGACTCATCGGACTTGGACGCTGGACCAGCTTTTTATCTTCAGCACCCGGAGCCAGGCAAGTGTACCTTGTCATACTTGTACTTCAGTTACATTATTAAATTCTTGAATATTATATTGTGTGTATTATATTGCAACACCTAGGACCGTGTTCGGTACTTCGCGTCTGAATCACATTCGGGTGCCGATGGACGTTAGCGCCATCGGGTATCGACATTAGACATTCACATTTCGTTCTCGTAACAATCCGTTGCGGAGTACATTCAGACCCTAGAACATGTTAATGGTTACTTTATACTGTCGGATTCTCGTACATGATTTATATCTTGCTATACGGAAATTAATGATTGATTCTAGGACGATGACTTGTGATATTTACAATGTACTTATTAGAATGACTTGATGTTCTAGTTAGAGGATCCGATCGAGCGTCTCGTGGTTATGATTCGCAAGGTCACATGGAAGGGAAGAACATACACCGTGCGCTTGGGCTACTTTTCCACATAGTATGCCGTTGTCTCATTCCAGATCTTCGAGGATTTTATAGTTTGCCACAGTCCTTATCGGACTGATGGGTATTAATAGTTTGCCGGAGTGCCTATCAGGTCTCCGGGGTACACCTTGACAGCCCACGTGTTCGAGTGATGTTTCTTAAATTGCATTAGCATTCTAGTTGGTTATGTTAGATTCACCCCTTACAGTTACATTCTGCTTTCTTATATGTATCTACACTATTGTACTTTTGGCTTGCATATTATGTACCTTGTTATGTCCCGTTGAGGACCTGGTTTTCTCTCCAGATTTAGACGAGGATTATCCGGAGGTCTATAGATCCGGACTTGGCACGGGAGCAGTTCCAGAGGACGAAGTTTATCCAGCAGAGTAGCTTATTCCAGTGGTAGAACTCTTCTTGATCTGACTTCATTATCTAGTTAGTCTGTTGGCAGATCTCAGATGCTTGATCAATAATATTTTCCAATTTTTCCAAATATATATATTTCCTGGCTCTATGCTTAGATGATAGAGACATTGCACATTCTGGCTGGGTTTGTTCCCTTACAATTATCCTAGGAGTTTATATAAGGGGCGGTCCGGGGGAGGGGCAGACGTAAGATCTAAAGGGCTTCAAAAAAATTAATAGTTAATAATATATAGTATATGATATTAATATATAATAAAAGAGTGGATAAAATAAAAAAATTTGGTCAATTACTTTTTCAACCCTGAAAGCTTGTCCCTTCCGATTATAGAGAAATTCCTTTCGATTCAAGAGACGAATTGATAGCCAACATGCAATAACTATTCTTGAAAAATGTTGATTTTAATTCTCACTTTTTTTTATTTATAATTGACTGTTTTACTTCATTCACATTGTATCTGCGGGATTGTTTTCGCAAGACCCTTTTCATTCAGTATTTGTATTATTACTACATTTCGGACTATGTTAATCAGCACATTGTGGTTTTATTCAGATTATTCACTATGTGTTCCTTGATCATACTTGTGGATGAGATTAGTTACTTGTGATCGTCTGGGCATTTACTTCTTATTTACTGCATTTTACAGCTCAAGTGCTACTCTAATCGTTCCATTAAATTGGGTTAATCATTGGGAGTGGTACTCGCTGGCCTTGCCACATAGCTCGGTTTCATATTTTTGGAACTGGGGCATGACATGGTTTTTGTGGTGGTCCATGCAGGTCGAGATTTAAATCGTCTTGGTTAACTAACTGTGCCAAGCGAGCCTGCATTTAGGATTAGAACTTAGAGATCTCATCTACTTGCTTGAATACCTCTCTATGACACCTCCTCATCGTTTTTATTACCAAATTTACATCATTTTTGATTCCAAGTCGCTAATTTTTCGCTTATCTGCTTTCAGAGTATGAATCTCCGAAGTGGACGAGTGGCGCAGCAGGACGGTGTCCCCCGGGACTCCGTATCGTCTAACGAGCCGACCCCGAGGCAGTCACTCATGCTGACCCCAGCTCCCCAGGTTCAGATTTCTCAGCAGACTGGGGGGCCGCCAGCCGAACAGCGCCACCAGACACATCCGGGGCAGCAGCAGCCGCAGAGGACAGAGCCGCAGCAGCAGCCACCGCCTCCGCCTCCACCGCAGATGTCGTATATGCCATTTCTGCCACCAGGACAATAAGTGGACAAGCAGCAGATGTATCAAATGATTTACACCATGATGCAGGCCCAACAACAGATTCAGTATCATGCACAACAGCAGACTCAGCAACACCAGGCGGATACTCTGAGGGAGAGTATCGTCACTACGCTGGAGCAGGTGACACCACCGGAGCGACGGCCTTCGACGGGGTCTATCAAGGACTTTCATCATATGGTGACCCTTCCATTTTCGGGCACAGAGGAGCCTACAGAGGTTCATGCATGACTTACTAGCATCGAGCGTACCAGTTGGAGGCTGCAGAGCTTCCAAGGGATAGATGGATGAAGGCTGTTAGAATGCAGCTGACGGGCAACGCACACCATTGGTGGTTGGCCGAGGAACATCGGCTAGGACCCGACCGAGTCACTTGGGAGGAGTTCTCCAGGCTTTTCAAGGAGATGTTTATTCCAGCTATAGCGCGTGCGGAGCTTCGAGACAAGTTCATGCATCTTGTCCAGGGCAGTATGACGGTTGAGAAGTACAACACGGAGTTCCTTCGTCTAAACCATTTTACCCCGTATCTGATCGACGCTGAGGAGAAGAAGGCCAAGAAGTTCTATGACGACCTGCGCTTTGAGCTACAGAGATTGGTAGGATCAGTCGCACCTACTTCGTACTCAGATATCCTGATAGTAGCCAGACGTCAGGAGCATATCAACCATAGGAAGGCCAGTATGAAGCACTCCCACTCATCAGCACTAGCAGCTCGAGCACAGCAGGGAACACCAGCAAAACTCCCCCAGATTCATCAGCCGCAGAGGGCAGCAGCACCTGGACTCCCTACTCGCCATCATTGTGGCAGAGTAGGCCATATAGCGAAAGAGTATCGGTGCAAACTGGGACTATACCTAGTTTGTGGATCAGATCAGCACCAGGCACGGGATTGCACGGAGCATCATGGAGCAGCACAGATGGTGCACCGACCGGCACTTCCAGCACTGAGGCCCTTCTACCAGGGTCCGAGAGTGCCCCATGCTGGAGTTGGGGCGATACGACCAGCAGCACCGGGAGGATACCAGGGAGACCACCCTTGGCACCACAGGCAGCCCGATTTCAGCATGATAGATAGCAGACTAGAGCACAGGGGCATGGATAGACCTTTGCTATGACAGTTGAGGAGGCAGAGACAGCTGGAGAAGTTATCGCAGGTACTATTTTAGTTGCTTCATTACCTGCAGTAGCATTATTTGATTCTGGTGCCATGCATTCATTCATAGTTGCTAGTTTTACGGCCACCCATAGAGTAGCTACTGCACCCCTTTCGAAGACTATGAGAATTCTCACGGGAGACGGAATAGTACCTGTTAGCGATACATGTAGACGATCCGGTCCCAATTTCTTGGGTCAAATCGAATCATGCCCAGCCTGCACCGTTGTTGAGACGGCGGCAGTAAGCTGTATCACTCATGCAGGTAATATCAACAACACAATAATTGCCACAAATTTATTATTCCGAATTAAAAAAAAACTTTTTACAATAAAATAAAAGATACATCTGAAATATACTGTTTTTCACAAACATCATGATTTATAAAAGAAGAAGAAAATCTAGGCAACCAGCTCATCAGTCTCGAGATCATCGTCCTCTAGTTGGAATCTCGGGAAAATACCGCGGAATAAAGCATCATCAGTGATACCTAAAATGTTGGATCTCCAGTCAGGAGTGAGCAAAGTACAATTCATGCTAATTTAAATAGTTAAAATAAATAATAGAATCATGCACTTTTAAACAGTTTAGAAATGAACAGTTTTCTAGCAGTAAAATAATATGATTTGAATAGGCAATAAATATGACCGGCTTGGGATGTACAATTGTATTCTATTGATACGATTCGGCTTATCCCCGTGTGTATGAGGGGTAAGCTAATACTGGCCTAAGTTACAGTTGGCTTTGGTCATAAACATTACTCTACTCCCCCAGTCCCCAATCAGTACAGTAGTTGCAGTCAGTACTCTCCGAGAGAGTTTCGTGTTTGCATCGTGGTTTAAACTTGCAGTAAGACGATTATTAAAATAACTGTAAAACTAACACAAACTATACTTGCCTCAAATGGATTTTGACTGGAGAGGATGAAGACTTCGAGACGGGAATTCAGAATCGTCCTCGAATTCCTACATTCGAGAAATTGACTAAGATTCCAGGGTTACCAATCTAGCTACGCTAGTTGAAATCTCTATTTGTGTCATAATCTATTTTAATTCTTATTTAACAAAACACAAACGGATTTACGATTATCGGTGCGTTGATTTAATAACGAGGGAAAAGATCGTTTTAAACTTTGCAACTTGGAAAACTCGTCGATACCAATTTAATTGATTAAAACTTTGTATTTTAGTAACTATAAATATAAAACTAATTTCTTATTTTAGTGAGAAATACGTGACTTTTATTTAATAATAAACTTGTCAATTTTAAGTGAGAAAATCTTAATTAATTTTATACGAAAATACTTTTATTCAATTTACTCGTTAAATAGTAAAATAAAGATAAAAATAGAGTCTCAGATATGGTCCAATCCTCATTTAATAGCTAATGCCTCAACGTCCGGACGAAACCGGTTTCGTTTGCAGTTAGCCAGGGCCCATTGACCAATACGGTCGTCGCCCAATTAAATCCAAAAATAGTATTCTTTTCCGAAATTCATTTTAAAATTATTTATCAAAATTTAATAGAAATTTTGGCAGCATTCCCTCTATTTTCGGGATAACCCAAAACTGGGAAACGTGCCAATTTTTCCTGCAAAATAAATCCCACACCAGGGATACCGATCCAACCAAAATATGATAATAATAATAACCAGAACTTAAAATAATATCGAACTCGAAATATCCAAAATAATTCTTCCGAGATTCGAAAAACCGATCTGAACTCAGAGAATCAACAAAAAATTTAACCAAAGAATCATTCCAAAATTCACAGAGCATTTTCGAACCGATTTCAGAAAATCCGAAAACCTAGCAAACCGAATTCCCAGGGAATTATAAGACCTAAATATCATCAAACCAACCACAGAACCCAATTATTACAGAACAAACTATCCGAAAATTTCCGAAACACAAACGTAACAGAAAAATCGAATTTTCCGAAGAAAATTCCTGGACCAAAACTCATCACAGACTGAAAGAACTACGGGACTATCCAGAAGTTACCGAAATTGGCAGAATCCGAAGTGATGCCTCGGACTCGAAACACGCCTCGCCGGAGTTCGGCTGCGTGTACAGCACCAACGAACGGAGAAATTCCAGAAGAGAACTCAGAAACTCAGAGAAGCGTCTCAGGAACGCGAAAAGAACAGCGACGAAGGGAGTCGTCGAGTTGCGGGGGAAACAGCACACAGCACTAGAGGTGGGGCGTGACCGGGAAGTCGCCGGACAGGGCGCGGCCTAGGGCGACGCTGTCGGGGCGGCTGCACAAGGGGCGGGTCGGCGGTTGGCCGAGGGCGCCGGCGGAACAGCGAGCACGGCGAGTGTTTTCCATAAATAAATTCACTTTATTTATTTTGTATCTGAGAAAATTACAACTGTAGGAATCTAATCTAGAAGACGATTGCTTTATCCCTTGGACGATGCGATGAAGAATACTCGAACTTTGAAGAACTTGGACAGCAACTGGGCAATCTCTCTGTTCTCTCTGAAATTGACTGTCGTGTCTGATGAAGATGAAGAAACTCTTTTTTTATAGAGTTCAGGATAACTGTCCTTAAGCATACGCTCAGGTAGTTACTTGACGTGTGCATAACTGCAGGGACGCGTGGCTAATTCTGATGGAGACACATTAGCATGCGGTTGAAAGTAGTGGAGCATGTTCAGGAGAGATTGATGGCATGGATGCCACATTGCATAACTTCTAGAGAAGTGGATAACTGGGTACAGGACACGTGAGAACGTGTGTTGACTGTAATCCTGGATATGGTTGCTGCAATACGCTGCCTCGTTGAAGGAGAGTTATACGATGACTTGGATGATGTAGAAACAAAATAAAGCTGATACGCTTACTGGAGAAGAAAGGAGTCGTACGCTCACTTGATGAGGAAGGAGTCGTATAGACTTCATACGCTCACTGGAGAAGGAAGGAGTCGTATAGACTTCCTACGCTCAATGAAGAAGGAAGGAGTCGTATAGACTTCATACGCTCACTGAAGAAGGAAAGAGTCGTATAGACTTCATACGCTCACTAAAGAAATGGCCACGTGGCCATCATCAATCTTCTCTGATACGCCATATCTTCAAATAACTGTCAAAAGATTTTTTCGAGCGTCGTGACTGCAGATATGACGGCTGATAGACTGTCAGTAATAATAACTTTGCATTAATGATCTGCTGAGCTGTCCTCGTAAAAGACAAAACCAACTCTTCGAATACATATACGACAGTTGCTCTTTTCATGACAACTATCTTTGCACGAAAGACGAGACGTCAGATTCATTCTTCATTTAATATATGTTGTGCTACCACTTTAAGAAGAAATAATAAAATATCCACTAAGCGTATGGCTTTTGATAAGCGTATGGCCTTGAGCGTATGACAGCGTGTCATAATTTTCCACATCCTACAAGACCCCTTCAAAGTTTTCGAACTTTATGAGTTTCAAAAGTTCAAAATTACTTTGAATAAAAAAGTGGGAATGAGTCTTGACACGCTGGCATTAAAAAATGAATTTATTAAATGTCATGATGACTCTTCATTTTTCGAGACTGATTGAATCTGATTTATGGAGGAATATGAACCGCCAGCAAGCTTTGTTATATAAACTGAGAAAATTCAGTTTTTGACATTCATTTCTTGTAACCATGACTCCAAAGAAAGCGACTGAAGAAGAAGCACGAAAATTAGGTTTCTGTGCCAATGGTGACCCCACCTTTGGAGGCAAAGAATCGGAGCCCTTCGTCATCGAGTTCAAAGATGACCCCACGCAGTTAGCCAAGAATTTCTTGGGTTACTTCGGTCTGGACGGCTCCTCTACTTCTGATGGGCGGAGCCTCGCAGAGAAGCGTGAAATGCTCGCTGCTCTGTTGCACCGCATGGGGGTCCAAAGCGTAGAAGAGTTAGGCGTCAAACTTAGCCGCTCTGGAAAATAGAACGTGACTTTGTTGCACCCCTTTCTTTCCCTCTTTTTTTTTTGTTTTTGTAAGGCCATCAGTGCCTTAATGAAATGAATATTCAAGAATTCTCTGTTTAGTATAATTTTGTGTTGAAAACTAACGTGCACCAATGAATAACTGTAGATTACGCTGTAGGTTACGCTGTCTTCCAATGTTGTAAATCGCTGGATAGCGTACATCAATAAATAGCTGTAGGTTACGTTATCTTCCAATGTTGTGGAAAGCACTCTTTGAATATTTCCAAGGCTATGCTGGTTTCCAAAGTACACGTGGCACTCATTGCATATTTTATGAGCGTTATTTGTGGATCCTTTCCAAGAATAGGCTTGCGCTCCATACTTTAAAATAGACAGAAGAGTTTCACAGAACTCATCCCCATCTTCTTTTTCTTCTTCTCTTCTCTGAAAATGAATGTGAGATTTCACTCTCGAATCGGAAAGCAAATGCTTCTAAATGTTCAAATTCTGAGCAATATGTCAGACATCAGTTTGCCAATTCTTAGCGTCAAACTTGAAGGTAAGTCTGGCATAATACACGTACTGTTTTTGTTGTTGAAAATAAGCTTTCTGTCTCTGAGCGTGCTTGACCAACCAGTACGTTTCATATGACATTTCTGTTGATTTAATTCTCTTCTTCATGCTGTTTTCCGCAGAAACTTGGCTAAAGATTTTCTTCAGAACTGGCATTGGTGATGTGGATGCTGTGGAGAATGTCCTTCTGACACCAACATCAGGGAGCTCATACGCCTTTGATGCGTAAATCAGATAACTCAGAACTCTTCGTGGGATAGAAGGGTCTTCCTCAGATGGTAGGAATAGCCTTTATACACGAGAGTTGGATGGTGGAGTCAACTCTACTACCGAGAAATCGGGTAGTAGAGTTCCTTTCAAGGCAGAACCAGGAATTGTATCCCAAGGTTTGGATACATTCCTGTCTTCCTTGAGAGGTTACCCCCATCCACCAGTTGTATTGGCAGCACCACGACTTCGGGCTGCCAAACTCTGTGGTTCTTCTCTCGTCTGAGAGAGAAGACCAGAGTTTGATTCCTGCTGATCTGGTCGTGACTGAGACCCAGACAGTCAGGAATTGCCACCAACAACGAACCTGACGGAGAAGGTCCGACGGAGAAGATCCAAAGAAGAAGATAGATCTCTATTAGGTTACCGTTATGGTGTAGAATGAAAATCCAAGATTTGTAATAGATTTCCATTATAATTTGTAAGAAAGTCTAAGAAAATGTAATAGACTTTTTTTTTGTGGTGAAATGGGAATGGAAATGACAATTCTTCTATGCTCAATGATTTGTATTTGTGGATGAATTGTGGACATGATAGATAATAAAATCATCTTTTCTGTTTTAGAGTATATAATATTATCAGAGGTATTATGGACATGATAATATATAGAAACTCGAAAGAAAATAGATTGATTTCTATGCAGAGGTCAAAACATGACGAATGAGTAAGTAGATTCGGAATTGATTCAGAGGTTATGAAAACATGATAAATAACGAATCCCCACTTGATAAATTGATAGAAGATTATGAACGGATGAACAGTTAGGAAATGATGAACAGATAAACTGTCGAGTGAATGTAATAAATGAACGGATGAACCGTCAAGTATTAATGAACATGTGAAACGTCGGATGAATGTGAAAAATGAGTGGATGAAATGAATATCGGGAAAGAATACGTCCCTTCGATCCTTGTAACCATATGCCTATAAATAAAGTATATATTTGAGTAAAAGGATCACACATCATCCTCTTTTATCCACAATGTCTTCTGAAAAGAATACAAAGAAGGCTGAAGTCGTCTCCGAAGTTACTGAAGGTGCTAAAGAGCATCTACCTCCGCAGAAGAAGGAAATGGGCGAAAGCTCATCTACTCCCAAGTCGCCGAAAGATATCCTGGACTTCCTGGTCGAACCAGGAGAAACCGAAGAAGAAGAAGCAATGAGGCTGGCTGTCTGTCAGTTCTTGGTGCGGTCAGGAAAAGATGTATTAAATTCTTTTGCTGATTATGTATGTGGTCCTCGTCCTAAGTATGAGAGGGATGACAGTGATCTTCCATGATGATGTACTCTTTTTCTTGAAGAATTTGTCTCAAAATAAACTCTGTTTAAGGAAACTTTATTTACGATGTATCCTTCCCACTTTACATCAATTTTGCCTTTATTCACTGATCTTTAGACTCAGAAATCAGAAAGACTAAATATTAAAATATGATATTGAGATAGAAAATTCAGAGGTAATATGGACATGATTTTTTATTCAAGATCTTTAAAAAAAAAACCCTGGGGATCTAATAAGACGAAATATCAAATTCTCTGGGAAGATGATACATGGTGGAATATCAATTTCCTCTGGGGATAACGATATCAAAATAACTTTTGTAGAGAAGGATTTTATATTTGCTGGGGAATGATGAAAATATTATACATAATATTTCTTTAAGAATTTGCCATTGATAGGCATCATCATGACTTTCCCATCCATAGAGGCAAGCTGGTATGCTCCTTTAGAGAAGACTTTATTCACTACGAATGGGCCTTCCCATTTCGCATCAAATTTGCCTTTGCTCATATGTGTCATGGTCATAGGACGTCTGACAGTAAGGACCAGTTCTCCTTTCTGATATGCTCTGACTTTGACTTTTCGGTTAAAAGTTTTGAGATTCGGGCCTGATACAGCTCGATATTTTGTTGAGCATACAATCGTTTTTCATCTAGAGCTTCCAACTCTTGAAGTCGAAGACGATCATTGTTTTCTGTTGTCAATTCATTGGAGATTGCAATTCTCAGAGAAGGAATCTGGATCTCAAGGGGAAGAACAGCTTCACACCCATATACTAAAGAGAAAGGTGTACATTCAGTCGCATTGCGAACAGTGGTGCGGTAGGCCCATAAACATTCACCAAGCTTCTCGCTCCAGTTGCGTTTGTTGGAAGAAACAAACTTTTTCAAGAGTTTGATGATTGTTTTATTGAAAGCTTCTGCCAATCCATTGGCTGCTGGATTATATGCTGTAGAAGCTAAATTATTAATCCGGTGATCGTCGCAGAATCGAGTAAATTTCTGACTGACGAACTGCGGTCCGTTATCATGGATAATACGCCGAAGAACACCAAATCGATAGATAACATGATGTTTGACGAAGTTGATAACACTAGAAGTTTTAACTTCAGATAACGGGATTGCTTCAGCCCATTTGGAAAAGTAATCGATTATTGCTAAAATAAACCGATGTCCTCTTGATGATGGTGGGTTGATGGGACCAATGACATCCATGCCCCAAGCTTCAAAGGGCCATGATGCCGCTGTTGGATGTAAGAACTCTGACGGTTGATGAATAAAGTCTGCATGAATTTGACAGGCTTTACATTTCCTAGCATATTGAATAGCGTCAGCCACCATCGTGGGCCAATAATAACCCATACGTCGGATACGATCTTGAAGTTTAGGACCTGGTTGATGAGCTCCGCAAACACCATCATGTGCTTCACGAATTATCTGTTGTGTTTCTTCACCAGCAATGCATCGGAGGAGAAGACCGTCGTAAGACCGACAATATAATGTTTTCGTCGTATGATTATAATAGAATCTGAGAGATCGACGTCAAATAGATGCTGCTTCACTCGGATTATCAGGAAGTATATCATACAAAACAAAATCTATAAACGGGCGTCTCCAGTCTTCAATTATGGCTTCTGTTTCATTAGAAAAGACATATTCTATAGTAGAATCAGAGGAAGATGAGGACATTTTGTCAAACTTTAATCCAACATCAAGGTTGAGAGAATCTTTGTCTGGTTTGTGAGGAAAAAACAAAGCCAAATTATTCTCAACACAGAATAGTTCTCGGTTATAAACCACTATCACTTGCTGACGTCTGATTGGTATAGCTAATACAGCAGCAAGATTAGCTAAAGCATCAGCTTCTGCATTATAGGCTCGTCGAACATGTTCAATAAAGAAGTCTTCAAAAGATGAGGCTATAGAGAGTGTTGCTCGATGATAAGGTATCAAATCCTGATGACGAACTTCATACGTTCCTCTGATCTGATTGACAATAAGCTTGGAGTCTCCATAAACTTCCAAATATTGAATATCTAGATGTTTAGCAAGTTGAAGACCAATGAGTAATGCATTATATTCGGCTACATTGTTTGAACATGATTGATCTAGAGAATAAACCCTCTGAATAGTTAGTCCCTCTGGGGATACAAGAACAATCCCAACTCCAGCTACAATATCGCCGTTAGGACCTATTCTAGACGCTCCATCAAAGAATAGACGCCAGGTAGGAACTTCTTCAGAAATCAGATTTGAATCCAAGACTTCATCAGGAATCTCATCATATAATTTAGAATCTTCTGGAATTGCATGAGCAGCCAGAAAATCAGCAAGAGCCTGTCCTTTAACTGACTTCTGAAGAATATAATGCCTATCGTATTGAGCTAATAAGATTCCCCAATTAGCTAGTCTGGAGTTGAGAATACCAGGTTTCTTCATCATAATCCTGATGGGATTCACTCTGGAAATGACATGAATCGTTTGACCGATAATATAATGTCGCATTTTCTGAACAGCAAACATTAATGCTAAGCATTCTTTCTCGATTGGAGAATAACGCGGTTCAGCACCTGTCATTGTGCGACTAAGATAATAAATAGCCTGTTCATGGCCATCTTTATTTTTCTGGGCAAGTAATGCACCAAGAGAATGATCCATGGCTCAAACATATAGAAGGAATGGTATCCCCGAGATGGGAGGTACCAAAACTGGAGGGTTCATGAGATACTGTTTAATATCGTCAAATGCTTTTTGATATTCTTCGTTTCAGACGAAAGATACACCTTTCTTCAGAAGTTTGTTGAATGGTCTGCAGCGTCCTGATAAGTTGGAAATGAATCTCCTGATATAAGCAATTCTTCCTTGAAATCCTCGTAGCTCTTTTAAGGTGCGTGGAGGATGCATCTCTTGAATGGCTTTGATCTTCTCGGGATCCACGTGTATACCTTTAGCGGTAATGACGAAGCCGAGAAATTTACCACTAGAGACGCCCAGGAAGGACTTAGTAGGGTTCATTTTAAGTTGATGTTGACGCATTAAATCAAAGATAGTCTTCAAATCTTGGATATGATCCTCCTTTCGTCGACTTTTGACTGCAATATCATCAACATAGCATTCGACTATTTTTCGGAGATGTTCGCAAAATATAGTGCTCATTGCTCGCTGATATGTTGCTCCTGCATTCTTGAGACCAAACGGCATCACTGTATAACAGTATGTACCGATCGGCGTTCTGAAGGAAGTATGTTTTTCATCATCTAGAAACATTTTGATCTGGTTGTATCCCGAATACCCATCCATAAATGACATTCGTTCGAAACCACATGTGTTGTCGATCATGACATCAGTAATTGGAAGAGGAAACTTGTCTTTAGGACAAGCCGCATTGAGATCACGAAAGTCTATACAGACTCGAATCTTGCCAGTCTTTTTAAGGACATGAACGATGTTAGCCACCCATTCAGGATGTTGTTCCTCTCGAATAAATTCAGAAGCCATAAGCTTGTTGGCTTCAGCTTCAATTGCATCCATGATGTCTGGACGAAATTGTCGCTGTTGTTGTTTGACCGATTTAGCATTTGGCATGATATTGAGTTTGTGCATTGCAATCTTCGGATCTAGTCCTGGCATATCTTCGTAACTTCAAGCAAAGACATCGATATAATCACGAATAAGCTTGATCATGTCTTGCTTATCTGTTTCTGAAAGACTTTCACTGATGAATATTGGTTTAGGAGAACCTTCTTCACCAACATCAATTTGGATCAGTTTATCTTCGGTAGGAGGTTCTCTCTGCTCGAACCTGCATTCCCATTGATTATCTAATCTTTGAGCCCATTGTTCCGATTCGGGTGATATTTCAAAATCATCCTCATCTTCATCATTTTCCTGCGGGCCATCAACAGAGACCATATTGACGGACAAAATAGAACGATGAAGATCGCCAATACTCGTGTCAGAATCCCAAGAGAGAGAATCAGAAGACTCAGATCGTTCGTCTTCATCGGACTTTGAATCTTCATGGACTATGTTGATAAAGGAAGTAGGAGCAATGTAACCTAAACCACATTTTGTCCTTCCGTATTTTAATGGAGGAATTCGAACAGGCATTCTTCTTCCTTTTCCATTATTGAGACTGGTTCTAAAGTCATAACCCATATTCTTGATGATATTTTTGGATTGTTGACTGTAGCGACGCAGTTGTAACCTTCCAGTATCATCGTTTATGTCATCTTCTTCCAAGTTAGGAGGATTCTGGGGTCCTTTATAAAAGAAGATTGGATTTTCTCCCCTTTTTCTAGCAGGGACCACGAAGTATGATTTTTGTATGGATTCCAATGATTCGTCTGTATGAAGAGTTTGAACAACCCCTATAGTTAGTGACTATAAGTTATCTAGCAATTGTAAATAACTTTGTACATGATTACAGACATCAATATACTGCAAAGGAGATGCTTCATTAATATTAAATACTGTATTTACAACAGAAGGCTGAGACTTATCAGACTTAGTCAAATTAATGACAAAAGGGAGAGAGGAAGAGCGATCAGAAGTTTTGTTTCGATTAAGATCGAAAACAAAAGGCTCAGAAGAGGTGAGCTCCCTTGAAGAAGATCGTGGATAAGTAGTACGTCCACTGACTGGAATGACTAGAGTATCTAGTCTAGCCTGAGAAGGTGGAGGGGGAGTAGTACGTCCACTGACAGGAATTATCAGTGAGCCTTGTGGAGCTTGGGAAGACGGTACAGTAGTACGTCCACTGACAGGAATTATCAGTGAACCTTGTGAAGCCTGAGCAGGTGATGAAGTAATACGTCCACTGACAGGAATTATCAGTGAGCCTTCTTCGGATGATCTAACAGACTGCGGAGGAGTGATACGCCCTTTTATAGGAATAACAAAAGTGCCAACTTTTGCTATTTCATCATCATTATCCATAGCTTGCAAGACTTTTGAGTATTCATCTTTGTACATGCGAGCGTCATTGAAGTAAGCTTCAACTCCTTTGAATGGATAGAGATCCGCAACCTCCTTTTGAACTTCTCCATTATCATCAACATATTTGAAACACTGATGAAGAGTCGAAGGAACGACATTATGTTCATGCAAGAATGGTCTCCCCAACAGAGCATTGTATGAGCAACCATGATTGTCGATGATGTAAAAAGTAACTTTAGTGCGAAGATCGCCTATTTGAAATTTGAGGCGAATCTTGCCCAAAGGCTCACTTTTTCCTTGATTAAATCCCAAGATGGTAGTGATAGTGCTGGAAAGGCTATGTACAGGTATCTTCAGTACGTCTAGCATAGCTTTTGGCATAATACTAAGAGCAGATCCTGGATCAATCAGGAGACGATCAACCTTCATAGAATCAATATATCCTGTATGATATAAAGGACGGTCATGTCGATTATCCTCTAGCAGCATATCGTCCTGTGTAAAGGTAATGTTTGGAATAAATTCTAATACATTATGGCAATGAGAAATAGGTTCTGTTTCCAATTTCTTGAGAAGAGTTAGGCAGGTTTCTGCTTGCAGCAGTGCTTCACTTAGAGTTTCTCGAGTCTCTTTAGAGAGACGTAAGAGCTCGAAGATTGATAATTTAGCTGGGGTATTGGCTAGTTGAGCTAATATATCAAAATTATAAGGCTTTTCAAGTCCTGTAGGAGATGACTTCTTTAATGGTTTGTCGAAGCGGACTTGTTGTTTGCCTTTGTCAGCTGCTGTTGGTTTAGAAGGAACTGTCTCAACAGGAACATTTAAAGGCTCTTCAGTAGAGACTGGAGTTGAAGCTGTAACCGGAGGGACTTCAGAAGTTTCTTCAGGAATTTTAGCATAATCTTTCAGATATATTTTTCCTGACCGAGTTCCAGCATGAACTTTAACTTCAGATTCTGGTTCAGGGTCTATGGAAACCATGCTGCAATTCTTTATTTTGCTCTTGGTTCTTTTATGTTTGATGAGAGCTTCATTCCAGAAACCAAGGCCAACACGAGATTGATTATGTCTCATAGTAATGGCCAAAGGTGCTCGGAGTCCCTTGCCTGAGTTCAAACCAGGAGCAGTGGCTAGATCATAACCCATCTTCGCCATAAATTCACGAGATTGTGAACTGTATAGATGAAAAGCAGGCTTGTACCTATCTTCAAATTGAGATACAAATTTTATTTCCGTAGGGAGTGAATTTCCTGCTGAGATGAAAGTAGAGGTTAGATAAAAATCGGGTGTGAAACTAGAAGTCACATTGCATGACTTAGTCTTCCCGAGCTTCTTTTTAGATGAGGAAGTCTTCCGAGGAGAAGAGGAAGACGTTTCAAACTCCGTCATTAGATCCGGGTGAATCCACATGATCTCTCCCTTCTTAGTTGTGACAGGAACAAGTCCGTCATTCTGTGCTGGTGGGATGTTTACAACTTCGAGAGTTGCTTTGGGGATAGGAACAATCCCACTTTCCACCATTAAGGGGGGAAAGTCACCGAACTGCATTGAAATTACATTTGCTGTGACTATTTTGTCTTTAGGTGTTAATGTCACAGCTCCTGATTTAATCATCTATTGAGTTTTCCCTTTTAATACATAGCAAGACCGGATTGTATGACCCAGCATTCTATGATATGGACAGTATTTTGGATGATCTGTCTTATTGGCTTCATCAGGCTTTTTAATTTCTGGCAATTGAATCTTATTACCTTTGAGTAAGCATTCAAAGATATCCTGAACATCATCATCGTCGAAAGAATATTCTTCCTTCGGCCGAGGAGATCTCTGTTGTTGATTTGTTGGAGCTGGAGTAGCTTGGGTAGTCTTTACCTCTTGACTACTGCTTTGGAGATTGACTTCAAGAGTTTCTTTCCCTTTGCGATTGTTGGGTCGAGTACTATTGCTAGCACTCTGATTTGATTCCTTGGGAGCCATTTGTACCCCCAGACCCTTGAAGGTCTCAGCACTGACTTCAGCAGCCTTGGCACTGACAATGAAAGAAGGCCAATCTTGAAACTGAGTAGACCCTGTCCACATGCTGATAATTGGTAAGAGATTCGACTTGCAAGTGTCGATGGTAACAGCATCGGGAGTTCCGAGAGGCATTTTGAGGGCTTCTCTTCTGAATCTTTCAATGAAGTCCTCGGTGGTTTTATTATTTTTCTGTTTAATTCTTATGAGGGCTGACATGGTCATGTCGTTGAGCCCTTCATAGAATCGTTCAAGAAACATTTGCTTGAAACCGGCAAATGAGGTAATGCACCCATCAGGAAGACTTCTATACCATTCATAAGCCGTTCCTTTGAGACATCCAATGAACACCCGAGTAAGGAGGGCGTCACTTGGTTGCAGTTGATCAGTCATTACTTCAAAATGATTAATGAACTGACTTGGGGAGGTTGTCCCATCGTAGAAAGAGATGGTCGGAGGTTTGTATTTTGGTGGATACGATACCTGCTTCCATTCTATCGGGTAAGGTTGCTTGATACCTAACCTTTGCAAACCATCCTTCTGTTTGAATGCCTCGAATTGAGTTCGGAGATTCTTTAACTCTTCAGAAATAATTCCAGAAGACTGGAGAGTTGTAACTTGTTGAGTGTAATTAGGAGGAGGGACTGCAGCATATGTACCACCTCCAGCTCCAGACTGACTAGGAGTGGGTTGTTCAGGAACATTAGATTGTACCCCCGGAATAGTAGAGGGTTCCTGGTTTGGAACAACAGGAGTATTTAATATAACTGGAGGAGCTGTCTGTTGGACTTGCTGAGTTTGATGCTGAACTTGCATAAGAGTGTGCATAGCATTCAACGTATCTGCCATAGCTCGTAACTGTTGTTCTAAGGAAGAAATCCTTTGTTCGTGAGCTTCGGTGCTAGTTGAAGGTTCATGATCGCCCTCTGCCATGTAAGTGGTAATCATTCGAGGAATAGATGATGAAACAGTCTGTTCTGAATCATCACTGTGTGAATCAGTATCTTTTCCAGGGCTTTTTACGGGAGTCAATACTGGAAAATTGGACTCTCCAAGGAAGTCTTCTGTGATCTCCGGATTACCACTTGGATGAGAAGAAGAAGAGGCTCTGGTCAAGGCTCCGGTCCTGGACCGGGTGCCGAGATAAACACCATCTTCAGAGTCTGATATAGCATCAGACCGTATGCTACCCCCAATATTTCTGGAGGTCATGTTGACAGAAGCATAAAGAGGTTCATCTTCATCCAACATTGGTTCATATTGAATCCGTTCGAAAACAGATTGTTTTTTGGTGAACAACAATATTGAATTACAACTCGAGGTTGGAAGTTGCAACCATGCTTTTCATGGCAAATATGAGCAATATCATAGCCTGATGGAGTGTCAATTCTCTGTTTATTTTGCAAATATTCCCGGAGATCTGTAGGAACAGATTGGGAAGTACTTGAAGATAGTTTCTGTGTAGAAACTTGTCTTTTATTCTTCTGTCTTCTTGGTTCCTGAGTGTATAAAGACTGATTAATTTGAGCCACATAGTTCTTGGCATATTCTGCATCAGGGTCTAATATACTTGTCTCAGTGGAACCGAACCGATTCTGATTAAGCTTGTTACGAAGATCCGTAGGAGATTTGACTTTGATATCAGTCTTGGATACTTGTAATTTGCCTTTCTCAGATCGAGAAATTTTGAGAGAAGGAAAATGAGTATTATTCCGACTAGGAGTCGGTAATAATCCATCTTTGGAGGAATTAGCCAAAAGGCGTTTTCCATTGTTTGATCTAGTAAGAGTACTAGTCAAATTAACTCCAGAGGTAAAGACCTTAGGAGTAGAGGAGTTGACTAAAGAGTCTTTCTCCTTGGTTGGCACAAGATGTGCAAGTTGAGGGGGAATCATTTGTATGTTCTGTGGAAGAGAACCCCCAGCCTGATTTTGAGAAACAGTCAAAGGACTATATCTGTTAGCATACGCTGACTTCAGTTTGGACTTCTGGTCATATGCTGCCTTTTTATTAGCATACGCTGGCTTTGGCTTAGCGTACGCTGCCTGATATTGGCTTTTGTACGCTGCCTTCGCCGTATGCTGCCCTTTAAATGCCATACGCTCAGAGTCATCAATGGCTAAAGAGCCGACTACTGTCGTAAGAGTAGAGGGAGAAGGGACGTTGACATATTCAGAGATGGTTTTCCTTGTACACGCTGACTTGGTTAAAAGAACCAACTTTGTCAGCGTGACTAGGAGAAGCCACTGTTGTCGTGTTTCGAGAAGCCGAAGTGTGCTTCATGGAAGTTGAAGACGTGTTCTTGTCAGCATGAGAAGTGACAGAAGCGTCTCGGACTGCTGCAGAAGACTTAGGGACATAGACGGAGCGTCCCTTCTTCTTGGCAGCAGGAAGAGCGGAGGAAGCAGTGCGGCCCTCCTTCGCCTTGAGCATTTCTTCATAAGCCGATTGGTCGAATTGTGCAACCATCGACTTCTTCGTCAAGCCGATCGACGAAGTATCGCATTGAGTTGTTGCTATCTCGTTGGAGGAGACAGCTTTCCCCAGCAGAGTCGCCAATTTGTTTTCCATAAATAAATTCACTTTATTTATTTTGTATCTGAGAAAATTACAACTGTAGGAATCTAATCTAGAAGACGATTACTTTATCCCTTGGACGATGCGATGAAGAATACTCGAACTTTGAAGAACTTGGACAGCAACTGGGCAATCTTTCTGTTCCCTCTGAAATTGACTGTCGTGTCTGATGAAGATGAAGAAACTCTTTTTTTATAGAGTTCAGGATAACTGTCCTTAAGCATACGCTCAGGTAGTTACTTGACGTGTGCATAACTGCAGGGACGCGTGGCTAATTCTGATAGAGACACATTAGCATGCGGTTGAAAGTAGTGGAGCATGTTCAGGAGAGATTGATGGCATGGATGCCACATTGCATAACTTCTAGAGAAGTGGATAACTGGGTACAGGACACGTGAGAACGTGTGTTGACTGTAATCCTGGATATGGTTGCTGTAATACGCTGTCTCGTTGAAGGAGAGTTATACGCTGACTTGGATGATGTAGAAACAAAATAAAGCTGATACGCTTACTGGAGAAGAAAGGAGTCGTACGCTCACTTGATGAGGAAGGAGTCGTATAGACTTCATACGCTCACTGGAGAAGGAAGGAGTCATATAGACTTCCTACGCTCAATGAAGAAGGAAGGAGTCGTATAGACTTCATACGCTCACTGAAGAAGGAAGGAGTCGTATAGACTTCATACGCTCACTGAAGAAATGGCCACGTAGCCATCATCAATCTTCTCTGATACGCCATATCTTCAAATAACTGTCAAAAGATTTTCTCGAGCGTCGTGACTGCAGATATGACGGCTGATAGACTGTCAGTAATAATAACTTTGCATTAATGATCTGCTGAGCTGTCCTCGTAAAAGACAAAACCAACTCTTCGAATACATATACGACGGTTGCTCTTTTCATGACAACTATCTTTGCACGAAAGATGAGACGTCAGATTCATTCTTTATTTAATATATGCTGTGCTGCCACTTTAAGAAGAAATAATAAAATATCCACTAAGCGTATGGCTTTTGATAAGCGTATGGCCTTGAGCGTATGACAGCGTGTCATAATTTTCCACATCCTACAGCGAGTGAAGAGGGGCGCGCTGGGGCGGATCCGCGGGGTGCGGTCGGCCGAGAAGTCGTCGGAGTCGGGCTGGCGCGGGTCGACAGGGAGACCGACGGTCGTCGGAAAGAGGAAACTAGGGCACAGTTTTGGGAAGAGTGGTAGGGATGATGGAGGTAGGGATGAAGAGGGTTTAAATAGATGATGGATTTGGGGGTTACCAGAACTGGAGGGAGACGAACGGTCCAGCCATCATGGCCGGCCGGTGAGAAGTCGAGAGATCGAGCGTTGGGTCGGCGGGAAGAAGAAAAGCTCATTCAGGTTCACAGAGGAACCAACAGAAGAAATTGCCATAATAGTCCCTTTCTCTCTCTAAAGCATTAAGAACTCATTTGATGAAAAATTCTAAGTATTGGGTTAAGAAATGAACCAAAGGCTTGAGTCATGGGCTTTAAGAAAAATGACTTTGGGTTTCCAAAACTTGGGCTAAACAATTATAGTGGGCTAAAAAAAAATAATAGAAAAAGGCTTTGAAATTTATAAATAAATTTTCTTTTAGAAAAATTATAACTAAACATTTTTTTTTTAGTTTCAAAATGGGTTCGGGTCTGGTCATACAGTCAAAAATCAACTCCAGAAAAATAATACTTTATTTTCTAAAAATATAATTTTTCATAATTAACAGGTTTAATTAAATATTAAATATTATTTAACTAACTAGAATAATTTATAAACACAATATTTAATTAATTAGAGAAATACGATTTTTAACAAAATTTCCAGAATTAATTAATTAACTAATTTAAATAATGAACTAAAATTACGGGTTTCACAACCTTCCCTCCTTAGAAAATTTCGTCCTCGAAATTTAAGGATAGGGTAGGAATTACCTCAGGTTTCAAACAAATACGGGTATTGCTCCCGCAATCTCAGGTCCAACAATAAGAATTTCCAAGGCAGTCGTGGATGAGATAGTTTAGGGACAAGTTTCATTTATGATATCATCTATGCAGAAAAATACAAAAGCGAACCAAAATACACGAGGTTGATCAGACCATCATGCACCGGTCCTGATTAGACAATATATTAGTGGGTGCACCCAATAAAATACTGTCATGATCAAGCTCGATAAAGAAATAGCTTGGAAAACTAGGCTATCTTAGCAACATCAATCAAGTTTAGAACGAAAAGATAAGAAATAGGAGTTATGTGATGGCTCAAATTTTCTGATCTTCTTCTCACTTCTTGCTACACTTGCTATTGGTTTCTCTGGCACTGAAAGGTTGAGTCCAATCTTCAGCTCTGAATTATCCAAAATGTGACTCGGATCCGGAATGTAGCGTCTGAGCTGGCCTCAATTTTTTTCAGCTCCGTCAAAACTGATTGTTCCTCTGGTAGGAGAAAACTTCACAAAAATGCTATCTCCTTTTTCAAACTCCACCGGTCGACGACTACTATCAACCCAATGCTTCTGTCTATCTTGGACAATCCTGAGCTTGTCTCTAATTACCTTTACCTTCTCTGCTGCATTAGTCACCATCTCGGGTCCCAGCAATATTCTTTTTCCTACTTCGTCCATGCAAGTGATGTACGGCAATGACGTCCATAGAGTGCTTCAAATGGTGTTATACCAATTCCAGCTTGGTAGCTGTTGTTGCAAGAGAACTCTACCAAATGCAATTTGGTCTTCCCAAGACCCTCCAAATTCCAAGACGCAAAATCTCAATATATCTTCAAGCGTCTGGATTGACCTTTCTGATTGTTCGTTCCTCGGTACTCCATGAATCCGGTAGATGTACTTCTCATACAATGCTACCAACTTCTTAGTGGATAAACCAACTTTGAAGGGAATAAAGTGAGCTGACTTAGTCAGTTGGTCCACAATAATCCAAATGGTGTTCTTCCCTCCTTGGAATCAAGGCAATCCTGACACATAGTCCATTGTTATGTGCTTCTACTTTAGGTTCGGAATGTCCAACGACTGTAGAAGTCTTGCGGGTCTCTGTCGGCTAGCCTTCACTTGTTAACAAACTAAACATCTAACCTCAATTCTGAATACATCCTTCTTCATTCCACACTACCCAACAATAGTACGCATATCCCGATATGTCTTGCTAGGATGTATGGAATACTGGTGCGCTTCTTGCATTAGCTTGTTCCTCAGTTCGCCAAATAGTACACAAAGCCTCGTACCATTCTTCAGAGATCCATTATTGGCGATTTGAGAAACCCTCAAGTGTTCCTGCCAACACTTGATCTCTAAGCCTGTAAAGTGCCTTGTTTTGAACTACGTCCTCTTGATTTTGTCCATCAGCCTCGAACTTCATCAATACTAAATCAGTATCCAGCTCCGTCCTTCTATCTCCAGATAGTATAACCTCCAGTCCAAGCTTTTCGACGTCTTCTAGTAGGTGTCACTCCTTGGTTAAGAATATCGCCACTGGGTATCGACTAAGTGTATCAGCGATCACATTAGCCCTACCCGGGTGGTATAGCGGGTCGATGTTGAAATCCTTCATTAGCTTCAGCCATCTTATTTGTCTTACATTCAGCTCTTTCTGAGTGAAAACATATTTCAGACTTTTGTAGTCCGTATATATTTTCACTCCCTTTCCATAAAAATCATGCTTCCATAGCTTCAAAGTAAAGATAATTGCAGCAAATTCCAAATTAGGTGTGGGATAATTCTTCTCATGAGTCTGTAGTTGCCTAGATGTGTAAGCAATTACTTTTCCATGTTGTTGAAGAACGCAACCCAGTCATTTTCCAGAGGCATCACTGTAGCTTGAGAAACCACCAGTTCCTGCGGGTAGCGCAAAGATTGGTGTAGTGGTAAGTCTCTTCTTCAGCTCCTCAATGCCGTCTGGCAATCTTTCGTCCAGATGAACTCTTCATTCTTCCAAGTGAGCTTCGTCATCGGCTCAGCAATCTTGGCGAAATCCTTCACGAATTTCTGATAGTAGCCAGCCAAGTTCAAGAAACTTCCGAATTGAACTTGGGGTATACCACTTTTCAACAGCAGCTATCTTCCATCGAAATTTCTTCTCTTGACAACATGGCCAAAGATCCACCTTGTCAAAGAAAATCCACGTTCAGATAGCTTACCATAAAATTTTTTTTTCTTCAAAGTTTCCAGAACTTTCCTCAGATGTTCTTCATACTCTTCTTCAGTTTTCGAATATATCAGAATGTTATCTATGAAGAAGATAAACTGATTCAAATACTCATGAAAAACTCTGTTCATGAGATTCATGAACACAGCAGGAGCATTTGTCAGTCCAACGTTATAACCAAAGAAAACTACCCATACTTGGTGTTTGAACGCCGTCTTGGAAATGTCCTCCTTCCTGACTTTGATTTGATGGTAGTCAGATCTTAAGTCAAACTCCGAAAACACCCTAACTCCACACAAACAGATCAAACAGATTCTCGATCCGGACAGAGGGTACTTGTTTCTTGATGGTAATATTGTTCAGCGCCCGGTAGTCGATGCACATCCGTACTGTTCCGTCCTTCTTGTGTACTAATAAGACAGACGCTCCCTAGGATGAAGTTCTATCCTGGATAAATCTTAGAACCTTTATCGATCTGGTCCTTCATCTTCTTGATCTCCTTCGGGTTGACTCTATAGCATCCCTTAGAAATAAGGGAGAGCAGGGGACTAGGTCAATAGTGAACTCTATGTCTAGATCTGGGGTAATCTGGGAAAATTATCAGAAAAAACATCTACCATAAAGGTGTAACTAAGAATTCTATTCATGTGAAGAATTACAGCAAAAACTCTTATGATTAATCTAAGGACATCATGTTACAACTTCTTATAACAATAGATATTACTACTCAGCAGTTCTAGGTATTAATCCTCATGGCTCTGGCTCTTGTACGAGCAGTCTCCAACTGCTTCTTCTTCCTCTATGATCCTCGAGTCTGCATCATACCCTTCTGCAATGGGTGTAGGAGGCAAGGTCTGCTTGATAGGAAGAGAGTCCCTAGGTTGCGGCGTAGCAGGTGTTGCTGGGATAGGTGCTCTGGTATAATAGGGAGATAAGAGACAGTTCTTTACCCGATGTTCAGCGAATCCACATGCCAAACATTGTCCCAATCTCTTGCGGCAACTAACGGCCTGATGACCAGGCCTCTTGCAGTAGTCACAAGCCCATAGCCTCTTACGACAAGACTGCTGGAAAGTAGAGTACTTGATGGGACCCAAATATCTTCTAGATTCAGAGGTATACCTCCTAGGGCAAGGTTCCGCTCCAACTTGATTGGAGATAGCTAAGGCTACATCATTGACGTTCTTCATGACTTCTCTCGTGATATCCATCTGTTCCTGTTGGGCTTCATCATGAGCCTTCTGGGACTCCAGGATTTCTTGAAGTAGGGCAACCATTTGGGAGGTGTTCGCTGGTACTGGTGGAGCATCAGGAATGGGTACTTCCTTAAGGAAATGCAGCTCAGTTTGAGAAGAGGTAGGATCCACCGGTGTAGTAGAAACTTCACTGGATGCATTATGGGGACGGTTAATCAGCTGGAAGGGAATAAACCCTGGACTTGGTTGAGGAGATGGGGTATGATCCGGAGATGACACCTCATCGCCAGCAGGATTGGTCTTGTCAGTGGCCATTCTCTGGAAGGATTAGGATGCACACATAAGCAAGGTAGCCTACCAGTCTATAATCAAACAAATATATATATATATATATATATATATATATATATATATATATATATATATATATATATATATATATATATATATATCGGTCCTATGTTGTGGCAATTTGATGTTCTAGTGTTCTAATTGTTTCTAAGTTGGTTCCCCTAAGTTGTTGATTCTGACCTGCATGGGCCACCACTAAAAACATGTCACGACCCGGTCCCAATTTCTTGGATCGAATCGGATCATGCCCAGCCTGCACCGTTGTTGAGACGGCGGCAGTAAGCTGTATCACTCATGCAGGTAATATCAACAACACAATAATTGCCACAAATTTATTATTCCGAATTAAAAAAAAACTTTTTACAATAAAATAAAAGATACATCTGAAATACACTATTTCCACAAACATCAAGATTTATAAAAGAAGAAGAAAATCTAGGCAACTAGCTCATCAGTCTCGAGATCATCGTCCTCTAGTTGGAATCTCGGGAAAATACCGCAGAATAAAGCATCATCAGTGATACCTAAAATGTTGGGTCTCCAGTCAGGAGTGAGCAAAGTACAATTCATGCTAATTTAAACAGTTAAAATAAATAATAGAATCATGCACTTTTAAACAGTTTAGAAATGAACAGTTTTCTAGCAGTAAAACAGTGTGATTTGAATAGGCAATGAATATGACCGGCTTGGGATGTACAGTTGTATCCTATTGATACGATTCGGCTTATCCCCGTGTGTATGAGGGGTAAGCTAATACTGGCCTAAGTTACAGTTGGCTTTGGTCATAAACATTACTCTACTCCCCCAGTCCCCAATCAGTACAGTAGTTGCAGTCAGTACTCTCCGAGAGAGTTTCGTGTTTGCATCGTGGTTTAAACTTGCAGTAAGACGATTATTAAAATAACTGTAAAACTAACACAAACTATACTTGCCTCAAATGGATTTTGACTGGAGAGGATGAAGACTTCGAGACGGGAATTCAGAATCGTCCTCGAATTCCTACATTCGAGAAATTGACTCAGATTCCAGGGTTACCAATCTAGCTACGCTAGTTGAAATCTCTATTTGTGTCATAATCTATTTTAATTCTTATTTAACAAAACACAAACGGATTTACGATTATCGGTGCGTTGATTTAATAACGAGGGAAAAGATCGTTTTAAACTTTGCAACTTGGAAAACTCGTCGATACCAATTTAATTGATTAAAACTTTGTATTTTAGTAACTATAAATATAAAACTAATTTCTTATTTTAGTGAGAAATACGTGACTTTTATTTAATAATAAACTTGTCAATTTTAAGTGAGAAAATCTTAATTAATTTTATATGAAAATACTTTTATTCAATTTACTCGTTAAATAGTAAAAATAAAGATAAAAATAGAGTCTCAGATATGGTCCAATCCTCATTTAATAGCTAATGCCTCAACGTCCGGACGAAACCGGTTTCGTTTGCAGTTAGCCAGGGCCCATTGACCAATACGGTCGTCGCCCAATTAAATCCAAAAATAGTATTCTTTTCCGAAATTCATTTTAAAAATTATTTAATCAAAATTTAATAGAAATTTTGGCAGCATTCCCTCTATTTTCGGGATAACCCAAAACTGGGAAACGTGCCAATTTTTCCTGCAAAATAAATCCCAAACCAGGGATACCGATCCAACCAAAATATAATAATAATAATAACCAGAACTTAAAATAATATCGAACTCGAAATATCCAAAATAATTCTTCCGAGATTCGGAAAACCGATCTGAACTCAGAGAATCAACAGAAAATTTAACCAAAGAATCATTCCAAAATTCACAGAGCATTTCCGAACCGATTTCAGAAAATCCGAAAACCTAGGAAACCGAATTCCTAGGGAATTCTAAGACCAAAATATCATCAAACCAACCACAGAACCCAATTATCACAGAACAAACTATCCGAAAATTTCCGAAACACAAATGTAACAGAAAAACCAAATTTTTCGAAGAAAATTCCTGGACCAAAACTCATCACAAAATGAAAGAACTACGGGACTATCCAGAAGTTACCAAAATTGACGGAATCCGAAGTGATGCCTCGGACTCGAAACACGCCTCGTCGGAGTTCGACTGCGTGTACAGCACCAACGAACGGAGAAATTCTAGAAGAGAACTCAGAAACTCAGAGAAGCGTCTCAGGAACGCGGAAAGAATAGCGACGAAGGGAGTCGCCGAGGTTACGGGGGAAACAGCGCACATCACTGGCGGCGGGGCGCGACCGGGAAGTCGCCGGACAGGGCGCGGCCTAGGGCGGCGCTGTCGGGGCGTCGGGGCGGCCGCACAAGGGGCGGGTCAGCTGTTGGCCGAGGGCGCCGACGGAACAGCGGGCACGGCGAGTGAAGAGGGGCGCACTGGGGCGGATCCGTGGGGTGCGGTCGGCCGAGAAGTCGCCGGAGTCGGGCTGGCGCGGGTCGACAGGGAGACCGGCGGTCGTCGGGAAGAGGAAACTAGGGCACAGTTTTGGAAAGAGTGGTAGGGATGATGGAGGTGGGGATGAAGAGGGTTTAAATAGATGATGGATTTGGGGGTTACCAGAAGTGGAGGGAGACGAACGGCCCAGCCATCATGGCCGGCCGGTGAGAAGTCGAGAGATCGAGCGTTGGGTCGGCAGGAAGAAGAAAAGCTCATTCATGTTCACAGAGGAACCAACAGAAGAAATTGCCATAATAGTCCCTTTCTCTCTATAAAGCATTAAGAACTCATTTGATGAAAAATTCTAAGTATTGGGTTAAGAAATGAACCAAAGGCTTGAATCATGGGCTTTAAGAAAAATGACTTTGGGTTTCCAAAACATGGGCTAAACAATTATAGTGGGCTAAAAAGAAAAATAATAGAAAAAGGCTTTGGAATTTATAAATAAATTTTCTTTTAGAAAAATTATAACTAAACATTTTTTTTTAGTTTCAAAATGGGTTCGGGTCTGGTCATGCAGTCAAAAATCAACTCCAGAAAAATAATACTTTATTTTCTAAAAATATGATTTTTCATAATTAACAGGTTTAATTAAATATTAAATATTATTTAACTAACTAGAATAATTTATAAACACAATATTTAATTAATTAGAGAAATACAATTTTTAACAAAATTTCCAGAATTAATTAATTAACTAATTTAAATAATAAACTAAAATTACGGGTTTCACATAGATCTTGTTCAGTAGTTGTTTGCGGGTGTGAGATGCGTGCCCAATTTTTAGTCTTCGCGATGCCAGACTATGATGTCGTTCTTGGCATGGATTGGTTGAGCCAGTACCATGCGACGTTAGATTGCCGACGTTGATGCGTCGACCCTCAGGTCACACCGAGTTTGAGTTCTCTCGAGGAGCCGTAGAGATGGATGATCACCCCACCCTTGAGGCACGTATTGCATTGGAGGAACCAGCAGGCCCGATGATCGTCTCGGAGTTTGAGGACATTTTTCCTGAGGAGCTTCCAGGATTGCCACCAGACGGGGAGATAGAGTTCTCCATCGAGCTAGCCCCAGGAACGCCACCAGATCAGGCTACCACCAGATCAAGGCTACCACCAGATCAAGGTACCACCAGATCAAGGTACGAAATGAGGACATTCCGAAGACGGCCTTTCGGACGAAGTACGGGCACTATGAGTACCTTGTGATGCCATTTGGTTTAACCAATACACCAGCGGTATTCATGAGTCTAATGAACAAGGTGTTCCACCAGTACTTAGACAAGTTCGTGGTGGTGTTCATCGATGACATTTTGGTGTACTCTAAGAGCCACGAGGAGCATGAGAAGCATCTTAAGATCGTGCTGGAGACATTAAGAAGAGAAAGACTCTATTCCAAGCTCAGTAAGTGTGAGTTCTGTCTGAGCGAGGTATCCTTCATCGGGCACATTATTATAGGAGACGGATTAGCAGTGGATCCAGAGAAGATTGAAGCAATGAAGATTTGGCCTGCACCGACGTCAATTACAGAAGTGAGGAGCTTTCTCGGACTTGCCGAATATTATCGGAGGTTCGTAGAAACCTTCTCGAGGATTGCTGAGCCTATGACGCGTTTGACGCGTAAGGGTCAGGAGTTCATCTGGACAGAGGAGTGTCAGACGGCTTTTGATGAGCTGAAGGAGCGTCTGACGTCAGCACCTATCTTGACACTACCGTCGGGATCTGGAGGCTTTGTGGTATACAATGATGCATCCGGGAGCGAATTGGGATGTGTATTGATGCAGCACGACAAGGTTGTAGCCTACGCATTAAGACAGTTAAGGATCCACGAGAAGAACTACCCGACGCACGATTTGGAGTGAGCTGTAGTGATTTTTGCACTAAAGCTTTGGAGGCACTACCTTTATGGCGAACGGGTAGAGATATTTACTGATCACAAGATCCTGAAGTACGTTTTCATGCAGAAGGAACTGAACATGAGGCAAAGACGTTGGCTGGAGCTGATGAAGGACTTTGAAATCGAGTTACAGTACCATCCGGGCAAGGCGAATGTCATGGCAGATGCTTTGAGCAGAAAGCCCATGGCATATTTCTTGACGACTCAGCACCATTTATTGGAGGATCTCCAGAAGTTGGGGATAAAGGTTGTACTGCCAGGTATGGACGAACAGTTATCTACCCTTGAGGTACAGTCCACTTTGGTTGGGAGGATCAAGACCGCTCTACCTACAGATGAGAGATACCGGAGACTCCGGGAGAGGACAGAGGCTGGCGAGCAGACAGGGCTACGAATTCATGAGGATGGAACGTTAAGGTGTGGAGATCGCCTATGCGTTTTGAGTGGAGAGCTACGCCAGGAGTTGATGACAGAGGCACATAGCTTGATATATTATATTCATCCCGAAGGTACGACGATGTACATGGATCTACGGCAGCATTACTGGTGGCATGGAATGAAGAGGGAGATTGCTTAATTTGTAGCGAGATATTTGGTCTGTCAGCAAGTCAAGGCCGAGCACCAGAGGTCTGCAGGGCTGTTGTAGCCGCTTTCTATTCCTGAGCGGAAGTGAGAACATATCACGATGGACTTCGTCACTGGATTCCCAAAGAACCCCAGCGGAAAGGACGCAGTTTGGGTCATTGTGGATCGACTCACCAAGTCGGCCCATTTATTGCCCTTCAGAGTTGGGCAATCGACGGAGATTCTTGCTAATTTGTACATGAGATAGTGCGTCTGCATGGAGTACCGGTCAGCATCGTGTCGGATCGAGATTCCAGATTCACTTCACACTTTTGGAAAAGTATGCAGGAGAGTTTGGGGATTCACCTCAAATTCAGCACGGCTTATCATCCGCAGACTGACGGACAGTCAGAGCGTACGATCCAGACACTTGAGGATATGTTGAGGGCATGCATGTTAGACTTTGGAGGATCATGGGAGGATCACCTACATTTGGTCGAGTTCTCATACAATAACAGTTACTAGGCGAACATACAGATGGCACCCTTCGAGGCACTGTACGACAGGAAGTGCAGGTCTCCAGTCTTTTGGAGTGACGTCGGAGAACGTCAGATACTTGGTCTTGAGTTGGTGATGTAGACAGTGGAAAAGGTGAAGCAGATTCAGAGTCACCTTAGAGTGGCATAGGATAGGCAGAAGAACTGGCTGATGCGCATTGCCGACCCTTGGAGTTCAAGGAAGGCGACCCCGTATTCTTGAGGATATCACCGACTAGGAGAAATATCAGATTTGGCAGCAGGGACAAGTTGAGTCCGAGGTACATCGGACAATTTGACATTTTGGAACGAGTTGGTGAGGTGGCTTATCGTCTTGCATTATTATCACCTCTAGTTTTCAAAATTGAGGGCAAATTTGTCATTTTCAATATTCTAATATTTTTGTGAATATTTATTTATTAATATTGTGTTTTGGGATTTTATTTCATCGGGTTTGAGTTTTGTCTCATTTCGACTTGTGCTAGCGACCCGGATCAGTTTTGGACCCAACTAGACCCGACCAACTTGTCATGACCAAACTCAGATATTTATATTTGACTAATCTCATTTGATTTTAGTGGGATTAGGGATTAGAATTAGATTTAGAACTTAAAATTAGGAGTTTTCAAGTTACCATTTTGACCCCAACTCAAAACCACTCATTTCTTTGACTTGGAGGGCATTTTGGTAATTTGCCAAATGCCCCCAACCCTCTAAAATATGGCCGGCAGCAGCTAGTACCCCCTCTCTTCTTCTCATTGCAAGAAAACTCTCTTTCTCTTCATTTCTCTCATTCTACAAAAAACTCCTTCTTTTTCCTTTCGATTTTAAGCTCCAAAGTAAGTTAAATCTCTTCTAATTCTCTTCCATACTCTAGATCTCTCTCTAATCTTGGTGCTAACCATTGTTTCTCTCTTATTTGTGGTTTTTATCTAGGTAGAACCTATCATGGAGGGGTTGGAAGCTTAGATTTGGCTTTGACCCAAAAGAACCAATTTTAGGACTTTTTCTTGGGATTCCAACTTCCAAGAGGTAAACCCTAACTCTAACTCTTGTAATTACTCCTAATTAGTGTTATTTGCATATTAGAGGATGTCCGAGGTGTAGGATAACCCGTTAGAAGTGGTTTGGAACCCATTGGACTCAATTTGGGACTTTCGGGCTAGGTTTAGTACCAATTTTGGGGAAAATCCTAAATTGACATGTTTGGGTGTTGTTCCTAGTCTATTTAGACCTAATTAGGTTAGTTTGGGTGAGATGAGACTAGGTACGTGTCCATATTTGGATACGTGGGGTCGTTTCGCGAGAAATAATAAAAATAGGCTTTTTCGGAGTTTTCGGGTTCCAACACACGGATGACTTTTTGCACCGACACTAGAATCAGCAAGTTAGCACTTAGAATAGGTTCTAATCATTATTTAGAACTCATGGGTAGAGTTTGGGTCGATTTCGGATAGGTTTGGTATCCGTATCGTGCGGTATCGCGAATCGGACACTCCGGAGTCGCCAGAATGGCCATTTGGCCATTCGGGCCTCGTTTCTCATTTTTGCTCACGTGCGCAAGTTAGATTGATTGTGTGGGGTATGTGTCTAAGACCTAGAGGGTAGAATTGAGAGGATTTGGGTATTCGGATAGGTTTCGGAATATTTTGTATATATATAAATGTTAGTGTATGTGTGATATATATATATGGGTGTATATTGTGTGTCTAATATATTTGTGTTGGTAAGGTTAGAGATTTCGAGAGAGAGAGGATATTGAGAGAGTATGTGAGTTTGAGAGTGAGAATTAGAAGGTGATTGGGAGAGTGTAGAGTGGTGGTGGAGTTGGTGTTAGTGTGTGTTAGTGTGTGTGTATTGAGAGAGTGAGAGATTAGAGGGATAAAGAGGAGTGTTTGAGAGTGTTAGAGAGGGGTGTTTAAGAGAGGAAGGAGGGGGAGAACCTGCTGTGAACACAGCTGTAGTAGCAGCAGTACACACTGCTTGCAGTGTATTGGAGGGTAGGGGGATTAGCCCCCTAGATGGCTGCACTTTGCAGCAGTTGTAGGGGGGCTAAATCAGCCCCCACTTGACACTTAGCAGCCCCATAGGCTGCTGATTTGCAGCAGGTATGGGGGCCTATTTCAGCCCCCATTGTCAGCCTAGATTAGCCCCCTTAGTTGGCCTATAGGTGAGCTACTTGGTAGTCCCAAACCAGTCCCAAAACAGGCCTTATTCAGCCTATAACCTGTCCCAATTCAGCCCTCATTTAGCCCATATATCACCCCTATTGGACAGCCACAAATCAGCCTAGAACAGCCACTAATCAGTCCCTTAGATGGCCTTAGAGTTCAGCCTATATCAGCCTATTTCAGGCCCAAGAAACAGCCCATAGGACAGCCCCTTTGAGCCCCTTAATGCCCTCTATGACCCACTTCAATGCCCACTTATACCCCCTTTATATACCCTCTATTTTGACCCTTAGTTTGAGCCTTAGTGAGTGAGTTTAGTTAGTGGTTTGAGTGAGTCTTGTGAGTGTTTGTTAGTCGAGTGTTAGTGTAGGTTTTAGTAGTGAGGGTAGTGTGTTAGTATTGTGTGTTAGTAGTGTGGTTGGAGGGTTGTTAGAAGTTAGAGTATCCTATTAGAGTTAGATGTTGAGGGATACTCTAAGGTACTAGGAATATGAATTAATTAGAAGTTAGATAGAGCTTGTTTAGATCGGTTGGTAGAGTGGTATCCCAAGATACCATAGGGTATCTCATGATACCTTAAGGTATGTTGAGGGTAACATATCGTAGCAATACAATCGTCTCGACGTAACCTATCGTAAGTCATCAACCGGCTTAACATAGCTATCGCTAAGTGGTATTTCATATACCACTCAGAATCGAGCATATCTTTATCGATACAATACTTCGCCATACTTGCTCGCATAATTGGTATTGCATATACCACTCGGAATCGAGTCATTACTCGACATCACACTTCGCATAGGTCCGACTTCTATCTCAACTTAACCGTCCCATATGGCAATCCTTCCGATCCCAGCTCTAACGTTAGCTCAAGTTTGACATATATTCAATCTAACCGTGTCATGGTGATCATATCGATCACACCCGTAATATTCGCTTATTCAAAGCTCAACGCGACATGTGGCCAACATAAACGTTCGCCTACTCAACTCGACTCCGCGACCATCTCGACTCGTTATTATCGCATCCACGATCTTCTAATCTCGCTCGTTGCAACTCGTGCAACAACTCATTCTTGATACTCAAGATCTTTACTCAATCTCGTGTAACATATCGCTATCCATCCGCATAGCCATACAACACGCATCATACCATATCGACTCGTTGCACCGATACAACGAACGATTCACGACTTTGCTGCACTCCGTGCAACCAACAACACATAACCATTCGCGTAGCCACATAATATGCACCGCCTCACATATCGATCCGTTGCACTTCGTGCAACCAACAACACATAGCTCCTCGTACTTCGTGCGACCAACCATACGCATATCATTGCACTTCGCGCAACCAACATCACCATATTCGTTGCACTTCGTGCGACCAGTATTCAATAACTCATTGCACTTCGTGCAACCAACATCCCATAACTCGTTGCACTTCGTGCAACCAACACTCTCCGATGCCACCCGGAGATAGCGTGAAAGTCACGACATACTTGTGGCAGACATACAAACTTAATATAGACTTATTATAGAAAACATCCAATGTAGCTTCGAGCAGATCCATGAGCCATGCGGTTGCGGAAACAACTTAGAGTCAACTGAATTCGATAGCGAAGCAACTGAGGGTCAAAGAGATTCATGCACGGTCCAAAGGATAGAACCGCTCTGATACCAACTTGTCACGCCCCGACCCGAGAAATCGCTCGTCCTCGCTAGATTTTACCCGAATCATCGTCCTCGCTGGGGCGTGATGCCGTACGAGACTGGAGTTACGCTCGTACAAGGCAAGATAACAGGTTCACATAGAACTATCTTAATTTGATAACATAAGCAGCGGAAGGAAACAAAGTATAACACAAGAATCTCTTTTATTCATAATGAACTGAAGGTTACAAAGGCTCTGAATAGCCCAACATAAAATGCCAATTGGCTATAACGCTCATGATCTCTCTAGCTCACAAAGGATTTCATTGTTCCATACATTATGCCTCTGTATAGCCACCAAGTAGTCTTCGGCCGAACATCTCCATGTCGCAAGTCCGAACGCATATGCGGTAGCTCCTCTTGAACACCAAGGATTCCATGTTTCGGCACGTCCAAGCCAAGCTCTGCCCCAAGTCGATCATAACCTGAGCCTGCACATAAACTAGTGGGGGATTAGTGCTTTCGTCCTCGCTTCGCACTGATCAAGACCCGCTCTCACCCAAACCAAACACTTAATCATTTAGTGAGCATGCAACTTAATTTGTGATCTTTCTATTTAGCCTTAGGATCATTTTTATGGCATTGTTTACGCATAGCAACTTATATCATAATGTGTCCCATATCGTGTTCCTGCAGCAGATACAGTTAGCCATAATATAAACATAACATAGTGTTCGTGCTCATCTCCGTCCCATTTTCCTTAGCCTGCAGTGGTTAGAACTTAACATAAGCAAACATACGATTCGTATCAACCGACCAATCATAAACGTAAACATATGCATAATGGGTGGCAGGCCCTGCGCCTGCACCCAGCTCTCATCTCAGCCCACCGTCCCTAACTATATGAAGGTCACGGTGTTTCGCACCGTAATGGACTTGGCATCTCTTATGTGTAAGCCTACAATCGCTTCGATACGCGTTGCTAGCCCAGTATCCGAAGGATCCCAAACTTACGGATATCATAGCTTATCACAGCACTGGACGGTCGTAATCCGTCCGAATGTTGTGCACCATAAATACCACACATAATTCCCTCCTAGGCCGAAAGGTCCCGGCGTCCCGGCGTAACCGTTCGAGGGAAGCCGTACCCGTGCACGGGCCATCCGAGTCCATTGACCATGCAATATGCGCCATAGCAAACACACATAACAATCCAACCAAATCCTTCGTCGCATAAACATAGTCTCGTTCCATAAACGGTTTCCCGTGCCATAAACGGTTTCCCGTGCCATAAACATAATCCACCATTCATATGGGGAGCTCCGTCGGCGTTATGCCCCAACACATCCATATTGATGCACGATGCCCAACGGCTTAGTCATCTCATACTCGTATTCAACGCGTACCATTCGTAAGTTATTCTCGTAGCCTAGTTCCGTTTTACTTAGTCTTTTCGTAGCATAAGTGCCCGAAGGCACGCTCAGCACCATAATCAATGTTCTATGCCTAGAGTTCAATGTTCTCGGAGCCGTGCACATGATGAACATCTCGATGTTGTCTTTCAATGTTCTACCATCATGCCCTATCGCGACTCGTGCACTTGATGCACGTCGCTTCAATTGTTCGATTGTTCAATGTTCTATCTTAGTGTTCAACACATATTTTAGATCTTTCGTCGCCGAGCCATGCTCGCTAACTCGATAACATCTTACGCATACCATAACACATTTTATTAGACGTGAAGGAATAGGGAGAGAGAGTCAAGAACCCGTCCATCTTAAGCCGATACGCCTTGCCGCCTCGCCGATTGAAGCGTCTCGCTTCCATAACTCGATCGCATAGCTAACTCCCAGACTTAGTCATTCCTTTGAACCACTCGGTTGATTTGGCCTATCGCGCCTATGCCACAATCCGTTGCAAGGCCACGATTTGGTTTCGCGGACACTTTATTACATAAGGCAAAATGCCGACCTCTTATCGTCCAGCGTAAAAGCATAGCCTGCACACCAGATCAACTAAAGTCAGTACTTGCTCAAACGGGACTTATCTTTTGCATCGATTTGATTCATAGATTCCAACCGACTCAAAACTTACCTTTGGCCAACGTAACACTTGCATCGATTCGCATCGATACCTCATCGGGTCAATACAACTCTTCGAGTCAACGACTCATCATAATGTACCGATGCGGAGCGGGGCATTACATAGATGGGTTACCTTGGTATTGGGGCAAGGTATTGGGAATACCTTGTAAAGGGTAAAGGTAAGGTATTGGGGTTAGTCTAAGTTTGGGGTTTTGATTGTTAAGATGGGGTTAGATATAGGTTGTCTTGGTAGGTAGTGTTTAGATAAGGGTAGTTTAGTCTAGTTTTGACCCCCGTTGACCAAGAGTTGACTTTTTGATCAAAGTCAACTATGAGTCAACACATTACCTAGAATTGACCCAGAACCAAACCAGAGTTGACCAGTTGACTGAAAATCAACTGTTAGTCAACATTTGACTAGTTTGACCTTGGGTTGACTCAGTGTTGACCAGAGTTGACTTTTTGACCAAAAGTTAACTGTAAGTCAACCTTTGACCCAGATTGACCTAGTTTGACTTGGATTGACTTTCTGTGACCTTGTTTGACCTTGGTTGTCCTAGTGTGACTCAGTATGACCTAGTATGACCTAGTTTAGCTTGATGTGACTTAGTTTGACCTAGTTTTGACTTAGACTTGCATATCATAACTAAATTAACTTTCCTTTCATTATTAAACCACGTTTTGACTTGTAGTATCTCATCTTTAGGTCTGTGATTACTCTGAGCATTTGTTCACCTTATCAGCTCCAGACCACAGGCGAGTACATTCACTGATAGTTTTCATTGTCTTGATATCTGCTATATCCGATTCAGTTGTAGTGTCTTACTTGATTTCCAGACACGATATTTCACGGACTAGTATATGTCGGATCCTGTCGTAAGATGTTGTTCCCGGATTACTTGGTATATTGGTACAAGACTCGACTTGTTACTTGTACTTGTATAGACATGGACTTGGGAGTAGACTGATCACCTGCTTTTGAATCCCGTGTCATGACGTGTTATGTCCGAATCCTTTATACTATTCGGGGATGGAGAGTTATTAGTGGTTTTGTGATCAAAATTCCTACTTGTTCTTCACACTTTTACTCGTCACTTGTCCATAGCTACTTGTTCATAACTTTCCATGGTGACCGTCCTTATTCTTCACACTTGTTACTTCACACTTGTTACTTGTTCGTAGCCGGTCAGATGGAAAGCCTGAACATGTTTTTTCCAAGCCGATCACATAACGCACTAATAATTCAAGGCACATTTTATATTTATTTATCATAGGAGGCTAAGTTTTGTTCGGGAGAAGGGTTACAACTCCGGTCCTTGTTTGGTTTAAGGGTTGTAATTTGGCTTCCGAATGGTTCCCAAGTCATCCTATATATATACATATTGTCATCCTATTCAGTACTCACATCTTGATATATATTTTCTGTTGATTTTGTCTTGTATCTCATTACACTGTCTCTTATAGAATTTGTCAATTCATATGGAACTGTTGTTGGTGTTTGTACTTGCTCATTTTTTGATAGGATACCGTTGATATATTATAGATGATTCTGAGGCAGATTGCCCGACCTATTATGGGGTCGAGTCAGATGGAGTAGACCTGGACCGTGGCTTGTTAGTAGAGCCACTAGACTTTGCTCACCCAGAGTAGTGTAGCTTAGTTAGGTTTGCCTGGTCTGCGAGCCAGCTAGTACTTTTCAGACTGTAGATTTTTATACTATATTTCTGTGACTATGTGGTGTTGTGTATAGCTCTGGACTTGTGTGGATCTTGAACTTATTTCCTGCTTTCATCTATCATATTTCCTTTTCGTGCTATCTATCTTAGTTTTATTTTGTGACTGAGACTGTATTACTATGTCACTTCTATTCGGAGTATATATACTGTACAGGTACCTTTATCTGTTTAGTTGTAGTATTTATAGATGACCTATACAGTGTTCTACCGTCGATACTGCGGCGTAGGCTGGACGTAACCACGTGCTCGTGCCCCTCTTCAGGGTGCGGGTCGTGACAATTATCCACTTCACTTGAGGGAGTGCATGATGTTTTTCACGTATCGCAGTTGAGGAGGTACGTGGCAGACCCCAGTCACGTGTTGGACTATTCGAAGATTACAGTTGGACCGAGCCTATCATATGTGGAGCAGCCTGTCGCGATTGTCGATCGCCGCGAGAAAGTTTTGAGAGGACAGACGATTTGACTTGTCCGAGTTGCTTGGAAGTATCATTCTCTGGGCGAGTCCACTTGGGAGCGCGAGGACTCTATTCGGGAGCGTTTTTCTCATCTGTTCGAGGATCGAGGTAAGAAATTTTGTATTGTATTTTAAATATCGAAACATTTTAGCGGTTTCATTTTTTATCGTGTCATTATTTTAAATTTTGGGGACAAAATTCTCTAAGGTGGAGAGGATGTGAGCCTCCATTTTCCAGGATTTATTTTATGAATTCACTAAATATTCGATTAGCCGATTTAATATATTTGATATATTTATATTATTGATGGTTATAAATCCTCATTAATTTGCTTTTTGATTATTATTTTTAGGCTAAGTCCTTTTATTAACTTGATTATATGAATATAGTATTTAGCAAATGTTCCTTAAAAGAGGAAATTTCTATATATGTATATTTTTTTTAATAAGAATTTAAGTCTTAGAAAAACCTTCTTTTAATGTCCCAATTTTTTTTCCCCCTAAAACAAATCCCTTAACTCAAACCTAGCTAATAAACTCTGGCCCAAAACCAAATGGAGAGATGAGTAGCAGCTGTGAACTTAGTTTCGGGCCAGACCTTAGGTCAGACCCTTTATTCCAAAACCCGACCCGCCTTTTCCCTTGAACCTAACGTTCAAATGAGGTATTGTTCCTCTTCTCTGAGAGGATGAGGACTCTGTGCCTCTGCAAATTAGAGCACGCCAACCTGTCAGTCGACTGAGCCTTTCACCCTTTGCTTAACCCTAAAATTTCCCTTTTATTTATTCATCTCCTCCCCCTCCATCCTAAAACCTAGCCGCCACCACAAAATTTTCCATCACCAGTTCTTCTTTCCTCCTCGCCATGACCTATAGCAGCACCTAGAGCCAGCTTAAGGGACCAAGGCTCGACGTTGCAGGCTGCTAAGAGCGTCTCGTAGGAGTTGGCTTGAGAGCTACGTCGAGGTCGCCTCCTCGAGGCAACGTCGAATCCCAGTCGCCGACCGGAAGGCTACGGCAGCAACTCCTCGCTGCACAACGCTTCCTCCGGCCCTTGCCGAGGACCGGCCATTCCCCTACTCACCTCTGGTAATCCCTTACCCTTTTAGCCCTGTAGCTAGATGTTGTAGTACATGTTTTTCTGTAAGTTCATTCATGGTACTGTTATTGGCTAGTAGGCTGTGTAGTTTGACACCAAGAAGGAGTTGATGAATGTATATGTTTGAGAGTTGCTTGTGGTGACTAGAGTGAGAAACAGTATAATGTTGAGTGTTGGAAGAGAACAAATTAAGTTTTCATGAGAGAAATAAGGGGTCTTCTTTGTTACTTGCACCCAAGGATTATAGTATAGGATGGAAATGAAGGATTGGTAGTGGATTTTTGTGGTATAGTTGTGATTTTGCTTTATAAGGTTGCATGGGTTCAATATGAGGAGAAAACTGTGTTGTAGAAAGAATGAATGAAATTATGTATCTAGAATTCAAGAAGGAGTTTATGATTGTGGTGGAAAAAAATAAAAAAATAATTCATGTCTTGATTACAATCGGAACACAACAGTGGTGGCCATAAAAGAGTGAACGTAGAGTATATGGGTTCATATATGCTTTTACTTGTAGTGGGGATAATGATTTTACACTATTAATGAATGTATGAGGGGAACACAGTTAAGCTACTGTCATGTGGAAATAAACAAATTTACTAGAAGTGAGGGATGGAATTAGATTGAGAGATTAATAAAGAGCAAAGTCTTTATGTGTACACCAAGGAGAATTAGCTCAGTTGGTTGGTTAAAGAATGGTGGAGGAAATGATCCTCGGTTCGAATCCCCAGGGATTGGAAGATTGATATATTTTAGATTTTTGTGTGGATGGTCCTTTGGAAGTTTTTTTTGTGTATCCTTTTATGAGCTTTAGATTAAATAAAAATGGAGCCACATATAACTCATTGAGAAAATTAGCCCATTGGTTGTGTAGGGAGGCTTGTATAGGTGAGGTCTTGGTTTCAATTCCAGGTTTGGGAGTTGTGAGCCTTTTTGTGTGTGGGTTCAAATTTTATTTTGTACTTAATATATTTTTTGTTAATAAATAGATTGCTAGCTCGAATAATTAATTTAGATCCCAAATTATTCATTAGGTCCTTTTTACACCTTGGACTCATCGGACTTGGAAGCTGGACCAGCTTTTCATCTTCAGCACCCGGAGCCAGGCAAGTGTACCTTGTCATACTTGTACTTCAGTTACGTTATTAAATTCTTGAATATTATATTGTGTGTATTATATTGCAACACCTAGGGCCGTGTTCGGTACTTCGCGTCTGAATCACATTGGGGTGCCGATGGACGTTAGTGCCATCGGGTATCGACATTAGACATTCACATTTCGTTCTCGTGACAATCCGTTACGGAGTACATTCAGACCCTAGAACATGTTAATAGTTACTTCATACTGTCGGATTCTCGTACATGATTTATATCTTGCTATATGGAAATCCATGATTGATTCTAGGACTACTTGTGATCTTTACACTGTACTTATTAGAATGACTCGATGTTCTAGTTAGAGGATCTGATCGAACGTCTCATGGTTATGATTCGCAAGGTCACATGGGAGGGGAGAACATACACCGTGCGCTTGGGCTACTTTCCCACATAGTATGTCGTTGTCTCATTCCAGAGCTTCGGGAATTTCATAGTTTGCCACAGTCCTTATCGGACTGATGTGTATTCATAGTTTGCCGGAGTGCCTATCAGGTCTCTGGGGTACACCTTGACAGCCCGCGTGTTCGAGTGATGTTTCTTAAATTGCATTAGCATTCTAGTTGGTTATGTTAGATTCACCCCTTACAGTTACATTCTACTTTCTTATATGTATCTACACTATTGTACTTTTGGCTTGCATATTATGTACCTTGTTACGTCCCACTGAGGACCTGGTTTTCTCTCCAGATTTAGACAAGGATTATCCAGAGGTCTACGGATCCGGACTTGGCACGGGAGCAGTTCCAGAGGACGAAGTCTATCCAACAGAGTAGCTTATTCTAGTGGTAGAACTCTTCTTGATCTGACTTCATTATCTAGTTAGTCTGTTGGCAGATCTAGTTATCTTCCTATTTTACTTCATTCACATTGTATCTGCGGGATTGTTTTTGCAAGACCCTTTTCATTCAGTATTTGTATTATTACTACATTTCGAACTATGTTAATCAGCACATTGTGGTTTTATTCAGATTATTCACTATGTGTTCCTTGATCATACTTGTGGATGAGATTAGTTATTTGTGATCGTCTAGGCATTTACTTCTTATTTACTGCATTTTACAGCTTAAGTGCTACTCTAATGGTTCCATTAAATTGGGTTAATCATTGGGAGTGGTACTCGCTGGCCTTGCCACATAGCTCGTTTCCATATTTTTGGAACTGGGGCGTGATATGGTTTTTGTGGTGGCCCGTGCAGGTCGAGATTTAAATCGTCTTGGTTACCTAACTGTGCCAAGTGAGCCTGCATTTAGGATTAGGACTTAGAGATCTCATCTACTTGCTTGAATACCTCTCTATGACACCTCCTCATCGTTTTCATTACCAAATTTACATCATATTTGATTCCAAGTTGCTAATTTTTTGCTTATCTGCTTTCAGAGTATGAATCTCCGAAGTGGACGAGTGGTGCAGCAGGACGGTGTCCCCCGAGACTCCGTATCGTCTAACGAGCCGACCCTGAGGCAGTCACTCATGCTGACCCCAGCTCCCCAGGTTCAGATTTCTCAGCAGACTGAGGGGCCGCCAGTCGAGCAGCGCCACCAGAAACAGCCGGGGTAGCAGCAGTCGCAGAGGACAGAGCCGCAGCAGCAGCCATCGCCTCCGCCTCTACCTCCACCGCAGATGCCGTACATACCATTTCTGCCACCAGGACAGCAGGTGGACGGGCAGCAGATGTATCAAATGATTTACCCTATGATGCATGCCCAACAACAGATTCAGTATCAGGCACAACAGCAGGCTCAGCAACACCATACAGATACTCTGAGGGAGAGTATCGTCACTACGCTGGAGCAGGCGACACCACCGGAGCGACGGCTTTCGAGGGGGTCTATCAAGGACTTTCGTCATATGGTGACCCTTCCATTTTCGGGCACAAAAGAGCCTACAGAGGTTCATGCATGGCTTACTAGCATCGAGCACCAGTTGGAGGCTGCAGAGCTTCTAAGGGACAGATGGATGAAGGCCGTTAGAATGCAGCTGACGGGCAACGCACACCATTGGTGGTTGGCCGAAGAACATCAGCTAGGACCCGACCGAGTCATTTGGGAGGAGTTCTCCAGGCTTTTCAAGGAGATGTTTATTCCAGCTATAGCGCATGCGGAGCTTCGGGACAAGTTCATACATCTTGTCCAAGGCAGTATGACGGTTGAGGAGTACAACACGGAGTTCCTCCGTCTGAGCCATTTTGCCCCGTATCTGATCGACACTGAGGAGAAGAAGGCCAAGAAGTTCTATGACAGCCTGCGCTTTGAGCTACAAAGATTGGTAGGATCAGTCGTACCTACTTCGTACTCAGATATCCTGACAGCAGCCAGACGTCAGGAGCACATCAACCATAGGGAGGCCAGTATGAATCGCTCCCACTCATCAGCACTAGCAGCTCGAGCACAGCAGGGAACACCAGCAAAATGCCCCCAGATTCATCAGCCACAGAGGGCAGCAGCACCTGGACTCCCTACTTGCCATCATTGTGGCAGAGTAGGCCATGTAGGGAAGGAGTGTCGGCATAAACTGGGACTATGCCTGGTTTGTAGATTAGATCAGCACCAGGCACGGGATTGTACGGAGCATCGTGGAGCAGCGCAGATGGTGCACCGACCGGCACTTCCAGTATCGAGGCCCTTCTACCAGGGTCCGAGAGTGCCCCATGCTGGAGTTGGTGCGATACGACCAGCAGCACCGGAAGGATACCAGGGGAGACCACCCTTGGCACCGCAGGCAGCCTGATTTCAGCAGGCCAGACAGCAGACTAGAGCACAGGGGCGTGGACAGGCCTTTGCTATGACAGTTGAGGAGGCAGAGATAGCTGGAGAAGTTATCGCAGGTACTATTTTAGTTGCTTCATTACCTGCAGTAGCATTATTTGATTATGGTGCCACGCATTCGTTCATAGTTGCTAGTTTTGCGGCCACCCATAGAGTAGCTACTGCACCCCTTTCGAAGACTATGAGAATTCTCACGAGAGGTGGAATAGTACCTGTTAGCGATACATATAGATCTTGTTCATGATAGAGCTGGGGATTTCCAGGACCCTTCCTTTGGTGTGCGTATTGATCGATAGAAAGTTAAACAGATGTAATACGTGTTCTAACCCTTTATAGGCGAAAACTAGGGTTCACGAATTATACATGCGGCAGAAAGGAGACAAGTAATTTCGAGCAATCTCGAGCGGACGACCCCAAGATCTTCTGCACGTATTCCTTCCTCGAGTTGGACGTCGTGTGGACAATGATCTCCCATCCTTTTCTTCTCCTTGGCAGCCCTCTCTTTCTCTCCTTACGTGAATCACGAATTTAGAAAAAGTTTCAGATTTCTGATCAGTAATCTGGCGGCCAGAGAATAGAGGATATATATAGGCTACGGCAGGGACCATGAAGAGAAATTAGGGTTAGGCCTCCTAACGGATCTGGATAACCCGTGTTCAGCCCGAACACACAATCCAGGCCCATTAACAATATCTCGGTCCACTAATGAGCTATTGTTGTACTACCTCCCTAATTCCAAATTATGTTTGTGGGCTTCTTTTATTATATGCTCGTGTCCGTCGATCAAATTAAGTTACTGACAACTATATTGATTCGACATCTTTTATCCTTAAGTAGTATCGCTATACTTTATTTGTCATGTCGGATATAATCCACCTGCAGGGTTTACATGACAATCCTTATGAGCTCCTTAAGGGGACATCATCAACCCGATGTATCGGGACATGGATTCCATTTATAATCAACAGCCCATTATACATACAATGTTATTACCCAATTCATAGAGGTTGTTGATCCATAATGAATCTCACTCTTTTATGAGTCAAAGTAATGCACACTGCATATACATGTCCGTTATTATATCCGAATTAAGAACACAAGCATCCATAATAACAGAGGTGTTTGCTCTCTTATGTAGTCAGTACAAAGAGAACAACCTCAAGTGGTCATGTTTAATACACACAAAGTGTACTAGTGTAAACCTATAGTCAAGATAGACTAATACCATATTACACTACAATCTTTCCAATAGATTGTCCAAGTCCATCTAGGTTGTGAACTATTTATATACTTCATAGGGAACTGATAATATGATCTTCTGTGTGACACCACACACCATATTATCTACAATATAGAATATCAGACATTTGCATTAACACTTGCAATAAATACAATATACAAACATTTGCCCATATGATTCTTATTCAAAATTTAAGGAAATAAGGTTACTACAAAAGTGATGCTTTTAGTATATAACCCTAACAGTTCAGTAGTTGTTTGCGGGCGTGAGATGTGTGCCTGATTTTTAGTCTTCGCCATGCCAGACTATGATGTGGTTCTTGGCATGGATTGGTTGAGCCAGTACTATGCGACGTTAGGTTGCCGACGTAGATGCGTCATATTTCGACCCCCAGGTCACACCGAATTTGAGTTCTCTCGGGGAGCCGTAGAGATGGATGATCACCCCACCCTTGAGGCACGTATTGCATTAGAGGAACCAGCAGGCCCGACGATCGTCTCAGAGTTTAAGGTCGTTTTTCCTGAGGAGCTTCCAGGATTGCCACCAAACAGGGAGATAGAGTTCTCCATCGAGCTAGCCCCAGGAACGCCACCTATTACTTCCCATGTGTATCGACTGGCACCGAAGAAGGTACGAGATTTGAAGATCCAGATAGATGAACTATTGGATTTGGGTTTTATTCGGGCTAGTGTTTCACCATGGAGAGATCCAGCATTGCTTATACCGAAGAATGACGGGTCGGTACGGTTGTGCATCGACTACAAAGAGTTGAATGTTGTGACAGTAAAGAACAGGTATCCATTGCCTCATATTGATGATTTATTTGACCAATTGAGTGGTGCTTGTATGTTTTCGAAGATTGATCTCAGGTCAGGCTACCACCAGATCAAGGTGCGAAAGGAGGACATTTCGAAGACGACCTTTCGGACGAAGTACGGGCACTATGAGTACCTTGTGATGCCATTTGGTTTAACCAATGTACCAGCAGTATTCATGAGTCTAATGAACAAGGTGTTCCACCAGTACTTGGACAAGTTCGTGGTGGTGTTCATCGACGATATTTTGGTGTACTCTAAGAGCCACGAGGAGCATGAGAAGCATCTCAGGATCGTACTGGAGACATTGAGAAGAGAAAGACTCTATGCCAAGCTCAGTAAGTATGAGTTCTGTCTGAGCGAGGTATCCTTCCTCGGGCACATTATTACAGGAGACGGATTAGCAGTGGATCCAGAGAAGATTGAAGCAGTGAAGACTTGGCCTGCACCGACGTCAATTACAGAAGTGAGAAGCTTTCTCGGACTTGCCGGATATTATCGGAGGTTCGTAGAAAACTTTTCGAGGATTGCTGAGCCTATGACGCGTTTGACGCGTAAGGGTCAGGAGTTCATCTGGACAGAGATGTGTCAGACGGGTTTTGATGAGCTGAAGGAGCGTTTGACGTCAACACCTATCTTGACACTACCGTCAGGATCTGGAGGCTTTTTGGTATACAGTGATGCATCCGAGAGCGAACTGGGATGTGTATTGATGCAGCACGACAAGGTTGTAGCCAACGCATCGAGACAGTTAAAGATCTACGATAAGAACTACCCGACGTACGATTTGGAGCTAGCTGCAGTGATTTTTGCACTAAAGCTATGGAGGCACTACCTTTATGGCGAGCGAGTAGAGATATTTACTGATCACAAGAGCCTGAAGTACGTTTTCGCACAGAATGAGCTAAACATTGTAGAAGCATGGAATCTCAGGACCAGAAATCCTATGCGCCAAATATTACATACGCCAGGAAACTCAGATGAAGTACTTGGCACAGCAATGCAAAAGTATAGATATTAAAAGAGGATTTTTATTTCATATAAAAGTCTATTACATATCTAAAAAAGAGTTGCACAAAGAAGAATTTCCACAAAGAAAAGACCCTAAGTCTACAACAGGCGCATCTCACCATGCGCTCTCAAACAGGCGCATCTCGCTATGTGCTCTCAGCCAGACGCATCCCTTCAGTAGCTCAGTTATGTGCATCCTCAGTTATGTGCATCCCTTCAGCAGCTCAGTTATGTGCCGCCCTTCAGCGTCCCAGTCAGGCACATCATGAAGTGTCAGTATATGCACCATAAAATACTTCGACTAATGAAGCATTTATTGAGCAGAACGAGGGCGGCCAATCAACCCTCTAGCTGGAGGAAGAGCTCTTCAAACCAAGAAAGAGAAGAGCACCGCAATCGACCCGCGGCTAAAGGAGCAGCTTTCAACCCAACCAGAATGGGCAACACCCACTCTAGCGGGAGGAGGAGCTCTCCCAAAGTCCAAGGAAGATGATCGGAGCACCACAATTTCGATCTGCGGCTCTTCCAGCATAACAGAGACGAGGCTCGAGCATCCCGATCTTTGGATGCAACAGGCACCTTCTGCCTGCCTCAGAAGCCCTCGTCTCCGACTTTTGGATGTAAGAGTCACCTTCAAGTGCATCAATGAAGACAATGCATCGCATCTTCACCCTCGGGAGCATCTCATCAACAGAATGCGCTCGGGCAAACAAGTTTATTTTAGGAGGACGTGAGAGAACGAAAAGCAAACTCTCTCCTTGCCACTATTTATAGGCCAGGCAAATCAAACCCATGCGCCAAGTGGCTGGCTCTCCGAATCCCGTGCAATAAATTTGCATTAAATGGTGATGAACCTGACGCTTCGAATTCAGCCAAGTCAAAAACGGCTATTTAAAGCACTCGAAGAACGTAACAGTCGGGTCAATAAAGACATGTCATGCAAACAGATGCGCCGGTCAGACCGTGCATCATACAGACGTACCCATCAGCTCTAAGCGCCTCACAAAGATGTGCCCCCATTCGTCCCCATACGCCTAGTGGAACGTCGATCGATGCGCCCACTCAACAGCCCATCACCCGTCAAAGAACATTAAATGCTGAAGTCTGACAGAGTTGGCAGCACGTCCCCCGAGGACTGAACAGTTGATAGCTATTTTAGAAGACGAAGCATCATCAACGTCAGCATCATCATTACTTTCCTCCGGCGGTTACAAGCCATGTGGTCGCCCAACCATCTCGCATGTGCCTCCACAGCCATGCGCCCAAATCTCTGCATGCGCCTCAGACTTTTTCTCTGATCCCTAAAGACAGAAGTCAAAGTCACTACTGAAGCCCCACATACGCCTCAAAATCTATGCGTCCCGACTGGTTCGTGACTCCTAAAGGTTACGAGCCAAAGTCTCCTCATGCGCCCAATCCCAGGCGCATCCTATCAGATCACTCCCCACCAAATCCGAGATCTTCGAGCCACGGACCTATGACACGCGTCCTTTGACTTGATTCAGCCTACGAAGGGGTGCTAATCACCCAAGATCTCAGTAACTGAAAGATCCTCTCCATTTGCTACGTGTCAGCTCAATCGCAGCCCACAAAGGCAACAGGAAGGATTTAACTCCTCAATCAGAGCGCATCATCCATGTGCCTCCATCAGTAATCACCCCGTGGCATCCCCACAAACAGGCGCATCCTACATATGCGCGCATGAGCAGCCAGCCTGCAGACTATAAATAAAGGGATTATTTCTTTCTTCTACACACATCACAAAAGCACCGACATACATATACATAGACAGACCTACGAGCACACACAGAGAGGCAGATGCAGACACTCAACGTCTTTCTCCTCTCCGCAAGCTCCAGCACCCAGAGTAACTCAGACCTTTAGAGAACCGAGAACCGTCGTCAGATCGTCAACAGAGTCAACAAATTACCACTCGCTCCATCGGCACAAGGGACCCAGATAAACAAAAGTGTACTCCTAGGACTACGTCTAAGTCCTACATTGTAACACTGTTCTGTTTGTAATTAAAATTTGCAATCAAAAGATTTTAATGGCAAACAAGCTGGCGACTCTGCTGGGGACCTCTTTCTCCTCCACCGAAAAAGCTGTGTCGCAATCCGATGACGTGAAGGTGGGCTCCTCCTACAAGACGCTGGTCGTACGCCTCAATCAACAGGCGTATGAGGAGTTCATCTCTGAAGGCAGTACGAGTCCTTCGAAGCGGCTGTCGAAGCCGAAGAAGACTCGTCGGGTCTGGATGCGCAAGGTTGACGCCTCTGCCACCACCACCGAAGGGGATGCTCCAATACAGCTTTCCCTTTCTGCTGACGTCCTCAGCAACCAAGATGCGCCCACCGGTGCAGCGTATCTCTCGGGAAAACGTGCGGCTGACCACATTCCCCAGCCATCTCCCTGTCAGGCGAGAAAGATGCGTCGACGGAGCAGGGCCGCAGCTAATGCCCGGTGCATCACCTCTGATGCGCCACAGAAGGTCTCTGTCTTTGACAGACTCACTCGCTGTAGTGGCGAGAAGAATTTGGACTCTGAGTACTATGCGCCCCAGCGGGCTGGTAGGAAGAAGTCCAAGACAGCACGGGCCATGCGCCTTAGACGTGCTATGCCGGCAGCAAACCAGAAGCATGCGCTCACAATCATGCGCGCTGCTGATGTTAAGCTGTATAAGATCGACTCGGGTGCTTCTGCGCCGAAAATGAGTCGACCTTCAAAGTCCTTGGCTCACTTGGGCGCATTTGTTGCGTTCGTAACCAAGTTGAGCAAGGCAAACCCTGTGGTCTTGAACTCCCGCGCCTCCACTGGTTGTGCGTCTGAGGTTCCTTCAAGTCACTGTAAATGTTGTTCCCCCAATACTGATCTGAGCGCCTGTTTGGTGTTGGATCAGGGGGCGCAGCATTCATTTGACCACCCCGGCGCTTGGCCTTTCCATGCGCCTGATGGGGGTGCAAAGGTGGCACTCTCCTCAAACGATCTACGTAACGTGATCACTCACAAACGTCGATCAGGAGAGTCGACTGACAAGCACAATGCGCCCCTCACAGGGCACACCTGTGCTGTAGTCACCATCAACTGCTGTTACAAGACAGCAGTTCCACCAAGATAGTCGGTGTTCCAGCGGCTGCAATCATCAACACCCCTCCGACGTCGCCTTGGGAAGAAGGTGTCAACAAAAGAGGAGCCAGAACTAAAGGTTGCTTCATGCAACGTAATCTCTAACTCCTCGTCAGTCCGAAAGGCGACTGACAATTTCTTGTCCTCGTCCAAGAGCTAGCCGAGGAAAACCAAGACAACTGTCCCGTCCTCCGGAGTGTTTGAAGGTACTCGGGGGAGAAAGAAGATCTTGGAGGAAGCTGGGGGTAGTCAAGCCCTCGTTGATCCTCCTTCTGAAGACGAAGATGTCCTCCAGAGCACAGCTGGGGTGGATCTTCATCCTGGAGATGAAGTCAGCCTTCCGGACGTAGCTGGGGGTAGTCTATCCCTGTGGATCTGCGTCTCGAAGACGAAGACCTCCAAGACATAACTGGGGGTAATCAGGCCCTTTTGGACGCTCCTGAAGACGAGGGTGTCCTCCAAAACATAGCTAGGGGTAGCCAAGACGAGGCTCCGGGGGAAGCTTCTCTTCTACAAGAAAGCAAAGCCTCAACTGATCCATCCGACTCCAACCGTGTCATGACAGTATACATGACTGGGGGTGATACTGAGCCCGATGCGCCGCCAGTAGACCTCGTCCAGCGCTTGGATACCCTGGAGGGAGGACTCAAAACCCTCTCTGTCTCCATGCAAATACTGACTCAAGCAGTGTTTGAAATACGGTCCACTTTGGCCAGGGCACCGTCTACTGGTCCTGACCCAGGGGCCAATGGAGAATCAAGTGTACCCCTTCAACGGGTATCCTTGGATACAGATCGCCGTGAGGCACCACGGGCGTCGGAGCCCTCAAATGCTCAACTCCCGGTGGTACCACCTTCCCTGACTCCCAGCTCCACGAAAGACGTGGTCGAGATGATCAGGGACTTGTGCGAGCGCTTTGAGTCCAAGAATAGATAAGAGGAGCGCCAAAAGATGGGGATCCTCCAACCTTATCCCCTCGAATGGTACAAAGTGGTTTATCCTCCTAAGTATAAACCACAAACACTGACGCCATACGACGGGAAGGACTCTCCACGTCGTTATCTGACGTACTTCTAATCTCAAATGGGACATCTTCCGAAGGAGGACGCACTACTCACCAGCATATTTGTCAGGACACTGAAAGAAGTGGCGTACGACTGGTACTGCAGTCTTCCCGATAACTCCATATCTTCATTCGACGACTTGACGCGTCTCTTCCTCGACCATTTCTATGATGGTGGGAAGGACATGACAATGGCGTCCCTCATAGAGATACGCCAGAAGAAGAAGGAAACAGTTCGAGTATTCATCGAACGCTTCCGACAGGCCTGCTTCAGACTGCCCTCGGGCATGCCAGAACATGCACTCCTCTCTTCCTACAGCATGAACATGCTGTCCGCAGTCAAACTCTGGCTCAACTTTACTCCTCCCGACTGGAGTTCCTTGATCATCGAGGCCGAAGCAGCAGAAAAGAAGGCATCCAATGCTCGCCTTCTGGGAGTTAGTTTCCCTGCCTTTGAGGACAAAGGGAAATGGCCTGCAGCCAACAACCCCAGACGAGAGACGAAAGGGAAACAGACGTTGACTGTCAATGCCTCCAAAGGTGCATCAGCACCTACTCAGAAGCCTCCACTTGCACCAAGGCCAAAGGAGGTTTATTCTTTCAACGATAAAGACACCCTGCAACTCTTTGAGATACTGAAGCAGGGTGACAAGATCAAATTGCCGGACCCGAAGCGTCCCGATGAGGTTGGGAAAGTGGACAATCCGAGGTACTGTCACTACCATCAGTTTGTCGGACATCCAACTAAAGACTGTTACGTCCTCAAAAACTATATCCAATACATGATCAATGCGGATGTTATCTTCGTCGACTACGAAGAGAAAATGATCTCGGCCAACCTGGTGTCACTCCAATTTGGCACCTTGCTACCAACTACAACACAAGATGGTGTCGTCCCCATCCCTAAGACGACAATAGAGGTGGTTAACTTACCGCCTACTCGTGACAACGTGAGTGGACTCATCCCACTCACCACATCTCGGGGAGAGGTCTTGTGGGTTCACCCTGATTTTGTCTTCGAGGTTACTCAACCGGGGGTACGCTCTGCCTCCAAAACTAAGGGCAGGAAGATTAAGTCTTGCCGTATGGTCTCTTCCTCTACGGAAGAGGCACTTCCTGTACAGACGCATTCACATCAGAACGCCCAACCTGACGAACCTTCTTGAACTGTCCCTGCTGCCCAGGAAGAGGGCCCATCTAAGCCCCCAGCAGCAAATAAGCAGAAGCATGTAGAGGCCCATTTCGACAAGCCTCTACGAAAGGAGAATGCTTCGGGGCTAGCCAAGCCCCATAACTTCGACATACTGGCACAACTGGCCAGTACTCCTGCCCGCCTATCTCAGTTTGAGCTCCTTCGTCTTTCCAAGGACACTCGTAAAGCTCTCTGTGAAGCCCTGAAGGATGCTGAGTCCTTCATCAGCCAGGTCAAGCAGCCTGAGGATACTCCGACTACATGTGCGTACTGTCATTGTGCGGATGAAGTTATCTCCAATATAACCTTCACCCAACAAGACTTACTGCTCAAGCACAACCGACACAACAGGCCGCTGTATTATACAGGGTATATCGGTTCTGTCAAGGTGAAGCGGATTCAGATCGATCCGGTGTCTTCCCTCAGCATCATTCTAAAGACGCTGCTCTCAACACTGGGGATCCCAATGTACCGACTGGCGCCTTCCAACACAACAATCAGCGGCTTCAATGCTAGCAAAAGCGAGCCGTTGGGCAAAATACGGCTAAAGTGTCATATCGGTAACCTCAGAACTGAGGTGACTTGCTATGTCGTGGACGCCGACGTCAACTACAACCTCCTACTGGGTAGTCCATGGCTGCATGAGTACATGGTGGTGCCATCTACACTCCACCAATGTATGAAGTACGTGTCCACCAACGACGTCATCCGGACAAAATTCGCGGACATTGACCCTTTCAAGAGGATCGAAACCTACTTCACTGATTCTACCTTGTACAAGTCGCCCGACGAGGAGGAAGCCAATGATGCTGACGATGAAGCAGAAACGGCAGCAGAGCCCGACATGGAGCCAGAGATGATTCCCGACGCTCCTTTAAAAATTCGACTCAAAGGGAAGCCGCCTCAAACGTTGCCTCCCATGAGCATCAAGCTACCTGGAAAAGCACCAACTGCTCCAGGTAGAACACCTACTGAAGCTCCCTTGAAGATACGGCTCAAGAGAAAGCCGCCTCAAACATCGGCTCCCCTTGTGGCAAAACTACAGGGGAAGGCACCAACCACTGAAGGCGCAGTTGAGCCACCTCTGAAGGTGCCTCTTAAGGGCAAGCCGCCGCAATCATCTGTCTCATCCAAGCTGCCGGAGAAGGCCCACATAGCCCTCTCGGACCCCAAGATCAAAGCTGTGGTGGACTCTCCCGATCCAACCCCAGTACTCACAGACGAAGAGCTAGGGGAATATATCTCTGCTGATGTAGATGCACCCTCTCTGGAAAATGTAATCCCGCGGGACAAAATCTCGTGTTTCATCAATAATAGAGTGTCTTTTAATTATTCTAGTCTTCCACATTGGAATGCCATGTATACATTAGATAACGCTCTACGGTCGTTGCAAACACAAATAACGACCGTCCATCATATAAATCGAGTAGTCCCGTCCTAAGGGGTCTATTTTGTAGTCCCACCGCAGAATCGAGACAAAGAATCCATCATCTTCGGCAAAGTCGAGCATCATCAAGACCTCCCGCCACTCGAGCAAGAACCAGATACCGACAGAATACAAGTCTATCGGTACACGGACAAGGCAAAGTACCTCATCCAAAAGATGGGTTACGACCTAAAAAGTAACAAAGGCCTGAACTACGGCAAGGGTCGACGTATTCCTCTCCGGCTTCCAACACCTAAAGGAAAGCCGCAGGACTACTATCATCGAACTCGACGGGGGGTGGGCTATGTCACGCCGCCGTCAACTCCAGAGAGCTCGTAGGCAGAAGAAGTAGAACATTCTCATTCATCCGAAGCATCAACTTGGGATTCCGATACCAGTATCGGATCTGTCTTCAAGAGAGTGCTATCAGCCAACATGACATCTGCACAATCTCAAGAAGATGAAAGCGAAGACCAAACGCCAGAATTCTTCGAAGAAGAACCCTGGGCTCAACGCCTAGGAGAACAGTGGGAGTCTCATTTTGGATTACGCGAACCCCCTACCGATGACGAAGTCGAGCAGATCGACCTTGGGGATGGATCTTCTTCCAAACCATCTTCATCAGCAAAAGCCTAAAAGGAGAAGACCGGAAATCTTTAATCCAGCTGGCTAAAGATTATATCGACGTCTTCGCCTGGAGCTACGAAGATAGGCCGGGACTTGATCCCCAGATCGTGATGCATAGGCTTAACATCTTACCTGATGCCAAGCCTATAAAGCAACAACAGTGACGTTTTTGTCCTGACATCATGAACGCTATCGATCAAAAAGTAGACAAACTCCTGACCAGCGGATTTATTCGCGAAGAACAACACCCGGATTGGGTGGCCAACGTCGTCCATGTCACCAAAAAGAATGGGAAGATACGAGTCTGTATCGACTTCAGGGATCTCAACACTACTTGCCCGAAGGACGAATTCCCGCTTCCAATCACCGACATGATGATCGACAACACATATGGCTTCGAACGCATGTCTTTCATGGACGGGTATTCGGGCTACAACCAGATCAAGATGTTCCCCGATGACGTAAAACTCACGTCATTCAGGACTCCGAAGGGGGTTTTCTGCTACACAGTGATGCCCTTCGGCTTGAAGAACGCTGGTGCGACATACCAACGAGCTATGAGCACCATCTTCCGTCAGCATCTTCGCAAGACAGTCGAATGCTATGTTGATGACATCGCAGTCAAGAGCCGTCTCAAAGAAGATCACCTACAAGACCTTAAGACAGTCTTCGATCTCATGCGAGCGCATCAACTCAAGATGAACCCCGCTAAATCCTTCATAGGGGTTTCTAGCGGAAAGTTATTGGGCTTCATTATCACGGCGAAAGGCATTCATGTCGATCCCGAGAAGACCAAAGACATCCTTGACATGGACCCTCCGAAGAACCTCCGAGAACTTCGAGGCCTGCAAGGGCGTCTGGCATACATCCGGAGGTTTATAGCAAACCTTTTCGGAAAATGTCAATCATTTACCCAGCTCATGAAGAAGGGAGTCTCTTAAGTCTGAACAGAGAAATGCCAAAAAGCTTTCAACGATATCAAGGCTTACTTGACGAGCCCGCCAGTCCTGGTAGCACCCGTCGCTGGCAAACCCTTTCTCTTCTACGTCCGTGCCATGGATCATTCCCTCGACGCTCTGCTGGCTCAGAACAGCGATGCAGGCTATGAGTAAGCTATCTACTACCTCAGTAGAACACTGATCGGGATCGAACACTGGTACAACCCCGTTGAAAAAGAGTGTTTGTCTTTGGTATTTGCCATCCAGAAGACTCGCCATTATGTCTCGGGTCAGACAATTCATGTCATCTCCCGAGTCAATCCACTCAGAGTTCTCATGACGAAGCCAGGATCATTGAACTCCCGGCTAGCTACATGGGCGATCCTGTTGACGTCGTACAACATGGTGTTCGTCCCACAAAAAGCCGTCAAGGGTCAAGCTTTGGCCGACTTTTTAGCCGCGCACCCCATCCCAGAGTCCTCCAGACTCTATGAAGACATTCCGGATGAGGTCCAAGAATCAAACGTCACCGAAGAAAGCTCCGTCTGGCGGATGTTTTTCGATGGCGCTTCAAGAACAGGCCCCAAAGACCAAATCATCGCAGGAGTAGGGGTAGTCTTAGTCTCCCCCGATTAGCTGGCCATCCAGCGTGCCTACTCCCTTTCAAAGCCATGCTCCAACAATGTTGCCGAGTACAATACGCTCATCATGGGACTCCAGCTGGCGCAACAGCTGGGGGTGAATCATCTGGAAGCCTATTGTGACTCAAAACTCGTCGTTAACCAGATTAGAGGGCAATACGAAGTTCGCCATGAAGATCTGATTCCTTACCATGAATTTGCGTTGAACATCATTTCAACCTTCACCAAGTTCTTCATCGAACATGTACCTCGTCTACAAAATTTGAAGGCTGACGCTCTGGCTGGCCTCGCAGCCTCATTGGCAACACTCCTCGGGACTCAACACTACGTCACGATAGTTGGTCGAGACTTGGTCTGTCCTAAAAACAACCTATGCTTACAAATGGCCCAGGCCATGTCAACAAGTGCTGGTGTTAATGTCTGAGACTGGAGGTTTCCGTTCATCGACTTCGTCGTCTACGGAATTCTTCCAGAGGACCCGAAAGAAGCCGTCTCAGTCAGGAGGCGTTCCCTTCGATTCTATTACGATACAGCTACTAAAATACTGTACCGACGCTCCTACGATGGACTTCTCCTTCGATGTTTATCCAACGAAGAAGCAGCCGAAGCCCTTCGAGAAGCTCACGACAGAACCTACGGAGCCCATCAACCTGGCCCTAAGTTGCAGGATCGACTGCGACGCATGGGCTACTCCTGGCCAACCATGGCAGCCGACGCTGTCGACTATGCGAAAAAGTGCCATGCGTGCCAGCTTCACGCTGACTTCATCCATACACCGTCAGAACCACTACATCCTACGGTCGCCTCCTGGCCCTTTGAAGTATGGGGCATGGACATTGTAGGACCGATCACCCCTCCTTCATCAAGGGGACACCGCTTTATCCTAGCCATCACCGACTACTTCTCCAAATGGGCAGAAGCAGTTCCACTGGCAGAAGTGAAGAGCTCCAGGGTGGTCAGCTTCATCAAGCACCATGTCATCTACCGTTTTGGGGTACCTCAGAGGATTATCCACGATAACGGTCATCAGTTCATCAGCCATGTTTTCAGCAGATTCTGTGAGAAGAATCGCATTCAAAATGTGGCATCAACCGCCTACAATTCGGCAGCAAATGGATTGGCCGAGGCATTCAACAAGACTATCGTCAGGCTACTCAAAAAGGTCGTGTCATCCAACAAACGCGACTGGGACGAAAAGCTCGGCGAATGCCTTTGGGCCTACCGTACAACGGTACGGACCCCGACAGGCAACACACCATTCTCCCTGGTCTACGGAAGCGAAGCGGTACTGCCTCTCGAGATCCAGATACCCTCGCTCCGTGTAGCGATCACAAATCAACTAACAGAGGAAGACAATCAACGTTGCCGTCTGCGAGAATTGAAGGCACTTGACGAAAAACATCTCCTAGCTCAACAACGCATCGAACTCTATCAAGCCCGTATATCACAGGCTTTCAACAAGAAGATCAAGCAGAGGACTTTCCAAATAGGTGACCTGGTTCTGGCAGTCAGGAGGCCGATGGTGTTGACTCACAAGACACCTGGAAAGTTCGAGCCCAAGTGGGAGGGACCTTTCATCTTAAAGACGGTATACCCAAACGGTGCTTACCGCCTCGCCAAATCCAATGGGGACTTGTTCATGATGCCCATCAATGGCAAGTTCCTAAAGAAGTACTACTCTTGACATCTTTCAGACATGTACTTCCGTCTCCACCCAACAAGGGAGTCTGTGGACCCAATCATCAGGGTTCACATACAATTCCCTTCCACAAAATCTTACGCTTCTGGAACCCAGCAGTTCTGTGGCATTCTCAAGTAGAAGGACAACCAGGTCCATATTACCTCTGAGTTGTCCCCCTATATCCTACAAAGCGGAATCTTACGCTCCGTAAGACTACACTACCTATCATGTTTACCACGTCCACATTACCTCTGAGTAAACATCCCGTATGGACAACCCCTGCGTTGCTGTACATTGATCGCAGAACTTCCACGTCCATATTACCTCTGAGTAGTTTCGCGTATCCCCAGAGTCATTCCTACCACGTCCATAACACCTCTGAGTAGGAAGATTCCATCATTTGAATCCCATATTTGCCACGTCTACATCACCTCTGAGCAAACATGTCGGTTCTCTCAAACTTAATATCAGTACCTAAAAACCAAGGTACGCAAAAGATAATAGGTCCACACAAATCATCAAGTTTATGACAGCAAAAATGAACACACCACAAAAACTCTGTATTCTTTATTCAAAAATAAAGGATTACACCCCCAGCATGAGTTGCAAATCACACACACACAAAAAAAGAGACTACAATCCCTAAACATCCCCGGGGTTGGCCGAAAGCTCTTCAATCCGACGCTTCAAGTCTACCGCCCGAGTCTCTACGGTCGCCAGGACCCGGCGTTCGGCTTCTTGACTCATCCTTTCTATGGCCTCAGGAGAAGTGTCATCCTCATGCTTCTCGTCTAACTGTCGCCGCTGCTGAGCCAGGAAAAGAGCCTGGCGGGTGAAAGCCGCTTCCTTCTCCTTAGATGCTACATATTCAGCTTGGACTCGCTCAGCATCTAATAAGAGTTGGGCCCGCTGGTCTTCAAGGAGGCGAATCTTAGCATCAACCTCCGCTATACTTGCATCCAACGCAGCTCGCAACTCCACCTTTTCCTGCGTGGACTAAGATAACCTCTCCACCGCAGCCTCAGTTTCAGACACCTCGCGTTCGCAAACACCCACGGTGGCCTGGTAAGAGGACTCAGTCTCAGCGATCAACTTCTCATTTTCCTTGTCTATCAGGACGGAGAGATCATTTCGCTGGATACACTGAAACTCGGAAAGCAGCTGGTCCAGTTCGGCTACCGAGGCCTCCAGAATCTCGGCCATATGATCATGGCCCTGGTGGAAACGTATCAGACTGATGTGAGGGAGTGCCAGGGTTTTTGCCGTCGCAAAACTCCCGTTGGCATCCATCACTGTCGATACGCCCCTCTGCAGCATCTTATACACCACCTCAATAATAAACTTCACATACTCATCTGCATCCGCCAGCACCTGTGGCGTCATAGCGGGAGTTGGAGGAGATGCTCTAGACAGCGGACCGGAAGAAGGCCCGCCGGCTTCAATCTGCGAGGCTGAAACCTCGGCATCAACGGACTCTTCCTCAACAGGGGCTTGAATTTTGCTACTAGCGCGAGGAGCCAAAAGAACAGAAGGAGCCAAGAGAGGCGTTGATATCGTGCCCCAAGTAGAAGGAGCAACAGAGGGTTCCAGCAAACCCTTACCCTTCTCAAGCTCCGAGGGACCACCGACGTCAGCGGCTACCTCATCCGTCCCCAACACACTATCAGCAGGCCGTACGGGACATTTCCCCTCCGGCAGAGCAGCAAGATCAGCACTTGTCTCTTGACTCGGCTCCCTTGGAGTCAGGATTGGCGGACGAATCTCACTTTCACCATCAAATCCCTCCGCGGGGATAGGATCTGTCGCTACCTCCCGATCGGCAGCCACCTCAGCCTCCACTGCTGAGCCTGGGGTAGGACTCGGCGACGCTGCAGCCGACCTCCCCTCATCATAACAAGGAGGGGAATCAACCCTCTCCTCTGTTTCAATCATGTCTGTTGCCCCCGTAACAGGCTCACGCATCTCTGGAGGAACGTTATCTGAAGACGACGAACTCCACTCCACTTCCTCATCTGGAAGCCCCGTGTCTGCTGGACCCTAAACGTCCAAGGCCCCCACGACGGCTTGTACCATCCCGGGAACTGCTTCAACCTCAGTTTCCCTTGCAACATAATCTGGAGATACTGAGATCTCCGCCGGAACGACATCGTCAAATTTCTCCTCCACGGGAAACATTACAATCGGAGGAATGCGCTCATCAGAAGAGCTTGCAACCTCCTTTGGTTTGCTGACGCCCGGTTTCGAAACCCGGGTCTTCTTCTTCAATGGTTCCTACAAAAGGAAAGCATATGTCACAAAAATGACAGAAGGAGTCAGATCATAGAAAATGTCTTTACCTCAACAGGAACTGATTCCATTGGCGTTACAGGCGGCACTCCTATAGCCTTTGGAGTCGTCATTTTTCGGCCTTTTTGGTACAGACGAACCGGCTTCTGCGTCAGCCCGCCTCTTCCCAGCAGGGGGATCTTCCCGAATACCTCCCGTTGATGCTACAGCAGCAGCCCGATATCCTGCCAACTCTGGTGGACGATATGACCGAGCCGCCACCAACATGTTCTTCGTAGCCTTTAGCTGAGTTCCAATGATGAAACTGGTCTCCCTATCATAATCAGGAGACACAGTATTCATGGTGCAATACAGCTTAATGTATGTCCTAAAAATCAAGTTGCATCTAGCAAATAGACAAAAAAGTCTCAATTGCACACTCTTCAAATGGATTGCGCAAAAAATGGATTACGCAACAAATCAACTGCGCGAGGTTAAACTGCGCCAATATCCAAGCGCGCTATGCTGACGTGGCAACGTTATCATTACCTGACACAAAATCAGATCTTCTGACAACTGACAGCCCGAAAGGCGAGGAGCCTCTTCGTTTCTCGAGCCGTACCGTATTCAGGACAGCTGTCCAAATCCTAGCGCGGTCCAGCTGTCAACTCCCAGCATAATCTGCCAGCCCAACCGAAGCGCAGTCTGCCAGATCCTCTTCAGCGCAGTTCGATCCCAGCGCAGTCTGAAGCTAGCGATGTTCAAGTGGCACGATCCATCAAGATAACTGATATTTTGTACGTGGCTTACATGCCATCAATTGCTCAACACGTGGCAGCTTCCTGTACACGACCAAGCGCATTTCAATCAGACAATGCCACCGTCTAAATACAGTTAGCCCATGATTGAGTAACCACCAAAAGCCAGTGCAACTGGTAGCCTGCGCAGTCCAATGCCTGCACAATCCAGCCTGCGCAATTCAGAATAACTATAAATTAGTTATTTCTAGAACTCTATAAATAGAGTTTCAAGTCCTTCATTGAAGAGATCAGACCATTATTATCATCAGAGATCAGGAGTTCTTGTCCAAGTGCTGCTGCATTCTTCAGAGGCTATCGTCTTCAAAGTTCACATCGTCCAAGGGATAAAGCGATCGTCTTCAGATCGTATTCCTATAGTTGTACTTTCCCAGAATTCAATTGTAATTTTCTTACAAAGTTTGTGAAATAAAGAGAACTTTTGTTTTTGCAAACACTTAACGGCCGAATACAGGATCTGTGGCCGAGGGTTGCGAACTGGCGTATTGAAACGAACACCAGTGCACCCGGCATTGTAATATTGCCAACCCCGGGCTCTATCCAGTAAACTCCCAGCAAACCCCAAACTGTTACTGGGATTCTATAACATTAGCTGGGTATAACCAAACTGGCGAGCAAACCGGCTTGGCAGATATGGCTCCAGATAACTCTTATTTTGGTTGCGGTAGACCAAGTGGGAAGGCCGAATACTCTGCAACCAACGAAATCCCTATTTCGGCAGAGTGGTCGCATCCTCACCAGAGTCTTCCAAATCTTGGTCAGCCTCAAAATCTTTGAAGATGGGACTGACCTTGACGATCTCCCACCCCTGCAGATAAGATAAGACTCTCCTGCAGACGGGAACGCCGGTGTGCAACCACTTCCTCTTGTAGAAGCGACGGATAAAGGCGTCACCTTCAACGTGATCCTCTTCAGGGCCTGGACTCATCACGTTCGGGTGATGCAGAATCAACCATCCCATCAGATAATGGAATGGTAGCTCAGCCCGGGGAAAGTTGTCGTTCCTACCTCTTCCATGGATCACATCATCAGTAAAAGTCCTCAAACCCCGCAACAGGTTACATACCATCGCGGGAAGGAGAGCCAAAGGGCGACCAAAAACCAATTTCACTGCTGGCAAAATGAGGTTCCGGTTTACCCTCTCTACAGAGCCAGATCCGCCCGAGAACACACAATCCCGGAGCCGTATCATCAGGTATGCAGTCAATACTGCCTTGGACGACATCCGGTGCACACAGTGCCAGAAACAGCTGTACACGTTTTTGTCACTCTCATTTGAAAGAGGGGCCCTCTCGTCTAGTCGGCTCATTTCGGAAGTTACTTTCGCGGGTTTCAGCCCCTGCGGAGTCGTAAACCGGATCTTTGAAGAGTCCGCCAAATCCTGCTTGAAGACGTAATCCCTCCAAGCTGTAACATGAGGCTGAGACTTGCCTTTGTCCTTCCGTTGCAACAGATAATGATGGCTCGCCACCTCTTTGAAAACAGCCATCATCTCCGGGTCCTTCTTTTCCAGAACGACGATCTCTTCGTTTGAGGGGAAATATTCCTCGTACGGTTCTGAGTCCCAGGAAAGCTTGGACACCTCGTACATCTCATGATGGGCCAGTCCCAACTCCCCCACTAGAGTAAAGAAAGTGCCAGTCTGGGTATTGAACGTTTCCAAGAGCGCAAGAAACATATGCTTGTTGAGATCCACGCTGGCCTGTGTGGTACGGATAGCGGCCGTCAACCCAATCTCTTTAAGCTCAGCCTTGAACTTCGATAACACCCATAGGGTCAACTCGTCCTAATTCAGCACGTGGTGGCACCAACCTTCAACCCTAAAGCTACCTTTCGGATACATAACCTTCGATGTTGGCATCCGATTTACAAAGGTCGAAGCACTAAAGGCAAAGGTGTCATTAGGGACCTCACTATAAAGGCTCCCAGGACGCAAAGTTCGGCAACTGAATGAGGGACCGGCTCGCGAGGCGGCCAAGGTATCCCTTTGATTCGAAGTAACATCAATCGAAAGAGTACCCCCCACTGCCCCTCCTTGAGAAGGAGAAAGTTCCCATGACATCCTTCTCTTGGAAGCTAAACGGTAGAAGGCCGTCAGCAGCAATTGGCGTTCAAGTTATCGCATGTACAGAACCATGCCCTTCGCAGAGAAGAACCAGTCTTCTTTGATCTTCAATATCTTCGCCTCGGTGGAGATCAGTCGGTCACCGAACAGAAAGGCAGGTTTTAAGAAGGTCACATCCTCGGATTCAGCAGATTCCAGTTTGCCGCTCTCCATCATACTCTGGAGGAAAACAGGCGACTGATTCTGGATTTGCATCATTCTCTCGGAAGGCTGATTCAGTAGGATAGCAGCCTTCACGGGGTTAATAACCTCCTCGTCGAAATCAACTCCCATTTGACAAAGAGAAGCATCCAGAAGGACTTCATTCAGCAAAGGGATAGTCATCGATACTGACACAGCAAAAGCAAAAGTCAGGCAAGAAGCTTTAAGAAGACAAAGTGTGTCAAAGCAGCCTGGCGCATCATCAGGGTCTAAACCCATGCGCGTCAGCAGTGAAGCTTCGGCGCATCACCAGGGTCTAAACCCATGCGCATCAGTAGTGAAGCTTCGGCGCATCATCAGGGTGTAAACCCATGTACGTTAGCAGTGAAGCTTCGGCGCATCATCAGGATGTAAACCCATGCGCGTTAACAGGAAAACCTCGACGCATAATTAGGGCCTAAACCTATGCACGTCGGCGGAATAGCCTCGGCGCATCATCAGGACAGAAGTCCATGCACGTCGGCGACAAAGAGTTAGAGCACACCAACATGCCATGTGCTCCAAACTCGTCTAAAAATGTTGAAAGATGACACACACCCGTCACCGCAGGCCGAACGTCGGCCGGAGTCACAATGGTGACAGGAGCGTCCTCCTTATCGAACTCCGCGGGCTCCTTTCCCTTGCCAGCACCGCCGCGATGAGTCTTGGGAGCCATTTCTTGAAGGAAGAAAATTAGGGTTTTTCAAAAGAACTCTAAAAGAGAAAGCAAAGAGAGGAAGAACTCTCTCTCTCTCTCTCTCTCTCTCCATCTCACGCCTATTTATAGGCCCAGTCGCACGCGTGAACCGATAAAGTGTGACCTCAGCCGCCGCCTCGGGTTCTGTGAGGAGATAACTACAAATAAATCCAAAAAGATCATCATTAATCTTCTTGGTTATCGAAGCGATATCATCTGTATTAACTGAGAGGAGCATGCGCCCCATCACTGATACGCGGAGTATCCATGCGCCCGAACAGTCATGCGCCCCGACCACCATGCTTCTTATTCAAAGTATTCCAAAACTTGACGAAAAGTTTTAAAAACTTTGAAGGGGTTCTTGTAGAAGCATGGAATCTCAGGACCAAAAATCCTATGTGCTAAACATTACATACGCCAGGGAACTCAGATGAAGTACTTGGCACAGCAAAGCAAAAGTATAGACATTAAAAGAGGATTTTTATTTCATATAAAAGTCTATTACATGTCTAAAAAAGAGCTGTACAAAGGAGAATTTCTACAAACAAAAGACCCTAAGTCTACAACAGGCGCATCTCGCCATGCGCTCTCAAACAGGCGCATCTCGCCATGCGCTCCCAGCCAGGCGCATCCCTTCAGTAGCTCAGTTATGTGCCGCCCTTCAGCGTCCCAGTCAGGCGCATCATGAAGTGTCAGCATATACGCCATCAAATGCTTCGACTAATGAAGCATTTATTGAGCAGAACGAGGGCGGCCAATCAACCCTCTAGCTGGAGGAAGAGCTCTTCAAACCAAGGAAGAGAAGAGCACCACAATCGACCCACGGCTAAAGGAGCAGCTTTCAACCCAACCAGAATGGGCAACACCCACTCTAGCGGGAGGAGGAGCTCTCCCAAAGCCCAAGGAAGATGATCGAAGCACCACAATTCCAATCTGCGGCTCTTCCAGCATAACGGAGATGAGGCTCGAGCATCCCGATCTTTGGATGTAACAGGCACCTTCTGCCTGCCTCAGAAGCCCTCGACTCCGACTTTTGGATGTAACAGTCACCTTCAAGTGCATCAATGAAGACGATGCGTCGTATCTTCACCCTCGGGAGCATCTCGTCAACAGAATGCGCTCGGGCAAACAAGTTCATTTTGGGAGGACGTGAGAGAACGAGAAGTAAACTCTCTCCTTGCCACTATTTATAGGCCGAGCAAATTAAACCCATGTGCCAAGTGGCTGGCTCTCCGAATCCCGTGCAATGAATTTGCATTAAATGGTGATGAACCTGACACTTTGAATTCAACCAAGTCAAAAATGGCTATTTAAAGCACTCGAAGAACGTAACAGTCGGGTCAATAAAGATATGTCATGCAAACAGATGCGCCGGTCAGACCGCGCATCATACAGACGTGCCCATCAACTCCAAACGCCTCACAAGGATGCGCCCTCATGCGTCCCCATGTGCCTAGTGGAACGCCGATCGATGCGCCCACTCAACAGCCCATCACCCGTCAAAGAACATTAAATGCTGAAGTCTGACAGAGTAGGCAGCACGTCTCCCGAGGACTGAACAGTTGACAGCTTTTTTAGAAGACGAAGCGTCACCAACGTCAGCATCATCATTACTTTCCTTCGACGGTTACAAGCCACGTGGCCGCCCAACCATCTCGCATGCACCTCCACAGCCATGCGCCCAAATCTCTGCATGTGCCTCAGACTTTTTCTCTGATCCCTAAAGACAGAAGTCAAAGTCACTACTGAAACCCCGCATGCGCCTCAAAAGCCATACGCTCCGACTGGTTTGTGACTCCTAAAGGTTACGAGCCAAAGTCTCCTCATGCGCCCAATCCCAGGCGCATCCTATCAGATCATTCCCCACCAAATCCGAGATCTTTGAGCTACGAACCTACGACACGCGTCCTTTGACTTGATTCAGCCTACGAAGGGGTGCTAATCACCCAAGATCTCAGCAACTGAAAGATCCTCTCCATTTGCTACGTGTCAGCTCAGCCGCAGCCCACAAAGGTAATAGGAAGGATTCAACTCCTCAATCAGAGCGCATCATCCATGCACCTCCATCAACAATCACCACGTGGTATCCCCACAAACAGGCGTATCCTACATATGCGCGCATGAGCAGCCAGCATGCAGACTATAAATAGAGGGATCATTTTCTTCTTCCACACACATCACACAAGCACCGACATACATATACAGAGACAGACCTACGAGCACACACAGAGAGGCAGATACAGACACTCAACGTCTTCCTCCTCTCCGTAAGCTCCAGCACCCAGAGCAACTCAGACCTTCAGAGAACCGAGAACCGTTGTCAGATCGTCAACAGAGTCAACGTATTACCACTCGCTCCATCGGCACAAGGGACCCAGATAAACAAAAGTGTACTCCTAGGACTACGTCTAAGTCCTACATTGTAACACTGTTCTATTTGTAATTGAAATTTGCAATCAAAAGATTTTAATGGCAAACAAACATGAGGCAAAGACGTTGGCTGCAGCTGATGAAGGACTTTAAGATCGAGTTACAGTACCATCCGGGCAAGGCAAATGTCGTGGCGGATGCTTTGAGCAGAAAGCCCATGGCATATTTCTTGACGACTCAGCGTCATTTATTGGAGGATCTCCAGGAGTTGGGGATAGTGGTTGTACTGCCAGGTATAGACGAACAGTTATCTACCCTTGAGGTACAGTCCACTTTGGTTGAGAGGATCAAGGCCGCTCTACCTACAGATGTGAGATACCGGAGACTCCGGGAGAGGACAGAGGCCGACGAGCAGACAGGGCTACAAATTTACAAGTATGGAACGTTAAGGTGTGGAGATCGCCTATGCGTTTCGAGTGGAAAGCTACGCTAGGAGTTGATGACAGAGGCACATAGCTCGATATATTCTATTCATCCCGGAGGTACGAAGATGTACAGGGATCTACGGCAGCATTACTGGTGGCATAGAATGAAGAGGGAGATTGCTTAATTTGTAGCGAGATGTTTGGTCTGTCAACAAGTCAAGGCCGAGCACCAGAGGTCTGTAGGACTGTTGTAGCCGCTTTCCATTCCTGAGTGGAAGTGGGAACATATCACGAGGGACTTCATCACTGGATTCCCGAGGAACCCCAGCAGGAAGGATGCAGTTTGGGTCATCGTGGATCGACTCACCAAGTCGGCCCATTTCTTGCCCTTCAGAGTTGGGCAATCGATGGAGATTCTTGCTAATTTACACATGAGATAGTGCGTCTGCATGGAATACCGGTCAGCATCGTGTCGGATCGAGATTCCAGATTCACTTCACACTTTTGGAGAAGTATGCAGGAGAGTTTGGGGACTCGCCTCAAATTCAACACAGCTTATCATCCGCAGACTGACGGAGAGTCAGAGCGTACGATCCAGACACTTGAGGATATGTTGAGGGCATACATGTTAGACTTTGGAGGATCATGGAAGGATCACCTACATTTGGTCGAGTTCTCATACAACTGTAGAAGCATGGAAAAGAATAAAGAAAGATCCATGCGGCCAAGGATCCCCATGCGGCTCAGAGAGCCCATGCGGCTCAGGGGTCCCTGCGGCTCGAATAATCCCATACGGCTCAGAGAGGAGCCACGTGGCCTTCAACAACTCCTCCCTCTGTCTTTTGCTGCATTTAATGCCCTGACGGCTGACAACTCTGACAAATGACAGCTCTGACATAAAGGCACAATAATGACTGACATAAAGGCACGTTCCTAGGGAAGAGAAGAAAATCTTCTCACAGTTGGCAGAATCTACCAAATTCTGAGGCATACGGCTGTTACATTTATGCGACCGACCACTTCATGTGGCCGCCCATCCCCATGCGGATGCCCCTTCATGCGACCGCCCACTTCATGCGGCCACCATCTTCATGCGGCCACCATCTTCATGCGGCTGTATCCTTTATGCGGCTACCCGTCAGCATGCGGCTGCCTATCTTCATTCGGCTGCCCATCTTCATGCGGCTGTTCATCACCATACGGTTGCCCATCTTCATGTGGCTGTTCATCACCATGCGGCTGCCCATCTTCATGCGGCCGTTCATGCGGCCCACTCATATGCGGCTCCGCCAAGACGACCCAATGGAGGATACGTGGCAGTCTTATCTTCCTGGAATCAGATTTATTGCAATCACCATAATTGCCCAGATCAAGTCAAATCGAGCAAATTGGATACGTGGCAGGCTATTACAAGTCAAAAATATTCATGGCAATCAACATTTATTGCCTACAGAGATTTGATGCAATCTACATTAATTACCTAGATTTGCTACAATCAGAATAAAGGGCCCAGATTAATTGGGCCTTAACCGCCGACATATCAAGGAGGCAATCATTATAAACCCTAATGATTGTATCCCACTCCTATAAATAGCAAGGTGCCATTCCCTTGCGAAGAGGACCTTTTTTGAGAAGAGCACCCGAGCACTTGGAGAAAAAAGGCAAGCACGGAGAGAATAAGGAGAGCATTTCTTCTACGCCAAGCAGATCTTCCCCGGAGCCAAGGCTGCATCCGATCGTCCAAGGAGTAAGGCAGAGCTACCGTCGCTTTTCCGAGCCTCTACCGTCACCCCCCAGAATCTAAAATAAATAATTGTACTTAGATTGTTGTACCTAGGTTTTCGTCCCTAGGCTTTCTTTGTACAAGCGAGTTTGTATTGTGAAGTAAAAGTCCAGTCCTCCGATAATTGTTCTATCCTTTTATATTTCATGGCAAACACAATGGCGACTCTGCTGGGGATAAACTTCTCCACGGCTGAGAAGTTGGTGATGCAATCGGATGCAGCCAAACTTGGCTCTACACAACAGAAGATGGTCGTCCGCTTCGACTAACAGGCGTTCGAAGAAATGGTCTCCGAAGGAAGCGCTGGCCCGGTCCAGAAGCGCACCCGCACAAAGAAGGCTCGCAAGGAGTGGAGGCCAAAATCATTTGCTCCTCTCCAGGCCCTCGATGGAGTACTCTATGCTGCCCAAGACGGTGAAGGCGACCCTCATGCGGCTCCACTTCAAGCCATAGAGGACTCTGCTGTCCCCAAGTCCGACAGAGGAAAGTACTACAATACTGGACTTGCAGGGGCAAAGTGTGATTCTATGTGCTTCAGGAAGAAGCCGAACAAAGGCACTAGCCGCAAAATGAAGACTCATGCGGCCAAGATTGCCAGCCGCATGAATGATGCCCATGCGGCCGAAATTGCCAGCCAAATGTATAACACTCATGCGGCCAGGATTTCCAGCCGCATGGAGAAGACCTATGCGGCTGAGACTTCCAGCCGCATGAAGACTATTGACTCCAGCCGCATGCCGCCTGCTCCACGCGGCTCAGTCTTCGATCGCCTCTCCTATGGTCCTGATCTCTAGTACTGCCGAGAAGACATATCTGACTCTCTCCAGTGCCACTTTGTCTCTTCCTACTATACGCCTTCAGGCGCCCATGTGAAGAAGTCAAGGGCAGCGCGAGCTCGACGAGCTCAGTCGGCTGTCCCAAACTCTGACCATCCGAGTGCTCCACATACTGTTATGCGGGCCTCTGATGGGAAGTTGTACAAAACCACTCGAGTCCAGCCCCCGACGGCAAACGGACAAAGTGGTTCCCAAAAGTCTTCCAAAAACCAGAAAGAAAACATGGTCGTTCCAGACCCGTTTGACTTGCGTGAGGCTATCCTCCACAAGCGCAAGGAAAGAGAGGAGGCCCCGGTATACAAAGAGTCCTCCCACGGACATCACTGCACCTAAATCATTGTCAGCTGCTGTTGCAACAATGCGATAATACGAGAAGATCGGCAGTCCGTCTTCCGAAGATTACAACAGCCAAGCTCAGAGGATGAGACGCCACCCGTCGTCTCTTACAACTCCACTCAAAAAATCCTCGCCGAGGGGAGAGGGAAGAAGATAAACATTTCCAGCCCGAAGATCTCAACCACTGTGACTAAAAAACTGTCGTCTAAACGGCTGTCCACCACCGGAGTTTTCTAAGGTACCCGTTCGAAGACGAAATCTACTACAGTAGGAGATTCATCATCCACACCACTGGGGATTACTGAAACTGGGGGTAGCACTCCTCAGAGCATCCACGATAATCCGATGTTCCAAGGAGATGAGTTCGGGGAAACAACTCTCCCATCAGAAATAGCAGGTGTCGACGTCCCCGAGGACGTCCACAACTCTCAAGATGAAGCAAACTCTGAAGCTGGGGGTACTATCTCTTCTGAGTCCAAACCAGAGGAGAACATTCCTATATACCCCGATGACTTCTCAGTACAGGGGTATGATTCAGAGGGCACATCCTCCACCGTTCCTTCCATCTCTCCTCATGTAAGGACGGTGTTCATGACGGACAGCAATCAAGGTGGTTTCAGTGATCGCCAACGCATCGACACTCTGAAGGCTATACTGCATGCCTTGGTCAAGTCTATAGACGAGATCAAAGTGGCTCTTCCAACTCTGCAGGGAGAGACGCCTGGCAAAACAAGCGCGGGTCCCGCGGTCAATGCGGACTCAAATTCAGCGGCACCAAACCCGGGCAATAATCCTCCTGAAATATCGGCTCCTACCGCTGCGGATGAGGCCAGAGAAGCAAGAAGAGAGGTCCAGGAGCTCCGAGCCATGTTTCACGCTCGAGAAAACTCCCAAGACCTCAGAATACGGCAACCATACCCTGCTGCATGGAGGGATGTCCCCTTCCCACCAAGATATAAGTCGTTCAACATTAATCCTTACGATGGCAAGACCTCCGCAAGTCGGTACATCACTTACTTCGAGTTCACCACCGACCATCTGTCCCATGACGATGCCATCCTTACACGATTATTCATTGGGGCATTTGAAGGGGTCGCCTTCGACTGGTATCGCAACCTGCCAGACAACTGCATCTACTCCTTCTCCAGCTTCAAGAGCATGTTCTTGGAGAGATTTTATGAAGTAGGACAGAACGTCACAATATCCACCCTCATGGACGTCTTCCAAGGGGAGAAGGAGCTGACAAGGAACTATATTGAGCGGTTTTGCCAAACCGTAATGAAATTACCGTCTGGTAACCCGAATTCCTCCTTGATTGAAATTTGCCAAAAGAGATTGCTCCCAACAATCAGTCTCTGGATGGGCGAGAGTCAATTTAAATATTGGAAGACGTTTATCATCAGTGCCACTAGCGCAGAAGACAGATTGAAGAAGGCTCACCAACTGGGATTGCACATCTCGGAGGGGGAGGACAAGGGCAAGCGCCCCAATACCAACAACAACAATGGTGGTAACGCCTCCAACAATCGGGACAACAAGGGCAAGCAGGCTATGGTGGCCGACACAGCCCAGAAACCTGAGTCAAAACCAGCGGACAAACAATGGCCACAAATAACCTACTCCTTCGAAGACGGCCATGTCAAGCCCATCTTGGACATGCTCATACAAGGTGACAAAATTCAGCTCCCTCCACCAAGACGGAAACCTCGTCCAACAGAAATGGAGAGCCCAAAGTTCTGCCATTACCACCGCTACGTCCACCATGCTACACACGACTGCTACCAACTGAAACGATATATCCAACATCTCATCGATTCGAACGCTCTGGCCATTGATTTCGAAGAGGTAACCGTGGCAGCCAATGTAATGCCCCGTTCCGCATCGGTGCATTACGATGAGTCGTTGACTCGAAGAGTTGCGTTGACCCGATGAAGTATCGATGCGAATCGATGCAAGAGTTACGTTGGCCAAAGGTAAGCTTTGAGTCGGTTGGAATCTATGAATCGAATCGATGCAAAGGATAAGTTTCGTTTGAGCAAGTGCTAATGTTAGTTGATCTGGTGTGCAGGCTAAGCCTTTATGCTGGATTACGAATCATGGTATAGGCACGATAGGCCAAGTCAACCGAGTAGTTCAAAGGAATGGCTAAGTCCGGGAGTTAGCTATGCGATTGAGTTATGGAAGCGAGCCGCTTCAACCCGGTGAAATGACAAGGCGTATCGGCTTAAGATGGGCGGGTTCTTGACTCTCTCTCCCTATTCCTTTACGTCTAAATAAAATATATCATTGTATGCGTAAGATGTTATCGAGTTAGCGAGCGTGGCTCGGGCGACGAAAGGTAAAAATATGTGTTGAACACTAAGATAGAACATTGAACAATCGAACAATTGAAGCGACGTACATCAAGTGCACGGGTCGCGGTAGGACGGTGATGGTCGAACATTGAAAGAAAATATCGAGATGTGCATCGCGTGTACGCCTCCGAGAACATTGAACACTAGGCGTAGAACGTTGATTACCGCGCTGAGCGTGCCCTCGGGCACTTATGCTATGAAATGACTGAGTAACTACGGAATTAGGCTATGAGAATAACTACGAATGGTATGTACTGAATATTAGTACGAGACGGCTAAGCCGTTAGGCGTCATGCATCAATATGGATGTGTTGGGGCATAACGCCGACGGAGCTCCCCATATGGATGGTAGATTATGTTATGAGGCACGAATATATTTATGGCACGGGAAACTGTTTATGGATCGAGAATATGTTTATGCAACGGAGGATTTGGTTTGAATGTTATGTGTGTTTGCTATGGCGCGTATTGCATGGTCAATGGACTCGGATGGCCCGTGCACGGGTGCGGCTTCCCTCGAACGATTATGCCGGGGCGCCGGGACCGTTCGGGCTAGGAGGGAATTATGTGTTGTATTTATGGTACACAATATTCGGACGGATTGCGACCGTCCAGTGCTGTGATAAGCTATGATATCCGTAAGTTTGGGATCCTTCGGATATTAGGCTAGCAACCCGTATCGAAGTGATTATAGGCTTACACATAAGAGATGCCAAGTCCATTACGGTGCGAAACACCGTGACCTTCATATAGTTAGGGCCGGTGGCTGAGATGAGAGTTGGGTGCAGGCGCAGGGCCTGCGACCTTTATGCATGGTCTAAGTTTATGGTTGGTTGTTGCATAAATAATATGATTCTATGTTAAGTTCTAACCCGTACAGGCTAGACAATATGGGACGGAGATGTGCACGATCACTATGTTATGTTTCAGATTATGCCTAACTGTATCTGCTGCAGGAACACGGTATGGGACACATTTATGATAATGTGCTATATTTAAGTATTGCCATGAAACTGATCCTAAGGCTAAATAGAAAGATCACCAATTAAGATGCATGTTTCACTAAATGATTAAGTGTTTGGTTTGGGTGCGAACGGGTCTTGATCAGTGCGAAGCGAGGACGAAAGCACTAATCCCCCACTAGTCTATGTGCAGGCTCAGGTTATGTTCGGCTCGGGGCGGGGCTTGGCTTGGACGTGCCGAGGCATGGAGTCCTTGGCGTTCAAGAGGAGCTACCGCATAGGCGTTCGGACTTGCGACATGAAGATGTTCGGCCGAAGACTACTTGTTGGCTATAAAGAGGCATAATGTATGGAACAATGTAATCCTTTGTGAGCTAGAGAGATCATGAGCGTTGTAGCCAATTGGCATGTATGTTGGGCCATTCAGAGCCTTTGTAACCTTCAGTTCATTATGAATAAAAGAGATTCTTGTTGTATACTCTATTTTCCTTCCGCTGCTTATGTTATCAAATTGAGATAGTTCTATGTGAACCTGTTATCTTGCCTTGCACGAGCGCAACTCCAGGCTCGTGCGGCATCATGCCCCAGCGAGGACGATGATTCGGGTGAAATTTAGCGAGGACGAGCGATTTCTCGGATCGGGACGTGACAGCCAATATGATGTCAGTACAATTTGGCAGCTTTCCTCCAACAGAAACTCAAGACGGTGTGGTACCCATCCCTCTGGCGACAATGGAGATTGCTAATCTTCCACCTCCTCGAGATCAGGCCGTTGGTCTAGTGCCCCTCACCACATCACGAGGAGAGGTCATGTGGGTCCATCCAGACTTGGTATCTGAAGTGACTCAGTCCACACCATCTTCCATTCGCAAGAAGAAGAGTAGAAAAGTCAGATCCTGCCGCACAATCTCGGCAGATGTCGAAGAAGTCACGGTTGTCGTTACCCGGTCTGGGGCACAATCCCAACCTGTAGCCGATAACTCGGCTGAAGATCATCAGCCAGCTACTGCTGACGCTCCAGGACCTCCTCAGCCTCCGACGACCGACAAGCCTAGGCCGAAGGAGACTCGCTTTGACAAATCCCTCCGAAAAGAGGCACCTCAGGGGCTGGAAAGGCCCTACAACTTCGACATCTTGGCACAATTGGCCAACATACCCGCCAAATTGTCATTATACGAGCTCCTGAGACTCTCAAAGGATATTCACACGGCTTTGAGCGATGCACTCCAAAATGTCGACGCCTATCTGGCTTAGGTCAACCTCACAGGAGAGAGCCCGCCTGCAAATCTCCAAGACAGCGCTTGCACAGGAGCGATGCCCAACATTGTCTTCACTCCGCAATATATGCTCATTAAGACCAACCTGCACGATCGTCCATTATACTACACTGGATACATCGGCGACGTGAAGGTGGATCGGATGCACATTGATCCTGGTTCTTCCATAAGCATCATCCCGAAGGGTCTGTTACATCATCTCCGCATTCCTATGCATCGTCTAACGCCAACAAGCACCGCCATCAGCGGTTTCAATTCGGGCAAGAGCTACCCAATTGGGAAGATTCGCTTGAAGTGCCAAATTGGCGATCTCCAGTCAGAAGTAACCTGTTACGTCATAGATGCTGATACTTCATACAACATCCTCCTGGAACGTCCTTGGATATACGATTATATGATCGTGCCTTCCACGCTGCACCAGTGCTTCAAGTATGTCGACAAACACGGCTTCGTGAGGACAGAATTTGCCGACATTGATCCCTTCAAGGGGGTCGAATCCTACTACTCAGATTCCTGCCTATACGAGAAATCGAAGAGGCACCGGGATGAAGATGTACAAGCTTGAACTGAGACGGCCTCAGGATCAGAAGAACCTCTGACGATCTACATTCAAGCTCGCAAACCTGGCAAGTCCGCACCCCTTACAGCCGCTCTGCGTAAGGACGCAATCAGCCTCTCGGCACAAGAAGGGCAAATGATAATCCGGCTACCAAGGTCCGGCCAAGCGCTAAGACCTACAACGGAGCTATTGACAATCAGACTGCCGAGAGTCGGCCAGCCACAAGCAGAGAAGCTCAATCCTTCTGACAAGCCAATGACGATACGTCTTCCCAAGAAGAATCGTCACCCCGATACAAAGTCTGGGGCTTCTAGCGAGCCAACAACTCTCCGCCCAGTATCGAGTACCAAACTGGGGGTCGCTAGTTTGCCAACAACTCCACGCTCGGCTCCACCAGCTGAACCCCTGACGATCAAGCTGCCCAGGTCATCCTCTCAGTCTTCAGTTATACAGGGTGTGGCCGAAGAAGAACTGAAACTGGCCAAGTATGTGGCTGCCCACACTGATGTCCCCTCCGCAGATGATGTAATCCCGCTAGAAAAGATACCTTACTTCATCAATAAAGGGCTATCTTTGAACTACTTCAAGCATAATAAGCTTTGTACAATGTATGCTATAGAACACGGTATAGGCACCCACCTACACACACAGGTGACAAATGTTTACACCGCAAACCAGCTTACCCCAGTGGAAGACGCTTACCGCATAATCGAGGGAGGGGACCATCCAATCATCTTCGGCCGAAAGGACGACCCACAGCCCTTCACTATAGAAAAGGTCAATCTCGAATCAGATGTCGGGAGACTGCCTCTTTACCTGTATAGCCCCTAATCCAAATATCTCATGCAAAAATAGGGGTATGATCTGGAGACTACGCCAGGTTTGAACTACGACACTGGTCGACGATTACCTTTGAAGCTGCCAGTCCCGGCTGGGAAACCACGAGACTACTACAACAAAACCAGATGTGGGCTAGGTTATGTCACACCCACAACAACCCCTGAAAGCTCAGACGAGGAATGCAACTGGCATTCACATTCAACCGGGTCACCAACTTCTGATTCGGATACCAGCATCGGAGACGTATTCAGACAAGTCCTGTCAGTCAATATGGCATTCGTCGACATTTACAAAGAAGACGAAGACATTCCTGAAATCCTCGAGTTAGAGCCGTGGGCCCAATAGCTGGATGCACAATGGGAAAAGCGGTTCGAACAGAGAGAACCTCCTACTGAAGATGAGGTTATACAGGTCGACCTTGGCAGCGAATCTTCTCCAAAACCAATCTTCGTCAGTAAAAGCCTAACAGACGAAGAGCGAGAATCGCTACTGGAACTTGTCAAAGAATACATTGATGTGTTCGCCTGGAGCTATGAAGACATGCCAGGACTAAACCTCCGAGGTTGCCCTTCACAAGCTCAATATTCGGCCAGATGCAAAGCCGGTCAAACAACAACAGCGACGCTTCCGCCCAGGCATCATGGATGCGATCGAAGCCGAAGTCAACAAACTGATAGCCAGCGGCTTCATTCGTGAAGAACAACATCCGGACTGGGTCGCCAACATAGTACCGGTCCTCAAGAAGAATGGAAAGATTCGAATCTGCATCGACTTCCGCAATCTGAACGAGGCATGTCCCAAAGACGAATTCTCCCTCCCTATCATAGACATCATGATCGACAACACATGCGGTTTCGAACGTATGTCATTCATGGATGGCTTTTCGGGGTATAACCAAATCAAGATGTCTCCTGACGACGAGAAGCATACATCATTTTGAACACCGATTGGCACATACTGCTACACAGTCATGCCTTTCGGTTTAAAAAATACTGGCGCCATATATCAAAGAGCCATGAGTATCATCTTTAGAGACCACTTGCGCAAGACTGTGGAATGCTACGTCGATGACATTGCCGTCAAGAGTCGCTATAAAGGAGACCATCTGCAGGATCTGGGGACGGTATTCGACCTGATGCGAGCGCACAACCTGAAGATGAATCCCACAAAATCTTTCTTGGGCGTATCCAGCGGAAAATTCCTGGGTTTTATTATTACTACCCAGGGAATTCATGTAGATCCGAAGAAGACGAAGGCAATTATGGAGATGGGTCCCCCAAGAAATCTTCGCGAACTCATAGGCCTTCAAGGGAGGCTAGCTTACATCAGGAGGTTCATTTCTAACCTCTTCGGACAATGTCGACCATTCACCCATCTCATGAAGAAAGGCATCTCGTTTGTATGGGATGAAGAATGCCAACGTGCCTTCGACAGTATCAAAGAATATTTGTCGAACCCACCAGTCCTGGTGGCCCCCGTTGCTGGAAAACCATTCTTGCTATATGTGCGAGCAATGGAGCATTCCCTCGGCGCTCTGCTTGCACAAAACAATGATGCAGGCCATGGATAAGAGATATATTACCTCAGCCGAATGATGATTGGGCCAGAGCACCGATACACCGCCGTGGAGAAGGAATACCTCGCCCTGGTGTTCGCCATTCAAAAGATGCGGCACTATGTCACAGGACAAACCATACATGTGATCTCACGAGTCAACCCTCTCAGGGTCCTTATGAATAAACCAGGGGCACTCAGCTCCCGCCTCGCCACATGGGCAATATTGATGTCCCCCTATCATATGATCTTCGTCCCGCAAAAGGCTGTTAAAGGTCAAGCTCTGGCAGACTTTTTAGCAGCCCACCCAGGCTCGGAGTCGTCCAGAATATATGAAGGAATCTCAGACGAGGTACTCGCATGCAACCTCTCACGATGATATATGGCGAATGTTCTTCGACGGTGCCTCAAGGACCGGACCTAAGGGCAACATTGTCGTCGAAGTCGGGGTGGTACTGGTTTCTCCTTCCGGGTTGGTGATCAATCGTGCTTACTCTCTCATAGAACCCTGCTCTAACAATGTGGCCGAGTACAACACTTTGGTCATTGGCCTCCAACTTGCAAGAGAGCTGGGGGTAGAATATCTTGAAGCATACGGCGATTCACAGTTAATCGTCCATCAGATCCGGGGTTCATACGAAGTCCGCCATGAAGACATGATCCCCTATCATCAAATAGCGATCAACATTATTTCGTCATTCGAGGGATTCTTCATCGAACACGTTCCCAGACTCCAAAATATAGAAGCCGATGCCTTAGCTGGCCTTGCCGCTTCCCTAGCGGTTCTAAACTTTGCTCATCAATCGGTGGATGTAATAGGCCATGAACTGGTCTGTCCCAAGAACAACGTTCAATTCATGGCGAGTTATTCCGCTCAGACGATCGACAAAGCACAAGAATGGAGACAACCATTCATTGACTTCGTAGTCTACGATATTCTGCCGGAGGAGCCAAAGGAAGCCACCTCTATCATAAGGCGTTCTCTCAGATTCTTCTACGATACAGAGACAAAAATGCTGTATCGGCGATCCTACGATGGGTTATTGCTTTGGTGTCTGTCAAATACAGAAGCCAAGGTAGCCGTACGCGAAGCTCATGACGGTATCTGCGGGGCCCATCAGCCTGGCCCAAAATTGTAAGACCGTCTTCGCCGAATGGGCTACTACTGGCCCACGATGGTAGCAGATGCGATAGACTATGCAAGAAAGTGCAAAGCCTGCCAAGTCCACGCGGACTTCATCCACCAGCCATCCGAATTTCTATATCCGACAGTGGCGTCCTGGCCATTTGAAGCATGGAGGATGGATATCATCAGTCCGATCGCTTCACCTTCTTTCCGAAGACATCGCTTCATACTTGCAATCACAGATTACTTCTCCAAATGGGCGGAAGCTGTTCCACTCGTAGAAGTAAAGACTTCAAACGTGATCAGCTTCCTCAAGCATCACGTCATCTATCGCTTCGGACTGCCCCGAAGGATCATCCACGATAATGGTCCGCAGTTTGCAAGCCACGCCTTCTATCGGTTTTGTGACAAGCACAGAATTCAGAATATTGCTTCAATGCCATACAATCCGGCAGCGAATGGGTTGGCAGAAGCGTTCAACAAAACAATTATCAAACTTCTCAAAAAGTTCGTGTCATCAAACAAACGCGACTGGAACGAGAGGCTTGGTGAATGCTTATGGGCGTATCATACTAAAGTCCGAACAGCCACAGGGAACACACCATTTTCCCTGGTGTACGGGAGCGAGGCAGTTCTCCCGTTGGAGACTCAAATCCCCTCGCTCCGCGTCGCTCTCACCTACCAATTGACAACAGACGATAACTACCGTCGCTGGCTACAAGAGTTGGAGGCCATAGATGAAAAATGCCTACTAGCTCAGCAACGGATCGAGCTATACCAAGCACGCATCTCTGGAGCCTTCAACAAGAAGGTTAAAATTAGAACTTTCCAAGTGGGCGATCTCGTTTTGGCAGTTCGGAGGCCGATGGTTATGACTCACATGACCGCTAGCAAGTTCCAACCAAAGTAGGAAGGCCCATTCATCATTGAGGTTGTATTCTCCAACGGTGCTTATCGCCTCGCAAAACAAAATGGAGACTTGCTCATGCTGCCCGTCAACGGCAAGTTCCTGAAGAAATATTATGTCTAAATGACACTTTCCATATTATCGAGTTATGTACCCACTGGTACCACTGAACTTATATTCACATTTTCCAGATTGCTGAGTCACGTACCCGCTGGTACCGCTAAACTTATATTCATATTTTTCAGATCGTTGAGTCACGTACCCGCTGGTACCGCTGAACTCATGTTCACATTTTCCAGATTGTTGAGTCATGTACCCTCCGGTACCGCTGAACTCACATCCTCCAAATTCCAGATTATTGAATCATGTACCCTCCGGTACCGCTGAACTCATATCCACAAAATTCTAGATTATTGAGTTATGTACCATCCTGTACCGCTGAACTCACACTCACAATCTCCCAGATTATCGAGTTATGTACCCGCAGGTGCCTCTGAACTCACATTCCGGTCACTCTTTCAGATAGTAAGTCATGTATGACCATACCTCTGAACTTTTTTCCTGAAAGAGATCCTCCCTCATGATCCACTACCCGTACTCCCAGTGCACAAAAAGGGTAACAGATCCACAATTTTCCAAAACGACCACGTCGATGTTACCTCTGAGTCGTTTCACTTCTGCCAAAAACAAATCAACCCTCTACATAGAGCTTCCATGTCCTCATTACCTCTGAGTCGTTCTATGTACCCCCCTTCATTGAGCCCACTCCTGCCATGTCCTCATTACCTCTGAGTGGGAAGGCTCCGTCAAAGAAACCCTCATGCTTGCCATGTCCTCATTACCTCTGAGTAAGTATGTTGATTCCCTTTCGACTTATTATCCGTACCCATAACCGGAGTACACCAAGGATAGTAGGTCCACAAATATCCTCCGTTGAATCCACTCCTGCCATGTCCTCATTACCTCTGAGTAGGAAGATTTCGCGGTAAGAAGACCCTCATGCTTGCCATATCCTCATTACCTCTGAGTAAGTATGTTGGTTCCCTTTCATCCTATTATCCGTATCCTAAGCCAGGGTATGCCAAGGATAATAGGCCCACAAATATCCTTTGCTAAGTACAGGTCCATCATTTCTTATCATGCCCCGGGAGCCCAGCTGCTCCATGGCATTCTTCCTCCCGATACCAGGAACGTCCATGACCACCTTACCATGGAACTGTTCTAGGTATCCCCAATCGAACTTGTTATCCGTACCTAAAACCAAGGTACGCCAAGGGTAACAGGTCCACAAACAAGTCCTCCATGCGGGGCAAACACCACCATAACACCACAGGCACAACAAGCAGTACAAATAAGGAGTAAAATAAAACATACTCTTTTATTTGGAAGCCAAAAAGCATTACATATTTTGGGGACCATGTGCCCTCTCAAAAAAAAAGAAGAACATAAACAAAAAAAAAAAAAGGCCGACTAGGGTTCGGCATTACATAATTCCAGGAGGCGGTTTCTCACCAAGGTGGTCCCCCGTTCAAGCCGCTATCTAGCTCGGCGCTCAGCCTCCTGGAACAACTACTCCGCATCATCCAAGTACATATGTGCCCGCCAGTCATCCTCCATCTTCTTCAGGGTAAGTTCCAGATTGGCAGAAGCTCGACTAAGTCTGTCAGCCTCCTGGATAACAAGCCCCTTCTCAGTACCGGCTGCTTCGAGCTCGGACTCCAGAAAGGCCAGCTTTCTCTGGAGCTCGAGGATCTGCTCCTTGGTGTCAATTACCCCGCGGGAGGGGTCGCTTCCCGAGCCATGTAATCTTTATTTCTACGGCTTAATTGATCATATAACTGGGACAGATCACGGCGATCCTTCAGTATAGTCGGCTTGATCGATTCCCGAGCGAGCCTCACCTTCTCCACCACAGTTATGAGGAAAGTACGCTCTTGATCTATTGCCGCGGACAAATCAGCTTGCCGCAGCACGTAAAACTGGGCCACAAGATGATCAGCCTCTAGCAGCTTGGGCTCCAGAAGCACAGCTAGCCCCACCCCACCGGAAAGTGTTCTAAGGATGTCGATTTGGCCACCGGCGCACTGACGGGCCATAGCAAAGGGAGTCCCCCTCTCCACAGCTGCCTCGATCCCTCTCTTCAGGTGGCGGTAAAAGCTGTCAACCACATCCTGTGACACTTTATCCAAAACTTCTGTAGAGGACGGCGTCAAAGGGAGTATGGATGGCAATGTCGAAGGAGTAGCATCGGAACTTGCTATCCCTGCCACCAGGGAAACAAATTCTATGCAAAAAGAGGCATGAATATCTGCTAGCTCCTCTTTCGCCGCCCGAAGAGCTTGGATACTCGGCAAGGCGGAAAGGTTAACCCCCAAAACCATATTCGTAGAGGAGGACGCAGGAAGCATTGTTTCTTGCCCCAGCTGTGCCGCCACTTGAGCACCCGAACTCGACCCAGCTGGAGGTCCCTCAATGTAGGTTGGAAGAGAAGGAGGCACACGTGCTTCCATCAGATCTCCTCCGGTAGAGTCTGCCCTGACAATGGCCGTCGTTGACAATAAAGGGGCGGGACCTGTACGTCCAAAGCAACCATCAATCGACGTAACCCGAAGGATATGATAATAGAGCAGATAGGCCTCCTTACAAGTTAAGATTCGACTTATTTTACCAGGGGAGGAGCATGGAAGCCGCAGCTCGTTTGCAGCCGGCATAGTCTCCTCACCCGCGACCTCCAAGTTGAATTCAACCGGTTTCTCCGCCCCAGACACCTCTGAAAGGAAGCCAGCCAAGTCAGCATCATCCCGTTGAAATTCAGTTGTCTCAGGGACAGGTGCAGTAGAACCCCCGTCCCTATGGGTTGAGGTCTCGGCAAGGTGGGACTCCTCGGCCGCCTCTGGAAGAACCCCAGTGGTCGGGGCCGGATCGACCTCGGCAGTCGGGTCCCGAGAAACAGACTCCTCTGACGCCTACAAAGAGCAAAAGAAAATAATTAGGCCATAGTTTAGGAAAAAGAAGGAGGAGGCAGTTGAAATTCAAATCACCTCAGAAGCAGCGTCAATATCATCAATAAACAGCCTGCGGCATCGTACCGCAGCTCGCTTCGTAGAGTAGGTCTTGCCATCGTCAGTGAACATACGTCGGCTTCGCTTACGCGAAGGACCGGGCACAGCAGGTGGCTGCCCCGCCACCATATCATCCGGCACAATAGGTGGCTGGTCCCTCACCTCCTCGTTCGAGGGATGGAACGAATCATCGGCATCCTGCCCATCATCCTCTTCGTCCATCGTCGTAGACTCCGAGTCTGGCACAGGAACCATATTCGCCTTTTGCTTTCTCTTCTTGGACCCCTCGGGCTTCTCTGCCAAGCCAGTACCGACGATAAAGCTGGTACTCATGTCAAAATTAACGAGAAGCTTGCTCGCCGTAATATGATAGAGGGCCACCATGTACAAGATCTCCCCTGGGGTATTAGCATCGGCGACCGAAATGCTAGCTCGGGTATGAACCGCATTGTAATAATGTCAAGCCATGATACCATTAAGGACACTGACCTCAAAGCCTAGGCAAGCACTGGGATAATCAAGGAACAGCTGGCTATAGCCGAACTGACGGGAGAACCTGCTAGGCAAATAGGGCTCCAGGAATACGGTATTGCGGTAACGATACACTAAGTGCGCGGGACGAATATTGTGCAGCCAAAGAAGCATTTTTTCAGATAAGAGGAGGGGAGGTTCAATGCCATCAACATGTACACCCTTCACTTCTCTAGCGGTAAATTGAGGAACAGACACAAAGAAGTCGTGTCCGTCTACTCTCGCCAACGCCCTCCGACAGGCTGGCATGGTGTCATATTCCCAAGGCTGACGACGGTATCGAAAAAGGAAAGCGTCATCAGCGGTAACGCCATCTTCTGCTCCGGGCCTCATCAACGATCGATAATGCATCAATAGTCACCCCATTAGATAATGGTAGGGTAGCTCTATTCGCTCAAAGTCCAGTGTCGTCTCGCGGGCAATGACTTTGGACGAAAAGGCACGAAGACCGTGGTGTATGCTACACACCATAGCCGGAAGAAGGGCCAGCCTGACTCTGAAGACCAGCTTCACGGCCGGGAGGATGAAGTGGCGGCTGATCCTTTCAATGGAAAGTCCATACGGCTAGTTAGCCAATGCGGCTGAGGAGGCCATGCGGCAGGGACATCCATGCGGCCAGAACATCATATGTGGTCAGAAGAGTTTATACATAGACATGCTTCTTATTCAAAGTATTTCAATTTTGCAAATTGAAAACTTTGAAGGGGGTCTTGTAGAAGCATGGAAAAGAATAAAAAAAGATCCAGGCGGCCAAGGATCCCCCTGCGGCTCGGAGAGCCCATACGGCTCAGGGGTCCCTGCGGCTCGAATAATCCCATGCGGCTCAGAGAGGAGCCACGTGGCCTTCAACAACTCCTCCCTCTGTCTTTTGCTGCATTTAATGCCCTGACGGCTGACAACTCTGATAAATGTCAGCTCTGACATAAAGGCGCAATAATGACTGACATAAAGGCACGTTCCTAGGGAAGAGAAGAAAATCTTCTCACAGTTGGCAGAATCTACCAAATTCCGAGGCATACGGCTGCTGCATTTATGTGACCGACCACTTCATGCGACCGCCCATCCCCATGCGGCTGCCCCCTTCATGCGGCCGCCCACTTCATGCGGCTACCATCTTCATGCGGCTGCATCCTTTATGCGGCCACCCGTCAGCATGCGGCTGCCTATCTTCATGCGGCTGCCCATCTTCATGCGGCTGTTCATCACCATACGGCTGCCCATCTTCATACGGCCGTTCATGCGGCCCTCTCATATACGGCTCCGCCAAGATGACCCAATGGAGGACATGTGGCAGTCTTATCTTCCTGGAATCAGATTTATTGCAATCACCATAATTGCCCAGATCAAGTCAAATCGAGCAAATTGGACATGTGACAGGTCATTACAAGTCATAAATATTCATGGCAATCAACATTTATTGCCCACAGAGATTTGATGCAATCTACATTAATTACCTATATTTGCTACAATCAGAATAAAGGGCCCAGATTAATTGGTCCTTAACCGCCGACATATCAAGGAGGCAATCATTGAAAACCCTAATGATTGCATCCCACTCTATAAACAGCAAGGTGCCATTCCCTTGCGAAGAGGACCTTTTTTGGAGAAGAGCACCAGAGCACTTGGAGAAAAAAAGGCAAGCATAGAGAGAATAAGGAGAGCATTTCTTCAACGCAAGCAGATCTTCCCCGAAGCCAAGGCTGCATCCGATCGTCCAAAGAGTAAGGCAGAGCTGCCGTCGCTTTTCCGAGCCTCTACCGTCACCCCCCAGAATCTAAAATAAATAATTGTACTTAGATTGTTGTACCTAGGTTTTTGTCCCTAGGCTTTCTTTGTGCAAGCGAGTTTGTATTGTGAAGTAAAAGTCCAGTCCTCCGATAATTGTTCTGTCCTTTTATATTTTATGGCAAACAACAATAACAGTTACCAGGCGAGCATACAGATGGCACCCTTTGAGGTACTGTACGACAGGAAGTGCAGGTCTCCAGTCTGTTGGAGTGACGTCGGAGAACGTCAGATACTTGGTCCTGAGTTGGTGACGCAGACAGTGGAAAAGGTGAAGCAGATTCAGAGTCACCTTAGAGCGGCACAGGATAGGCAGAAGCACTGGCTGATGCACATCGCCGACCCTTGGAGTTCAAGGAAGGCGACCACGTGTTCTTGAAGATATTACCGACTAGGGGAACTATCAGATTTGGCAGCAGGGGCAAGTTGAGTCTGAGGTACATCGGACAATTCGACATTTTGGAGCGAGTTGGTGAGGTGGCTTATCGTCTTGCATTACTCACTTCACTTGAGGGAGTGCATGATGTTTTTCACGTATCGCAGTTGAGGAGGTACGTGGCAGACCCCAGTCACGTGCTGGACCATTCGAAGATTACAGTTGGACCGAGACTATCATATGTGGAGCAGCCTGTCGCGATTGTCGATCGCAGCAAGAAAGTTTTGAGAGGACAGATGATTTGACTTGTCCGAGTTGCTTGGAAGTATCATTCTTCGGGCGAGTCCACTTGGGAGCGCGAGGACTCTATTCGGGAGCGTTTTCCTCATCTGTTCGAGGATCGAGGTAAGAAATTTTGTATTGTATTTTGAATATCGAAATATTTTAGCGGTTTTGTTTTTTATCGTGCCATTATTTTAAATTTTGGGGACGAAATTCACTAAGGTGGAGAGGATGTGAGCCCCGATTTTCCAGGATTTATTTTATGAATTCACTAAATATTCGATTAGCCGATTTAATATATTTGATATATTTATATTATTGATGGTTATAAATCCTCATTAATTTGCTTTTTGATTATTATTTTTAGGCTAAGTCCTTTTATTAACTTGATTATATGAATATAGTATTTAGCAAATATTCCTTAAAAGAGGAAATTTCTATATTAGTATATTTTTTTAATAAGAATTTAAGTCTTAGAAAAACCTTCTTTTAATGTCCCAAAAAAAATTTCCCTAAAACAAATCCCTTAACTCAAACCTAGCTAATATACTCTGGCCCAAAACCAAATGGAGAGATGAGTAGCAGCCGTCACTACAAGAAATCTAGGTTTCCGTGACAAGTAATCTGTGACAAGTGCAAAACTTGTCACTGAAAGGGATATTTCTGTGACAAATAAATTTTGTTATCACTCATAATTTGTTTCTGTGACAACTGATATTGTCCGTCACACAATTAAAACATTTAGTGACCATATTTTTATTGGTCGTCACTTAATGTGGTCACTGAAATAAAATTATGATTTTAAAGACAAGTTATGTGTGACAAGGGAAATAGTTGTCACTAAAAATTTTTGTTGTAGTTACAAGAAAATATTATTGTCACATAAAAGTATTAGCCACAAGATTAAAATTTTATTCTTGTCACTTAAAAGTTTCTTTTAGTTACCAAATAATTGTACGTCACACAAAAGTATTAGTCACAAAGAAAAAATTTATTTCTTGTAACAAAAACTTTAAATAAATTTAAAAAAGTTAAATAAAAAATATATCCTAATTTTGATACTATTTTGACATTACTATTTAAATTGTAACAAGATTTGACTATACCAAAAATTTTCACATCAAATATCACAATCCTAATTATAATCCGGTTGTATATAAAAAAATCATCAAATATTCGCAAGTCTCCAACCGGATTTGGAATCCTGTTAGTATCCTATATATATATATATATATATATATATATATATATATATATATATATATATATATATATATATATATATATATATATATATATATATATATTTATATATATATATATATATATATATATAAAAATATATATATATATATATATATATATATATATATATATATATATATATATACTCCTCAATAAATATAGGGTTGGGGTTTCCTCCGTCGATCGATCTCCTCCAAATTTAGGGTCAGGGTTAGGGTTTCCTCCTCCACGGACCCCCCCAGGCGATGAGGAAATCCAACCTACGACCCCTCCAGATCCTCTACATCCTCGCATTCATCTACATCCTCTTCCTCTGTCTCTTCGAGTTCCCCTTCCTCTCCCCCTCCACCGAAGGAGGCAGTGGCAAAGGCGGCTCGGCCACCGCCTCAGGCGGTGGCGGGGGCACCGCTGCCATGAACAGCCAGGAGGATCTCGACCAGAAGCTCTCTTTCGTCCGCCCCAACCGATTCCTCAAGTCCTCCCCCTCCTCCCTCCGGCTCCGATCCCCGTGGCTCTCCGGCCTCCGATTCGCGGAATCGAAACGGGAAACACCAATCTCTCCGAGCTCCACCATGCCGCCAGGGCGGCCTGGTCCGCCGGCGCCGACCTCCTCTCCGAGCTCCAGAACCACCCCTCCCCGGCCCCGACGCCGGGGCGGAAGGCCGAGGCTTGCCCCCACTCTGTCACGCTCTCCGGCGCCGACTTCGCGAGGAGGAAGAACGTGATGGTGATCCCGTACGGGCTGACACTCGGGTCCCACCTGACGGTGGTGGGGCGGCCGCGTCCGCTGCACCCGGAGCGCGACCCAAAGATCACGGAGGGAGGGGAGGAGCCGGTGATGGTGTCGCAGTTCATGATGGAGCTGCAGGGGCTGAGGACGGTCGACGGGGAAGCCCCGCCGAGGATCCTGCACTTCAATCCGAGGATCAAGGGGGACTGGAGCAATCTGTCGGTAATAGAGCAGAACTCGTGCTACAGGATATAGTGGGGATCGGCGCAGAGGTGCGAGGGGTGGCGGACGCGGGCCGACGAGGAGACAGGTTTGTCAAAGTTGCTGCCTTTTTTTCGAGTTAGGTTATAAAAATTGGAATTTTGATGGAAATTGTAACTTTTAACGTCATTTTCAGTATGAAAATATATATGTATATATATATATATATATATATATATATATATATATATATATATATATATATATAAATACCAATTTTTCATCCCCTGTCCCACAGAATCCTAGCAATTCCCTCTATTTTTTCCCCACGAAATCAAAGCCCTAGCAATTCCGCGCCCTCAAACATGGGTTAGTCCCAATTTCGGCTAGCCATGATCAAATTTTGATGTTCCCTTATAAAAAATTAATAATAATGTCCATGAAAATAAAATACATTAGTTACTTTTCGGAGTTTCCAGTGTCTAATTGGTATTTCAACCCGTCTGCCCGTTAAATAAACCCTACCAATATATCCCTCTGATAAACCTCCAAAATTGACAACAGCGCAAAGCTCCTATCTTATAATAATAGTGATGCGGATATGGATAAGTACCTGATACAAACATTTTCATATACGGGTACTGACATGTACTCAGAATACTATTTTTCCCATGTCCATTAATTAAGCATCTAGCCATATTAAATTACAACCAAGTTGCTTTCTCTTGTGTGACCTTTCCATGCTCTTTCACTTTTAGTCATGTCACTTTTCGCCATGAATTCAAAATAATATGTCAACTTCTCTTTAGATTTTATAATAACAAGTATAAGTTAACAATTAACATATAATATCCCTATATCAAGTTTTATTCAGCCTATTTGAACTGGAACTTAGGAAGCCTTTACCATTAGCTATGATGTTGGTGTCATTATTAGAGAAACCAAATTATTAGAGAAACCAATAGATATATTAAGCTATTAACACATAGTTTGCCAAGTTGAGATACCAGGGATAGAGAAAAGGCCCTCACATATCACAATAAACCCTTCCCATTTCGAATCATAACGCACTTCATCAGAGAGATTTTTTATCGAACTTTTACCTCCTCACTACTCCAATTTGCAACCACATCCCCCATGTGAATTATTTCAATTTGTTGCATGTCTATATATATATATATAGGCACTGTCTAGGCACTCTCCGTCCCACTGTTTTGCTTTAGTAATCAAGTTAATTCTCTTTAATTAGATAATCGACAGAGAAGAGTCAAGCTCCCAAATGAATATGTCCAAGCTCAAGGTGCTTAGTGCTTGCAATTTTAATAAATATATCCATCTTTATAATTATAAAATCTCATTATCAGTTAGATGAAATGCATCAAGTGCCCAAGTTCTTCTCATGACTCTTAGTATTTCAACTCAAGGTTCTGAACCTCGATTTTAGTATTGATTCCTTTTTATGAGCTTCACTTTCTACAGTTTCATAATTTTTGGTTTTGGTATTTAATATTTAAGAATATATGAAAAATTAATATTAGTTCGGCTATAATTTTATGCATAGTTCGTATTAGTTTGATTATGTAGAAGAATTTTATGTCCATGAAAAAAGGCTTTGAAATCAGACAAATGGCTTATGTTATTAAAGGAAAAGGCATATGTATGCATGTCTGACATAGACGCAACCCCATTTGGACTAGGATCTGCCATCAATTTTTGCACCTCTGTTGCCATCCACATGTAAATAATTATGTGTGGCACCTAATTCTCATGTGCTACTAAGTGTGCTTGTGAATTAATTATTGAGGAGACCATGCCTACCTATTCTCATGTATCAAAAGACACCATTTCTCTGCATAGATCTTGTTTATCAGTACATGTTGCATAGATCATGGGGGTGCACATTAAGAAAGCTCTTGTTCAAAGGGCTTTAATTGAAATTATTGTTGTTGCAAACTGTAGTTCTATTATTAAGTCATATTTCTTTTGTTTGCTGAATTTTTTTCAATATACTGGCTTGAAGTAGTTGAATTCAGTTTAACATAGTACCCATAATCAACTAGATATGGAATTCAATACTATGGTGTTTTGGGTTCATAGTATTCTATTTTTGTTACATATAAAGAACATTCTAACACCAACTTCTACAAAGTCTGACGATTGAAACGAGTGCAAGCTTAATATCAAAAAATGCTTAACAAGTCAACTTGCAGCCCTACAAGGTCAGCATCTCAAACTTCCTCATATACTGTTATGAATTGGTTTATCCTTTAATAGTTTAGCTCATGTACTATTATGGTTTAGAGATTTCTAAGTCTTTTGTGCTTGTTAAGAAGAGCTGTTCCCTAAATTGTGATATTTACTAACTGAATTTGCAAGAATATGATTCGTAGAACATTTGAGTTTTATTAACCAAGAACAAGTATACATCTGCTATGTCAGTGGTTGTCAATTGCATATTCATTTTCTCTTTTTATTTATGATAGGTTGGTAGGTTTAGTACATTACTTGAGAACAAGTTAAGCAATGCAAGAACAGAGCAGTACTAGAATTCCTGATCTCATGTACATATCCCAAGTTGTTGTTACTTGTTAGGGGTTAGGGCTCCAATGGCTCAGACAAGTCATGGTCATGAAAGTTGATTATCTCATGTACATATCCCCTTGTGAATTATTTCACTTGATATTTTTGCTGTTAGTGCTAAATTATTTCAATTTGGCATAGTGCCCTTATATGTCTGAAGAATGCTCAAAAAACATTCATGCATTGACAAGGTTCGATGAAAGCATAGCCAAATGCCTAGTAAACAGATTACAGACCTTTCTATAATACATGTTACCTAAATTTTGGATTACTTTTAATTTTCTACATGTACAATGCTCAAAAGTATAATATGATATCTCTATACTAGCCTTGACTATGATTGATGAAGCTAGCCCTTGAGATTTATCTTCCCACATAGCTTTCGATTTGATTTTTTTTATCCAATAGATTTAGAATAATAACAAAAACCAAAAGAGCAGGGTGAGAACGAGCTTGACGACTGACTCCACTACTGCATTGTCAGAGGGAAGAAGGCACTAGAGAGTGTCCGGATCAAGATCGGGACAATCGAGCTCGAGAAGATCTTGATGTGTATCAAAGTTTATTTCTTTTTATTGTTTGCTATATTTCTTGATTTAGGAAAATAGCATTTTATGTATCAGTATGGAGGCATTTTATGTATACGTGTGTATGAGACACTAGATAGAGTATCCGTATCAGAGTATGTCAACTGTTCATCTCTATGAAAGTTCTCCATCGTTCAAGTATCAGAGTACCTAAAGGGTAAATCTGATTGATCACGTAGCAAATTTTTGAATGCCAGTTATGTTTACGTATCTTTAAATTATATAATGATATCTGAAGAGGTCTTGCATACCCAAGAACTAGTTTTTAATATCACAATCACATATTTTGGTATGAGCTTTAGTTAAACAGACGATACATGAGGTGTAACGAACATGTATGTTTTTAGTGTTGTAATATATGTTTTATTCTTCATGGGCTATAGTTAACTTAAAATGTTTTAATCATAGATAGTGGTTAGGTACCATCGGTATATAGACACTTGGAATGTTTTAACCATATACAACAATGCATGAATCTGGGTTGTTCGATCTCTCATTTGGTTTTACACAAAGACCTTTGTACATGTGTCACTCTTTCGTAGAGCATGACTTTCTCTGTTTTTTAATCTTTCAAGCACAACTAACAGAAGATCTATCATGGCAGGTGGGGCTCCTACTGCCCTGGTTAGTTTAATTGGACATCGTCAGTACGAGCGGTGTGTAAGAGACGTCTACTACTTTCTACAGGTAAGCATCCTCGTTAATTTTAGATCACATTGGCATTGTTTTGTACTCTTGAGTGCTTCAATGCAAATTTATTATTTGCAGTCTACCATATGTGTGAAGCAGCTTGCATTTGGTATATTAGAACTGTTGGTCACCTCAATATTCCCAGAGTTGCGTGATCTAATTCAAGATTTGCATGAGAAGGAACCAACTTAACTTCTATAGGAAAGGTGTCTTGAGACTCCTTTAAACTTCTCTGCTCCAGGTGCCATCCAGCAGTCAGGATGGCTTGAAACTTCAGATAATTTACAAGATCGATGGTCACCTTTAACTTTCAGCTTCTGTAGATTTGCCATATTCTCGTTTTGATACATCAACATTTCCTCAATTTTGGATGTTTGAAATGAAAGGAAACAAAGAAAACAAAAGAGGGTTTTTTGGAGAAGGTTTTGTGTACATTATTTATTCTGTACAGTTGTAGAAGTTCTACAGTTTGTACATTGTATAAGAAGAACTATATTCTCTATTCATTTATTTGTCAACACACTATCAAATTTCTCTCTTTATGAGCACAAAATATGGTCATTTTTTACATCTGGATCTCGTCTTTGTAACATATAAGCATGCGTATTAGATATGACTAATTCTAAATGGCGGTGCAGGTGTTGAATCAGGCTGAGAGAAATGTGCACACCAAAGAGATGTTATTGCATCACGGTGTCAAGTTCATTCCCGTTCAAGTTGACAGAAGGATGTGCAGCTTTAGAGGAGGATTCAAAGCTTCCAATACAGCTCAAGTTTGACAAGAAAGATGCGGAGGTGCGGACACAAGTAAGGACACAGATTTCTTTACTAATATATTTTCTTCTTTCCTTGAAACATTGTACCTTAGAGTTGACAAATAACTTGAGTGTACTTGGATTGCAAGATATTGATTCTCAGTTCATGTGAGTTAGTAGGTTAAGTGCAACCTCTTCAAAGATCTAGGGCTAGAGCCAATCACACTATATAACATTCAACAAAATATCTCTAACACAACAACTTAAACTAACTTTTCTTATTAGATTTTTGCTAAAATTTCAACTTTGATGCTCCATCAGCCAATCATGCTAAATATCAATCAGCATACTAATACAATAATCACACGCGGAATATGCTATCAAATTTTTAAATGAGTCTATAAATAACAACTTAACCAACCTGATGTTTTTAAAGTAAAGCAGCAATGTAAAAAAACTCAATTATCCAGCTCTAGAAGAGTAATATGACAGTCAAATAGGATAGCCTAACTCAGCACCTTCATGATAGGTTCTAATCACGATAGGTACAAACAGATGCAATAAAATATTTGTGTGAAAGATAAAAATAAAAACATTGATGTAATAAAATATTTGTGTGAAAGATAAAAATAGAAGAGTAATATTGCATCTGTTTGTACCTATCGTGATTAGAACCTTTCATGAAGGTGCTGAGTTAGGCTATCCTATTTGACTGTCATATTACTCTTCTAGAGATGGATAATTGAGTTTTTTCATAATTGACTTTTCCTCTCAATAAGAGCAAGATAAAAATAGAAACATTGATGGATATCAGATAAAAACTTAGATTCTTCAACAAAAGATATCTGATGGAATCCATCATACTCCTTTACTGTCCACTGCATTTACCCTTTAATTCCACCAAACAAAGTATCCTTTATACCGCAGCAGCAGTGTATTTGTGTAAGAAGAGTATGATGACTAAACTAAAATGGAATAGCAGCAGTGTATCACAAGAGTATGTAGTGGGCAGAATGTAATGGGCAGAAGTTAAGATTATGCACAGGCTACAGCAGCAGTGGACAGGAATTATATTTGTGAAACAAAATTATTTTTATTCCAAAGTAGTGTCATCAGATTACTAAAGACACATTACTTCTAGCTTTTGAACTAAACTGCAAACATTTGTGTCATTTTCTCTATTCTCATTGCTTCTATTGTAGAAATTCTTGACAATTTTTTCTTATATATATATGCTTATGTAATATTCTAAACAATCTCTTTATTAATTTATACAGGTCATTAAAGATTGGTCATCACCAAGACAGGAGCTGCATATGCAATTGATCATCAGTTTATATTTATAAATTACTCTAGGTTTTATGTACCAGCTACTTTGGATACTCTTTATTTTATAAGTACCAATATTACTTCTCTTTATGTTATATGTACTGAATTTTGTGGAGCAATATAATTACTTTTTGAGAATTGTTATAATTACTTTTCATGTTGTTGTCGTCTATAATTACTTTAGAGTTAGTCGCCTATAAAAAGGCTTTTTAGAACTTGTGAATGTTAGTTTTGGTTTACATTGGAAAGTCATAGGGTTGTTCTTGGAAGATGAGCACAATCATGCATACCCTCTTCTACAAGAATTGTGTGATATTACATTGTGTTCTTGTGTTTTTAATGTATAATGACAATGACAAAAAAAAAATACTCGTGACAATTGATTTCCATCAAACATATAAAGTGTACACTATGGTGACAATAAATAAATGTTACTGCAAGTGTTTATAATGATGACATGTACTTGTCACTAAACATATACGTTTATTGTGACAACAATAAAAGTGTTACTAAAGTTGTTTTGTGATAGCAAATGTCGTCACGAAAATAATTTTTATTTTTGTCAAAAAAAATTTTATTTATTTTAAGTTACAATAAAAAACTATTTTGTGACAATATTGTGCGTCACTTATAATATTTTTAGTGATAAATTTTGTTGTCACGGAAAGTTTACTATCACTGACAACATATTCTTGTCACAGTAGAGAACTTTCTGTGACAACGATTTTTGGTCGTCACCAATACTTTTAGCTACGGAGGTATAGGCTACGAAAATAAGTCGTCACTGTACTCGTCACAGATGATGTGTTGTGATGACTTTCATAATTTCGGTGACAACTTTACATGTCACAGAAACCATATTTTCTTGTAGTGCGTGAACTTAGTTTCGGGCCAGACCTTAGGTCAGACCCTTTATTCCAAAACCCGACCCGCATTTTCCCTTGAACCTAAGGTTCAAATGAGGTATTGTTCCTCTTCTCTGAGAGGATGAGGACTCTGTGCCTCTGCAAATTAGAGCACGCTAACCTGTCATTCGACTGAGCCCTTTACCGTTTGCTTAACCCTAAAATTTCTTTTCTATTTATTCATCTCCTCCCCCTTCATCCTAAAACCTAGCCGCCACCACAAACTTTTCCATCACCAGTTCTTCTCTCCTCCTTGCCATGACCTATAGCAGCACCTAGAGCCAGCTTAAGGGACCAAGGCTCGACGTTGCAGGCTGCTAAGAGCGTCTCGTGGGAGTTGGCTTGAGAGCTACGTCGAGGTTACCTCATCGAGGCAACGTCGAATCCTAGTCGGCGATCGAAAGGCTATGACAGCAACTCCTCACTGCACAACGCTTCCTCCAGCCCTTGTCGAGGACCGACAATTCCCTTACTCACCTCTGGTAATCCCTTACCCTTTTAGCCTTGTAGCTAGATATTGTAGTACATATTTTTCTGTAAGTTCATTCATGGTACTGTTGTTGGCTAGTAGGCTGTGTAGTTTGACACCAAGAAGGAGTTCATGAATGTATATGTTTGAGAGTTGCTTGTGGTGAATATAGTGAGAAACACTATAATGCTGAGTGTTGGAAGAGAACAAATTAAGTTTTCACGAGAGAAATAAGGGGTCTTCTTTGTTACTTGCACCCAAGGATTAATTATAGTATAGGATGGAAATGAAGGATTGGTAGTGGATTTTTGTGGTGTAGTTGTGATTTTCCTTCATAAGGTTGCATGGGTTCAATATGAGGAGAAAACTGTGTTGTAGAAAGAATGAATGAAATTATGTATCTAGAATTCAAGGAGTTTATGATTGTGGTGGAAAAAAATAAAAAAAAAATAATTCATGTCTTGATTACAATCGGAACACAACAGTGGTGGCCATAAACGAGTGAATGTAGAGTATATGGGTTCATATATGATGTTACTTGTAGTGGGGAGAATGATTTTACACTATTAATGAATGTATGAGGGAAACACAGTTAAGCAACTGTCATGTGGAAATAAACAAATTTACTATAAGTGAAGGATGGAATTAGATTGAGAGATTAATAAAGAGCAAAGGCTTTATGTGTACACCAAGGAGAATTAGCTCAGTTGGTTGGTTAAAGAATGGTAAAGGAAATGATCTTGGGTTCGAATCCCCAGGAATTGGAAGATGGATATATTTTAGATTTTTTGTGTGCACTACTAAAATCTGTCAAATCAGCGACGCCTCAGGACATTGCTAAATAGGGAAAATACGTCGCTAATATCGATTAGCGATGTATTTAGCGACATTTGCACGTAGTCACGATTAACCTCGTCGCTAAACAACAAAACGTCGCAATACGTTGCTATTGCGACGAGACTTAGCGACGCGGACACGTCGCTAATTCAGCGACTACCAGCGACGTAAAACGTCATCATTTTCCGACGTAACCTAGCGACGTTGAGCGACTTGACATGCATCGATGCTGACCTGGCTTGAGAGCCAAATGGCAACGTTCTGCGACTTTGTTACGTCGCTATAGTACCGACATATAGCGACGTTTAGCGACGTCATACGTATCGACGTTTAGTGACGATCAGCGACGGTATTCATCACAGTTAGCGACGTTGAGATACTTACTTAGCGACGTTACCGTCGTCGCTGAACGTCACTAAGCTTGAAAAAAATAAAAAAAATACAGCATTTGCAGCATCCCCTACAGCATTTGCAGCATCCCCTACACCATTTGTTACAACAACGACGGTGTGTATCACGAATACAGTATCAAACAACACAGATACACACAATCACGAACACGTTTGAAACACAATCTCATCAATCAACACAGATATATGAAAATTTGTAACAACAATGTCAAACATAATGGTCCACAACTTAATTGCCAAGTATGGGAACGAATGGCTCAGAACACAACCCAAAATTTATTCTAGCATACATTAGTGTGAATCATCTATGTTCTGTACATATGGTGTAGTATATGTTCTTATCGTATCTAGTATCTGAAGAATGTAACAGAATCAAGATGAACTCACATAATGTAATATTAAGACATCATCTACTACTATATAAGATATAGTGATAGGTTGTCATATCATCATTGCCGAGGGATGAGGGTCGGAGGATAAATACCGCTCGAGTGAGCCAAAGGCATGCAAAGAGGACCCGTTTCCATTTCGACTCTGCAGCCAGCGAGAAGTTGAAGAAGCAGGGCACGCTGAACAGCCCGTTATGTCTTGATGAGGACGATTCGGAAGACAATGCTGATTCAGTTTTGCCTTTCTTGGATGGTATTGATTCTGTAGATCCGTGTATAAAAGAGGAAGAGATTGGGAGTAGAGTGGACCCGGAGGGAAATGAGAGATTGGAAGCTGGGTCAATATCCAAGAAGCGAAAGAGAGTCAAGGATTCTGATTTTGATGGCATAGAGGAAGAGGTTCGCGACATAACGAGAGGGACAGGGAAGGGGGCATATGAAGTGAGGCCAACGACGTCGAAGAGAAAGGCAGCAGCACGGTCGTTAAAGGAAGGCAAAATATTCAACATCCTCAAGAATACCTTCTGGAACGATAAAGGATACTTTGATAAAGGAGACCACCATGCTGTCAGGAACATCATCTACTACTATATAAGATATAGTGATAGGTTGTCGTATCATCATTGCCGAGGGATGAGGGTCGGAGGACAGTCAACTTTATCTACGGCTACATAGTTTCTGTCTCGCCAGTCGAATGGCTGCAGGAACTATGTCCTGATCACCATGTCGTACCGTAGATTAATGCAAATGGAGCTGGAGCCAAAATACAGAAACCAAAATACAAAATACATAATCCAATCCCTGGGTTCGCCGAAAATACAAAACACAGTTCTAATTCATATGTATTTTAAGTGTGAGAACGGATGGCTCAGAACACAACCCAACCGGAGAGGATACTCTGAGAGATCCATCTGAGTAGGACGTATACTCTGAGAGATCACCTTTATAAGAATGATATCAGTAGTGGGATTGAGTGTTGGAGGAGATATTATCAGAGTATACGTCCTACTCAGATGGGTCTCTCACTGTTACTATTTTTTCTGACAGCATGGTGGATGTGCTCCGTCAACAGAATCTTGCTCCGAGCCAAAACTTTGCCCCGGAGCTCAAGTGGACATCCTTCGTGTAGAGCTCGAGTGAGAGGTTCCTGACAGCATGGTGGTCTCCTTTGTCAAAGTATCGGTACTTCGCGTCTGAATCACATTCGGGTGCCGATGGACGTTAGCGCCATCGGGTATCGACATTAGACATTCACATTTTATTCTCGTGACAATCCATTGCGGAAAACATTCAGACCCTAGAACATGTTCATGGTTACTTTATATTGTCGGATTCTCGTACATGATTTATATCTTGCTATACGGAAATCCATGATTGATTCTAGGACGATGACTTATGATCTTTACACTTTACTTATTAGTATGACTCGATGTTCTAGTTAGAGGATCCGATCAAGCGTCTCGTGGTTATGATTCGCAAGGTCACATGGGAGGGGAGAACATACACCGTGCGCTTGGGCTACTTTTCCATATAGTATGCCGTTGTCTCTTTCC
>JANAVB010007599.1:1473615-1690099 GCA_029216955.1 Iris pallida
AGTATGTTAATGATTGGTTTGGATCCCAGCTCCTCAAACTCCTAATAATTGGTTTAACCTGGAATTTGAAAATTGAAAATTCCTGGGAGTAAAGGCAACTAGAGAGAACTTTTGCTAACATGACCTCTATTTCACACTAGTTACCTTTCTATTTTGCACACATCTCAAAGTAAGGATAATGGCTCTGTTGCATGAACACTCCTCCAGGGGGCCTTATCTGTGTCTGGCAAGTGTAGAAGCATGGGTCACGTGCCTCAGAGAGAAGTAATCCTGCGCCTCACCTAGGCGTCAAGCTGCCCACACCTCATTCAAGAAACATGATAGTCATGCCTCACCTAGGCGTAATGCCAACTACCCCCTCGAGCCTTGGGAAGAACGCTTCGATCCTTGTGCAAACTACGACCATGACACATAAACTGTAATGCCCTGCTCCGCACAAGGCATTTGGTTGGCTTATTGGATGGGATCAGAATATTGGACCGTGACTTATATTGGGAATCAGGAGAATTGAGACTGATGCAGTCTCTCTTAGCTGGCTAGACGGAATGGGTATTGGAACGTGGCTCGCTGGTGGAGCTACGCTTAGTAGAATTTTGGGTGAGTAGAACTGTCCTTCCTCCTCCTTACTCCTTCATGCTTAATAAATGAAGTATTGAAATGCTATGAACTGTCCCTAAATGTCCCATATGTTAGTTGCTGAATAATAGAGATGCTTATGCTAAGAATTATTGAGATATACAACACATTGAACTGCTAATGTGATTCGATGCCTGAGATTGAATTGATAACCTTGTTCCTTATGTTTAATGCTGTTGAACGTCAAAACACTTGAATAATGAGATGCCTTGTGAATGATAGAATAAGAAATGAACTGGCTGTGCTATCGACCCAATGAACTGAATAAAATACTAGAATTATGTACTCTCTATAACTGTTGCAAGAATATGAAATGCTGCCTGTCCCTTATAAGAAACGAATGAATATTAAGTTCCTCTTAAGAAAGGAATGATATGAGATACATTGCAATGAAGCAATGAATGAGAAATGATAAAGCTGGGATCGTCGAGATCACCAAATAAAATGATGGTAATGATGAAATGAATAAGTCATTGAATATGACTAATGATGCACTGTTGCCTTTACTTTCCTTAATATGTTTTACCATGCGATTATGTTCACAATCGAGTCGGACACGCATTCGCATGGTTATGGACAACTTGTATACAAGGTTTGAATAATAATTTTCTCGAACGGTTCCTAGGGCCCTGGGGACCGATTCGGCCTAGGAGGAAATAATGATGAGTGCTATGGAAACACGGATAAAACGGGGTGGCATAGAGGCTTGCCACCTACTATGCTGACCGTATTATCTTAAAATGAAATGAAATGAAAAGAGTCCATATGGTTTAACAACACCAGTGACCATGTAGTTGGGATGCATGCTAATGAATGTTTTGTGCAGGCAGAGTAAGTATATCGGATAACCTGTATTTGATACAGGTACGAGAAGTCGGCTATCGGTAAGAAATCACATAAATGTGATATTGTATAAGTTGGTTTAACTTGCCTGCTTAATATGTTCCATTCAAGTATGCTAGAAAGATGCCTTGCTATAAATAGTGCTCAAACATAACATCTATGCTAAGTGATGCTTAAAGTGAGAATTGTCATAATATGTTTAAGATGTTAATGTTAACAATGCCTCAATGACGCCTTTGCATGATAACACCAAGAATGCTAAAATGATATGTCCATATGAATGCTACTAAGAATATGTTTACATGCTTCACTCTGATTATTGCCCATGAACTGTAAACTGATGTTAGGCCCCAAGTAGAAAGATCACTCTAATAAATGCTTGCTTAAATGATCACTTTAATATTGGTTTATGCGAGTGGGTTGGATTCTGCTCGCCAGTACATAGATGATGTACTGACCCACGTTTTGTGGGCAGGTGCTCGTGCTTGGAATGTTTTACACACGAAGATTGGCTTGATTGGTCCCGCGGCATCAAAGATTTGTTGGGCATACAAAAGCTCTCCTTGCACAAGATGAAGTCTTCTGTTTATAAAGGGCATAATGTATGGAACATTGTAATCAGTTGTACCAGTGAGATTGTAAGCCAAGTCGGTATATCGAGTTATAATTCATTGTATCCAAATATCAAATGTAAGCTGTATAGCATTGTTCAGTTGGCTTCCAATGTAAAGTGGGATTTGTTGTAAGCATTGTATTTCAATACAAGTCTTGTACTCTTCTTCGATTATCAATAAAGAGAATAAAGTTTTATATATCTCTGTGTGACTTCAAGTTATCATTTTATCTCCGCTGCTATAAAAAAGTGATATATCTCTATTCAATGAAAAAGATTGTCCTCATTAACTTTAATTTATCTGCTTCTGCCACTGCGATGTGTTCCTATTTGAAGATAATCAATTGTGTACCATCTTTGCCTTGTACAAGTGCAATACCAGACTTGTACGACATTACGCCCGAGCGAGGACGATCGATTCCAAGAGATAAAATATGTGAATAAATGACTCTACGAATCGGGGCGTGACAAATTGGTATCAGAGCACGGCTTTACGTTCTTGGTCTCCTCTTTGATTCATTTCAAATCAAAGTTGCATCGATGATTAATTAAAGTTGCTTCCGCGATCACTCAACGTTGCTTCCGCGATTAAATCAAAGATTGCTTCCGCGATTATGCTATTGTTGTTCGGTAATCATCTTTATGTTATCTGTGCTTGAAAGTTCGTTGACCCTCTCGGCTGCTCACTGGATGTTCCATACAATAAGTCTATATACATTGTGATGCCCCTAAATGAATGATTATTGTTGGTTTGGACACAAATAACCCAACAATGACTCGATGCCATAGTATGCTATATTGTGAATGCTTTTTGGAATGTAGGAATAAAGAAAATGGCTATGTATACTACAATAAGTTGAAAATTGCATGTGATGTTGGAAAAGAATTGGGAATGAAATAATTGATGGATGAGTTCAACAGAATTGGTGAATTGACTCATGTGTGCTGGCTACTGCTTTCTAGACCCTAAGAATGTTGGTTTGTGATATTGAGATCCCGAGATGTTGGTTGAGTATTGTGATCATTATAGATCATAAATGTCTGGAATAGATTGAGTTGGTATCGTTTAAGGATGGCTTCGTTTCTGAGTGGTATATTGCCTCTACCACCTCAGAACGAGATATATATTGACCCTTTCCGTAGGATAGCAATGGGACTATCTGTGGGTACTGGGTAGTGCCGAGACTTAGCTGGGAGTCATGTATTGTTGCTAGATGACTCGAGTGTCCCCTGACGGTGATGCCATGTTGGGTAGTGAGATTCTAGAAATGGTAACGGTTGGCTTTGTTAGAAATTATTAGTCGGGTGATGACTCAGACTAGTAAGACAGTTAGTATGCTACGGGTAAATGGATTTGGCTAGTGTATGTTGTGGCTTAGAATATCTGAATGTTGACTTCGATTGAATGGATGAACTATTTGACCAATGCTGCATGAGATTTAAGAATGCCCGTAAGATAGTTTGTTGATTGAGAAACGAATGGGATTGAGAAATTTTAAACGTGTTGGATAATGTCGGTATAGGTGATTGTTGGTTGGGATATAGATCGTTGGCTTATGACTTAGTGGTGTGACTTCGCCATACAGACCAAATAGTATGATTCCATAGTTATGTTAAGACTATCAGAATCGATGACCCTTGAATAGTTGGCCTTGGCTTATGGGTTCGTGTGAGTACAATGGAATTGGAATTGAAATTGAATCGTTGGGAATTTACTTGATGGATTATTGGAACGATAAAAGTCGTATGTCGGATTGGGATTTGACCGTAGTGTTGATAGATCGATCTTAGTCGATCGTTGGGTAAGTCTAGAGTGAACCTCTGTGGGAATTATTTCCTTGAGGAAGACACTAGATAGATAGACTTGACCCTAGAAACCGTGGGCTGCATGACCAATTGTTGGCATAGCCAATAATGGCGATTAGTTAGTCAAACTGAGTTAAAACCCATAGGTTTGGGTAGAATTCCTTAGAACTGTTGGTTGCTTGTTGGCCTTAAGAATAAGAAACTAGTATAACCCTAGTAGCCGTCCACTCTAGGGAAGTCACCTGAACGATTAAGTTTAGCTATCGGTGTAGCTAACCTTAGAAACTGACTGAATAGTAGGTGACCATTGGAGACCCATAGGATGACCTTGTGGCATTGAATGAGAGACAGTGATAATGAGTATTGACCTAAGGGAATGTATGCTTCAACTTGTGCCTTAAGAGATGTTTGACCCTAAAGGATTATATGTCGACCATAAGTGGGAATTACAATCGTAAGGTAAGACTTGAGTGTACCTATAGTCGGGTAGCTAAGTTAACCTTGACTGTTGCATAGAATTATACCCTGACTCGGGTAATCAATAGTGGGTGACGTCGGATTGTATCTTTTGAAAAAGATGAATTGCCTCGGTGAGAAATATTGTTAGATTTGGGAAGGAATGTGATTGCATGTTGTGAACCCTTTATATGTTTGGCTCTAAGTTAGACACTTGATCGAATGTTAGAAATATTAAGCTTGGGTAGAGAGCTTAACCAAGTTGTCCCTGATATTAAATATTATGGCCGGGAAGATAGTGATTATGGCAAAGTGAATAAAGCAATAAGTCAAATGAAAGGATGCTAAGTTGGATTTAGAAAAGAGAGTTATATTGTGGCTGATCGAATCGCACTAACATAGAAGTTGGCTGAAGTACATATGTTTTGGGGACGCCTAAAATATGTGTATGGATCCAGCCGAAGTGATTGGTTGCGACTGAGATAACATTATGGGAAGAATTTATCGCACTAGCGCGGACTTTGGCTGAAATGCATATGTTTTGGGGACGCCTAAAATATGTGTATGGATCCAAAAGAAGTGATGTGTTACGACCAAGAAAGAATGCAAGGAAAATGTTGGTGAATCAATGAGAAGTTATAAGTAATTGAAAAAGAGATAGACAGATCGAATCGTTGATAGATTTAAATGGTACAGTTGGATAGATATTTGAAATGACCGAGTGGGCTGAAATGAATATTGATTTGAAGCTGAATGAGTAAACTCATGGTGATTAAGTGAATCTTGTAGAAGACTTGTTTCCTTAAGTTTCGAGGACGAAACTTTTTCTGAGTGGTATATTATGTAATACCCTGCTCCGCACAAGGCATTTGGTTGGCTTATTGGATGGGATCAGAATATTGGACCGTGACTTATATTGGGAATCATGAGAATTGAGACTGATGCAGTCTCTCTTAGCTGGCTAGACGAAATGGGTATTGGAACGTGGCTCGCTGGTGGAGCTACGCTTAGTGGAATTTTGGGTGAGTGGAACTGTCCTTCCTCCTCCTTACTCCTTCATGCTTAATAAATGAAGTATTAAAATGTTATGAACTGTCCATAAATGTCCCATATGTTAGTTGCTGAATAATAGAGATGCTTATGCTAAGAATTATTGAAATATACAACACATTGAACTGCTAATGTGATTCGATGCCTGAGATTGAATTGATAACCTTGTTCCTTATGTTTAATGCTGTTGAACGTCAAAACACTTGAATAATGAGATGCCTTGTGAATGATAGAATAAGAAATGAACTGGCTGTGCTATCGACCCAATGAACTGAATGAAACACTAGAATTATGTACTCTCTCTATAACTGTTGCAAGAATATGAAATGCTGCATGTCCCTTATAAGAAACGAATGAATGTTAAGTTCCTCTTAAGAAAGGAATGATATGAGATACGTTGCAATGAAGCAATGAATGAGAAATGATAAAGCTGGGATCGTCGAGATCACCAAATGAAATGATGGTAATGATGAAATAAATAAGTCATTGAATATGACTAATGATGCACTGTTGCCTTTACTTTCCTTAATATGTTTTACCATGCGATTATGTTCACAATCGAGTCGGACACGCATTCGCATGGTCATGGACAACTTGTATACAAGGTTTGAATAATAATTTCCTCGAACGGTTCCTAGGGCCCTGGGGACCGATTCGGCCTAGGAAGAAATAATGATGAGTGCTATGGAAGCACGGATAAGGCGGGGTGGCATAGAGGCTCGCCACCTACTATGCTGACCGCATTATCTTAAAACGAAATGAAATGAAAAGAGTCCATATGGTTTAACAACACCAGTGACCATGTTGTTGGGATGCATGCTAATGAATGTTTTGTGCAGGCAGAGTAAGTATATTGGATAACCTGTATTTGATACAGGTACGAGAAGTCGACTATCGGTAAGAAATCACATAAATGTGATATTGTATAAGTTGGTTTAACTTGCCTGCTTAATATGTTCCATTCAAGTATGCTAGAAAGATGCCTTGCTATAAATAGTGCTCAAACATAACATCTATGCTAAGTGATGCTTAAAGTGAGAATTGTCATAACATGTTTAAGATGTTAATGTTAACAATGCCTCAATGACGCCTTTGCATGATAACACCAAGAATGCTAAAATGATATGTCCACATGAATGCTACTAAGAATATGTTTACATGCTTCACTCTGATTATTGCCCATGAACTGTAAACTGATGTTAGGCCCCAAGTAGAAAGATCACTCTAATAATTGCTTGCTTAAATGATCACTTTAATGTTGGTTTATGCGAGTGGGTTGGATTCTGCTCGCCAGTACATAGATGATGTGCTGACCCACATTTTGTGGGCAGGTGCTCGTGCTTGGAATGTTCTACACACGAAGATTGGCTTGATTGGTCCCGCGGCATCAAAGATTTGTTGGGCATACAAAAGCTCTCCTTGCACAAGATGAAGTCTTCTGTTTATAAAGGGCATAATGTATGGAACATTGTAATCAGTTGTACAAGTGAGATTGTAAGCCAAGTCGGTATATCGAGTTGTAATTCATTGTATCCAAATATCAAATGTAAGCTGTATAGCATTGTTCAGTTGGCTTCCAATGTAAAGTGGGATTTATTGTAAGCATTGTATTTCAATACAAGTCTTGTACTCTTCTTCGATTATCAATAAAGAGAATAAAGTTTTATATATCTCTGTGTGACTTCAAGTTATCCTTTTATCTCCGCTGCTATAAAGAAGTGATATATCTCTATTCAATAAAAAAGATTGTCCTCATTAACTTCAATTTATCTGCTTCTGCCACTGCGATGTGTTCCTATTTGAAGATAATCAATTGTGTACCATCTTTGCCTTGTACAAGTGCAATACCAGACTTGTACGACATCACGCCCGAGCGAGGACGATCGATTCCAAGAGATAAAATATATGAATAAATGACTCTACGAATCGGGGCGTGACATAAACCAAAGTCATAATTACGCTGGCTACTCACGCCTCGCTAAGGGCGTGCCCCTCCCCTAATTGCGCCTCACCTATACGGGCGTGCCTGATTCATCGCGCCCCTACCTACGCCTCTCAGATCGCTCGCCCCAAGACTGCATTCAATGAGCTTAACTCCTCTCGAAGACTTCAACTCGACGCTTCGATTCTCGTGTAGAGAATGAACACAGAAGTCAAGGTTCATTCTCCTTCGAAACAGTGTAACAGGTGCGTATTGCCTGGCGCGTGTTGTCTGATCAAACTCAGGCGTGTGATGCCCTGAATCTCCCCCAAGCGCGTGTGCTTATACCACCGCGCCTACGGTTCTCCCCAATACGAGCAACATGCCACCTAGGACAGTGATTCCTAGGCGCGTGTGTCTTGTTGGCTACGAGTGGAACTAGGCGCGCGCCATGTGTCGAAGACCTGGTCGTGCTAAGGGAACGAGTTCTAAGCAGATCGAGATCTCCTCCAATAGCAAAATCCTAAATCTACTACGTGGCAGTCAGCCGTTGCCCTACACCAGTGAAGTGCGCACTTGGTTATAACTGACTCCTGTTTAGGAGATCTACGTGGCAGTTGAAGACCCATGCACTTGCCTGCTCATAGGCGCGTGTACCACTCTTCATCTCAGCTATAAATAAGAGGGATCTCCTCCATTCAACACCCCCCCCCCCCCGTTTCTTCCATTTTCTCAAGAGTTCCTGAGCATTCCAAAGAGAATCCTTGGATCCTTGCTGCTTTCCTTAGCCAGTGAAGTTAAGTCCGACAATCCTCTTTTCCAGTCAGATCGTCAACAGAGTAAAGAAACAACCCTCTATCAACACGACCCAGATAAAAAACAAAGTGTAATTGGGAGATTCATGTTTAGGAGTTCCAATTACATTCTCGTTTGCAACATTTAAAGCTCTCTTCCAAAGCACCACGAAGCAATGACAAACAAGATAGCTTCACAGTATGATTCTATGAGTTGCTGTTTATCGACATGAACCCTTCACAGTATTCTAGGTTTTATGACTAGTATGCATGATGCTTAGACTTGGAGTTCTTCCAGGCATTTACAACATAAGTTGAAAGTGCTCGGTTATTTCTTATAGTCCTGTTATATGTTGTGATTAATGTTTCACTTTTGATAAGCTATAATCATTTATGGTTCGTGCTGCTGCAGAGTGATTTCTTATTAAAGCGGTACTCTGTAATCATTCTTGATGAAGCTCGTGAGAGAAGCTTGAACACAGATATACTAGTTGGCATGCTCTCTCAGGTTGTAAGACTCCGACAGGTTTGAACCTTTATACGTCCATATTAGTTGGTTTGTCTATGTTCATTCAGCATACAAATATTCATGTACTTTATAAATAATCTTGTGGCAGAAATTATATCTGGAGCAGCAGGAGAAGATACATGCTGGAGCAATTATTGATCCCGAAGATATGATCAGTCGGTTAAAGCTAGTACTGATGAGTGCTACCCTTAGAGTTGAGGACTTCATCTCAGACAGGAAGTTATTTAACGAGAGCCCACCCATATTGGAGGTTCCAGTAAGACAATTTCCTGTGACAATTCACTTCTCAAAGAAGACCCATGACGATTACCTAGGTCAAGCTTATAAAAAGGTTATGTCAATCCATAGGAGGCTACCACCAGGTGGCATACTGGTGTTTGTCACGGGACAGAGGGAAGTGGAAGTCTTGTGTAAGAAGCTTCGTAAAGCATCTCGACACTCAATTGAAAATAATTCTGTGAGAAAGGCAGGCACTGAGGTTTCTGTTTCTCCCAAGTCAGAAGTGGACATGAAGGACATCAACGAAGCATTTGTGGGAGGATACAATTTTGACCAACAAACTGACAAATTTAGCTCATATGAGGAGGATAACAATCAACCAGAGACTGACTCCTATTCATCTGACTCGAGAACAGAGAGCGAGTTTGAAGTTGATTCAGAAGAAGGCCAGGGGGAAAATGGTTTTATGCTAGATTTTCTAAGAGATTCTGGGAGTCTTTCTTCCTTGAAGGCTTCTTTTGAGGCTCTTGCTAGAAAACCAACCAATCAAACCTCTAATGAAGAACCAAGTATACAAGTTTCTCCTACACTAGAAGAACAAGGGATTCCTAGTACTTCTCCTGGCCCTTTGTATGTCTTGCCTCTTTATGCAATACTATCTGCCTCTGCTCAGCTTCGGGTATTTGAAGAGGTACCTGAAGGAGAAAGGCTTGTCGTGGTTGCTACCAACGTGGCTAAGACTTCTCTGACCATCCCAGGAATAAAATATGTTGTTGATACTGGGAAAAAGAAAATCAAGAATTACAACTTTGCCAATGGTATGGCGACCTTTGAAGTTCAGTGGATAAGCAAGGCGTCAGCGGCACAACGTTCAGGAAGATCGGGTAGAACTGGACCTGGCCACTGTTATCGTCTTTATTCATCTGCAGGCTTTAGTAAAGATGATTTATTTCCACAATTTTCCTGTCCTGAGATCTCCAAGACACCTGTTGATGGAGTTATCCTTCTAATGAAATAGTTGAAATGAGGGCTTAAATCTCAGATGATTTTATTGAGGGCTACTGCCTACTACTTATAGAGGGTCCAACCCCTCTTCATATTACATCTAACTGATGTGGGACTAAAGTCCCTTATTTACTCTCAACACTCCCCCTCAAGATGGACGATAGATATTAATCATCCCCATCTTGTTACATAGCTTTGACAGACTCAATGAACTAAGACCCTTAGTCAGACAGTATGCCACTTGTTCTTCTGAGCGAACATAGTCAATCTTCAGTATCCCTTGTTTCAGCTTTTCCTTGATGAAGAATCGATCGATCTCGATGTGCTTCGTTCTGTCGTGCTGAACCGGATTGTTTGCTATACTTATCGTAGCTTGACTATCGCTCAGAAGTTGCAATGGTGTCCCCTTGTCTAGCTTCAACTCTGTCGGCAGCATCTTTACCCATAGCAATTCTGATACTCCTAGAGCCATTGCTCTGTATTCTGCTTCAGCTGTCGACCGTGCTACCACTGACTATTTTTTGCTTCTCCATGAAACCAGGTTTCCTCCTACAAAAACACAGTACCCTGTGGTAGACCTTATGTCGTCTATGCAGCTTGCCCAGTCTGCATCGCAGTATCCCTCAACATCTGTGCATCCATTCTTCTTGAACCACAGTCCTTTTTTTCGGCGTCCCTTTCAGATATCTTAGGATCTGAAATACTGCATCCATATGACCCGTTCTTGGATCATGCATATAGCGGCTTATAACACTTACTGCAAATGAGATATCAGGGCGAGTATGCCCTAGATAAATTAGTCTGCCTACTAGCCTTTGATACCTTTCGCGATCAACAGGCTTTCCTGCTTTTGCTCCCATCTTGCACTTCTGGTCAATTAGAGTGACTGCTGCTCGGCATCCCAGCATTCCTGTCTCCTTCAGCAGATCTAGTGCATATTTCCTTTGTGAGAGAACAATTCCTTGTTCACCATCACACACCTCGATACCCAAAAAGTATCTCATCTCTCCCAGGTCCTTCACCTCAAACTCTTTGGCGAGTTTCGTCTTCAGCTTAGTGATCTCAACTACTTCGTCACCTGTGATCACTATATCATCTACATATACAGCAAGTATAGTAATGTGGCCCCTTGTATGCTGGAGGAAGACAGTATGATCTGCATTTGTCTGATGGTACCCCATGCCAATGACAGCCCTTCTGAATCTGTCAAACCAGGCTCGAGGAGATTGCTTCAGCCCGTACAGCGACTTCTTCAGTTTGCACACTTTTCCATGTGACGTTCCTTCACCTGAATCTGACACAGAGTAGCACCCCGGAGGAGTCTCCATGTATACTTCTTCTTGTAGGTCTCCATGGAGAAATGCGTTCTTTACGTCTAACTGGTGTAGCTTCCACCCAAAGTTTGCTGCAATGGAGACCAGCGTTCTTACGGTACTCATCTTCGCTACTGGAGCAAAAGTCTCATCATAGTCGATACCATATGTCTGGGTATAGCCTTTTGCAACTAGTCTCGTCTTGTATCGTTCAACTTTTCCTTCTGGTGTCTCCTTCACTGTGTAAATCCATTTGCATCCCACAGCTTTCTTCCCTTCAGGTAATGGCACCCGCTCCCATGTCTTATTTTTCTCTAGTGCCCCAAGTTCTTCCATCATTGCGGCTTTCCATCTTGGGTCCTTCTTTGCTTCCTGCCAATTCTTAGGTAAAGAAGTGGAGTCTAACGAAGTGAGGAATGATTGATAAGTTGAAAAAATATTAGAATAAGATAGGTAGTTGGCGATATCATGTTCATAATCTTTATAACAAATAGGAGCCTTTTCCGCATTAATGCGAGAAGACCTCCTTAAGGGAGCAATGGGTGGTGGAGAAAGCATACCATCCGAATCGGAGAGATCCGCTTCCGAATCCGAGCGATCCGGTTCGGGAGTAACATCCTCAGGAGTCGGGGCAGGAGTAGACGAGGGACTTGGCACTATTGGCACAGGGCACGGCACAGTACTGGACCTCTGCTGTCTTCTTCTGTAAACTTGGAGCTCATTTTCCCTTGTCTGTTTCCTTGTCTGCATCTCCCCCTGCGTAATATATGTATTGTCTTCTTCATCCTCCGTATCAGTATCATTGATGTTTTCTTCCCCTTTCTTCCAGTTTGTCACGACAGGACAAGGTACCGATCCGATAACTACGTTTGGGCGTACTACCTCTCCCTCACGTCTAACACCCGTTGTGTGAGGCGTGTTCCCAAACGCAGAACCTTCGTCCGAACCATAATAAGGTTCCAGCTCTCTGAATGTAACGTCCATGCTTACAAACAGCTTCCGTTCAACCGGGCTCCAGCATACGTAACCCTTCTGTGTCCCGGTGTACCCAACAAAGACACACTTAATTGCTCGAGGATCCAGCTTACCAACGCCAGGCCTGTTATCGTGGACGAAGCATACGCAACCAAATACTTTCGGAGGAACGGTGTACGCAGTTGTCCCCGTGAGCATTTCCAAAGGTGTCTTCCAGTCCAGTAATTGAGAGGGCATCCTGTTGATGAGATAAGAGGCTGTCAAGACAGCCTGCCCCCACAAAAATTTAGGGACATTCATAGCCAGCATCATTGTCCGAGCTACCTCCAGCAGGTGCCTATTCTTTCGTTCGGCAACACCATTTTGAGCCGGTGTATATGCACAAGAGGTTTGATGCAGTATACCATGAGAGGATAAATACGCAGCAAACCTTCTATGGGTATATTCCGTCCCATTATCCGACCGAAAACACTTAACATGAGCATTATACTGTGTCGTCACCCGTTGATGGAGGCTTTGAAATGCCTCAAAAACATCACTTTTATTCTTCAGCAGGTAGACCCACGTTACGCGGTGTCACGCCCCAGAACCAGAGTACTGGAGAGCGGGGGCAGACATAGCCAGCTACGTATAACGGAATGGAATCTACCCCGCTATACGGTCACGGCTGTCTAGATATGTGAGGGTTTCACTACAATCCATCAGTCTCTTAAGGTCATAAAATAGCCTATTGTCTCAATCTCAACCAACTAATAGTAACTACAAGATGTCAGACCACCAAATACACAATAGTAAGGCATCCCATACATTATATATTCGGAATGATCATGAAGCTAGTCGTTACAAAATGCGAGGACTAGCAAGAGTTCAGTCATACATGATCAACCCCCGGGGCTTGTCAATCATGCTACAGCCCGTAGGCAGACAGTAAGTACAATCGAGCTAACACTTGCTCGTCGGCTAAACGCCTCAAAAGAATAATTTACAATATTACAGTGGGAGAACAAAAGAAACCCACTCGATGCCCTGGTTACGCCTGGTAACCACCATCGGGCTGGAAGACAGGTAGATCCTTTGCTGCTGCTCCGGTATCTGGCCATACAAAACCAGCTGGGTCAGACCCCAGGAAGAGCAAGTGCCACAAAGGAGGCCACAAAATAAGAACCAAAGCCAGCAAATTAGCACAATAATATAATTACATAATAAGAGACAGTAATTTAAGAAAAAGCATGATGGGTAATCATAAAAGACAATCTTGCATAGAATCACTAAAAGACTGGACATATGGAAAAGCATGTCAGGATGATATACGATGAGATAACCATGGGACTATTCAAATAGCTAGGTTACAACCCGTAAACCAAACAAGGACCGGGGTTGTAACCCTTCGTCTGAACGGAACTTGGTTTCTCTCACCATTTATCGGCAAGATAAATATAAGAAATCAGGTCAAGTAACAATCTGGAGTGACAATCATTATAGTGACAATCTGGAGTGACAATCATTATAGTGACAATCATTATAGTGACAATCTGGAGTGACAATCATTATAGTGACAATCTGGAGTGATAATCATTATAGTGACAATCTGGAGTGACAATCATTCAATCATTCTGGTACAATCTTACAATCAATCATTTCTAGACAATACTATACTGGACTAGACTCCATCCAAGCAATCACGGCCAATCATTGCCTACGGCTTTCTACATTAACTAACTAGGGTTATCACAATCCTAGTTACTACCAAGATGCAATGAGATGCTCCAAGTAGTCACAGGCCCTGCAGCTATCCAGGTTATCCAGGCAATCATTATAGTGACAATCTAGAGAGTACAATGCATTATAGTGACAATAGAGTTCAATCATTTAAGTGACAATGGTGGGTGCCCCACATAACAGTGGGCTGGAAATGTGCCCTACTCGTCGGCAGGCTACAAGTCCAAACATTTACGGCCGGGATAACGGGATTGCCTGTAACTGGGGAACATCTCTTCATGACTAGTGAATTATACTAATTATTAACCTTAGTCCAATTCAGTAGGTACTCCTGACCGTGGTATTCAGGAATTCCCTCCTAGACATGATGCAAGACAGGACAAATGGATTATTTGTACAAGCACAATCGCCCACGGTGTCCAGGTTACTTATACAAGTCATGTCATGTCAGGTAGCCATCGCAACAGCTTATCAAGATATATCATGTCAGGTGTACTTGTCAGGAGTGCGCCACGACGGGCCACTATCAGGTCATGTCAGGTTAGTCATGTCAGGAGTGCACCACTACGGGTCACTGTCAGGTCGTGCTCAATTACCAGTTCCAAACATATCAAATAAATTCATGATTATCAAGTTCATGACAAAAGGCGTAAGGATATAAAATGGACGTAAAATATCTAATAAAATATCAATATTCAGGGCTATAGAAGAGCCATACGGCTAAAGCATATGCGGTCAGGATGGATCTCATGCGGCTGGGAAGGGAACAGCCCATGCGGCTGAATCAGTGGTTCCATGCGGCCAAGGGTTTGGGTTCAACATGGAGCAGGCGCGCGACTTCATACGGCTAGAAGGAAGCCCAAGACGCATGCGGCTCAGGGTTGTTGGGAGTCCATGCGGCCAGGAAATGACTGGGCCTCATGCGGCTGAGGGGAGGAAAATCCATGCGGCTCGATATAGCGGGCACCCATGCGGCTACATAAGCAAGGGCGCATGCGACGAGGTTCAGTCAAGGGCGCATGCGGCTCAAGGAAAGGGTTCTCATGCGGCTGGAACGGACTCGGGTTCATGCGGCTCGTGGAGCAAGATCTATGCGGTTAGGTCAATGCGATTGCTTATGCGGCCGGGGGGGGGAACAGTTACATATGCGGTTTAAAATAATTGCTCCCACTAATGCGGCTAAGTCCATATAGACTCATGCGGCTGGGACTAAGTTTTATGCGGCTTAGAAGTACAAGGGTTTCATGCGGCTGAGGGGCGACTTGCCGCATGAATACTCATGCGGTCAAGTACATCCATGTGCCAGGGAACTGTTCTTCTTCTCCAAATTTTCGAGGAGAAGAACACTATGAGCCCATGCCTTCCAAGCTTCATAAAACCTTCATCCGGAGCCCAAATCCGAACTTCCTTAGGTCAAAATGGGGTAGAACGAAATTCTCTACAACATGGAACCATCAAAACTTAAAAATAACAATATTAACTAGATCAAAACCCAGGAATTCGAAAAGTACTATAAACTTTGATCTATACAAATTTAACCATGAAAATTAAAAACACCAAGTACTAAAGAGTGCTAAAATCGTATGAGAAAAAGAATGGACAAATAAAAGGTGTGTTCCTCCATGAAGCAAGATGCACTTGCCTAGACCTCTCTCTCCTCTCTCTGGTAGGTAAGGAAGTAATGGGGAAGAAGAAGATGAGTAATGAATGAGAGAGAAAGAAGAAAGGGCAATAAATATCAAAGGTGGTGGTAGGTAGGGGGTTCTCCATATAAAACCAATCCCAAACCAAACCCACATAAACCGAACCGAACCAAGCCAATGAAATACAAATGCAAAAATAAACCAAGCTAGGAATAAGATAAAATACGTACACGTATTCCAAAATATGTAATACGAACAACAGGCATTACACGCGGGTAGAGCAGTCAATAAAAGTAACAAACCATCTATAACCGTTAACACCGTTTGTAGGACAAGGGCCCCACACATCGGAATGAATCATATCAAAAGCAGCAGAACATCGATGCCCGGAACTCACATAGGAGCTTCTGGTATGTTTTCCCAACTCACAAGCATCACAAACTAACAACTCTTTATTTGCTTTTTGATATAAGGACAGATACAGTCGACTAATAACGGGAAAAGAAGAATGTCCTACATGCTGATGGTGGAGGAGCAGCTCGGCTTCGACACTTCGACTTCGGACTTCCGGTTGTGCGTCTGCAACCAAAGATGCCAGTGCTCTATCCAGACCATTCCTGTCCAAGTACCATAGACCCTTATGCCATGTGCCAGTGCCTAGTCGTCTTTCCGTTCCCTTCTTCTGAAAAGTTACCTTAGGAATATCAAAGGAAACAATACAGTTTAGATCAAAGATAATGGCGCTAATGGATATAAGATTGACAGGAAAGGAAGGAGCATGTAAGACATTAGATAGAGTGATGGAAGGAGTGCAATCAACAGTGCCTTTACCCATAACAGGCCTGGAGGTACCATCAGCAGTCTGAATGCTTTCTGGCGACGTTAGAGTAGAGTATTCCCGGAACTCACCTCGGGACCCCGTGACATGACAAGATGCCCCAGAGTCCATAGTCCAAGCTGGCTGAGAGACATATGCAAGAGCACGCGGAGGTATACCGGCACTGGTTTGGGAGAAGTAAGTGCAGTAATCTCCTGTAGTGGACGGCGCCCCAGGAATAACTTGTCGTTCACCAGAACCAAGCTTTGAGCCGCGCATCTTCTAGAGAACTTCTCTCTCAAATGGAGTGATGTCCGCCAGCTGATTATCCCCACCTTCATCCGCCAGATGCGCCTTGTTGCCTCCAGAGTAAGTGCACCTTCCACCACTGTAGCTGCCTCGACCACCTCGTCGTCCACCGCGACCACGGCCCCGACCAGTCGAGGGAGTTCGTGTCGATTTTGGGCAAAAGCGGATGTAATGCCCTGTGTCACCATAGTTGTGGCAAACGCCTCCCATAGAAGGAGGTTGTGTGAAAGTGGCAAGAGCAGATGTGTCAACTCCGGCCTGCTCCCCCTGGAAGATACCCTTGGTAGGCATCAGCTGCAACCGGGCTTCTTCTTGTGCCATGGCAGCTATGGCGTCTTCTAATGTCGGCAGCGTCGGTTGTGCGAGAAGTACATTCCTCCGTTGCTCAAATGCTGGGTTGAGCCCCTTCAAAAACTTCATCATCCGTTGCCGCGAGATATAATCCAGAAATTTCTGGAAATATTTTGCAAAAGCCGGTTCAACCTGAGCATCCTCCATGCCAAGAGGATCATAATGGTCAAGATCAGACCAGTACTTCTTCAACAAGGCAGCGTACTCAGAGATGGTACGATCGTCTTGGATTATTCGATCGAGCTCATCCTGCAGTTGGAAGACTCGCATGGGGTTACCCGAACCGGAGTACATGTCTTTCAATATTCTCCAGATATCAGCAGCTCCCTCCATTGCTTTAACGTTGCCCGACACTTGGTCGGTCAAAGAGGCTGTCAACCAACCAGCCACGACATTGTTGACAATGTCCCATACAGCAAACTCCTTCGAGGAGTGATCGACAGGGGCCTTGGTGTGGCCATCTACATAACCAACCAAGCCACGTCCCTTTAGCGTCCGCATCGCCTGCCGCGACCATTTCAAGTAGTTGGTCGTGCCTTCCAACTTTGTCTCCAGCTTGTCCAACTTCCCCATTTTGTACGGTGACGGATCCACATCAGTATGGGTCACGCGTGGGGTTGCCTCCGGTAATCTCTTGGTCAGGAGATCCTCGACCAGGGCCTTCATTTCTTCTGCTGTCAAATGGGCTAACGTATATTTGGCATGTACTTGATCTTGACAAACATAATTAAGATATGAGAAAGCAGCATTAATCCTTTCTAGGAACCAAGTTACCATCCAAAATACACTTACATATAGATATTATTAGGGTTAATATGTAAACATGATTATGAATATGTTTTTATTTGTATATATAACCGTATCCATGTCGTACCGTTTCCCAAAATTTTCTAAAATGTTGTATTCTGAATCCGTATTATGTCAGAATACCAATCCGTGTCCGGGTCTATGCAGCCTAGTTTAGTTAGAAGAAACTGCCAACTGTTATGAGGTCATTATTTTATATATCCTGGAGAAAGTTATCATTGGAATTTTAAATACTTGGTTATAGGCATACTTGTGTACTTAGTATTCAGTTATCCTCATGTTCATTTGACAAGAAGGTGAACTCTGCCTCTTTCTCGTCCGGTATTAACTAATAATAACAGTAGGGACGATATGTCTTCATCTCTGCGAATGCACTCACCCTTGACTGTTGTTTTGCCCTTACCTCTTTATAATGCCATCTAAACTTAGTGGTTTAAGTTTTGTAATAGGCATGGATTTTCGTGGTTGCATGAACTGCAAACAAAATATGCAAGTACCCTCCAACTGGCCTTGTGGCTTTTATGGAAAGATCTCTTGCTTATAGTTACCTTGGTTCGGAATTTGACACAGTCATAGAGGGTTGACGTAAGGTTGACAGCCGGTTGAGCTTTTATGATGGTGTTGAGCTAGCATTAAATAATCGTCTGTTTGCCAATTGGAAACTTCTGGAAACTAAGTAGTAGTTCAGATTGGTTTATAAAAACCACAAGAAACCTAATAAAACTGAGTTTTGTTTGCTAGAAACTAGAAGTTAGAAAGTTGCAAGTAACGATGACATGGTAATAATAAATAATTAATGTAGAGGGTTAAAAAGTGGGTAGTTTGTTTTTTAGAGTAGTTTCCATGCATTTCCACGAGTCACCATCTGTTTGGGTGGAAACTAGAAACGAGAGTAGTTTCATTTTGGTGGTGGGTCCTACAAGTTTTCTAAGATAGTTTTCATCTACTAAACATGCAACTAAACGAAACTAGCTATATCCATCAGTTTCCTAGTTTCCCTCTAACTTTCCATTTGCCAAATGTGTCAGTCTCAGCTGGGAAGCACAAACATTGGGAATGGTTGGTGAATCTGTGTTGGATTTAAACTCGACACAGATTCAGACACGACCGGGTTCGTTTCAGATTCTTGTCTTTGGGTGTCCCGACGATTCAGCTGCCGATTCGCAATGGACACGGCCACATTTGTCATGGACATGCCTCCACACAGATTCAGACACGACCGGGTTTGTTTCAGATTCTTGTCTTTGTGTGTCCCGACGATTCAGCTGCCGATTCGCAATGGACACGGCCACATTTGTCATGGACATGCCGGTTAGAGCTAAAACATTTGGATATACCTTGACATGTTGTCCTTGGTTGCCGTCACGATCATGAGGGTGGAGAAGAGTGAACTCAGCCGTCGTTTTTTTGGAAGAAACTCTAACCCTAAAAGGGGTTCTTTAAATGACTTAAGTTACGAGCGGTGTCAGGTTTGACTGACCTGACCTGTAACTTAAGTCACAGACCTTTTTTTTTCTTTTTTCTTTTTCTGTAACTTAAGTCACAGACTTGGTTCTAGAGAGTTTTTGTTTTCAAAAAATTCCCCAAACCGACCCGACTTAAGTCGTAGACTTGATTTTAAAGAAAGGGGGGGGGGGGGGGGGGGGGGGGGGGGGGGGGTTTGTTCCTAAAAAAATTCACAATTCTTCTCTTTGAGGAACTGAGCAAAGACATGCTCGTGATATATTTGGGAATTGATGGTAAATGTTGACACTCTTAAAGTTCACTTGGGTTGTGGGCTTGGGGGCTTCCTCCTAGCCATTATTTTGTTGTCAAACTCTCATGAAAATTAGTAAGTTTTTTAGCTCAAAAAGCATTAACAAGAAACCTGTAAATGCAAATTCTTTAGTGTTTATATATATATATATATATATATATATATATATATATATATATATATAAGTCCGAGCTCTCTATCCTAGTGGTATTAGAGTGGACATCCGGAGGGGCCGGCAAGGTTCGATCCCCCCAATTGTGTGTGTGTGTGTGATTTCAAAAAAAAAAAAAAAAAAAATATATATATATATATATATATATATATATATATATATATATATATATATATATATATATATATATATATACGTGACGCGGTGGCGCACCGGTAAGACCGCTGGCACTCGGGGATGAGGGCGCGGGTTCGAGCCTCGACTCCTACACGGAGGCGGCTGGGTGGCGTTGTCCACGGCCTCCGGGCCAAGGCTGGCTGGGTGGCGTTGTCCACGGCCTCCGGGCCAAGGCTGGCTAGGTGGCGTTGTCCACGGGCCTTGGTTTTCTTTTTTTTTTTTTTTTTTTTTTTTTTTTTTTTCGGGCCTTGGTTTTATATATATATATATATATATATATATATATATATATATATATATATATTAGGCTTGTCGTGTCCTAATTTTTCAAATTTGCGATGCCGTCATGTCGGGTTCGTGTCGCTATGTCCGTGTCGGTGCAACATAGTCTCAGTTATGCTGGAAATAATATGAGTTTAGATGCCAGTGGTATGAACATATAAGCATAGCTCTTAGCTTCAGAACGGTAGTTCACTTAACTTTAGTAAATACTCGAAAGGACACACTTCCAATCGTGCATACATGCAAAAGACCCCCTTTTCTCTATTGTTTAAATTTAAATCAGTTCTCTGCTAATACCTTGTGCATGTTAGGTTGCCAATTTTCCATTTCCAATACCCCTCCTGAGATGACAGCTTTGAAGGAAGCAGAACACTGCTTAAAGGGTCTTGAGGCACTTGACTGCCAAGGCAGGCTAACACCAATTGGTCGAGCGATGGCTCAGTACCCTATGAGTCCTCGCCATTCCCGAATGCTTCTCACAGTAATTAAAATTATGAAGAACCAGAGAAACTATGCAAGGGCAAATCTAGTGGTGGTATATGCCATTGCCACTGCATCAGCTTTGAGCTTTCCAAATCCTTTCAATATGCAGTTTGGTCGCAACCATGACACTTCAGATGGTTTGGACCAAGAAGGGAAACATTTTGAAGATAATTTACTGATGCAACAAGAAAAGAAGAGGCAGGAGGAAAAAGCTATGGCGAGAGAGGCTCGTGCAAGATTTTGTAATCCCTGCAGCGATGCATTAACTTCTGCTAATGCTCTCTACAGTCATTTTGAATTCTGCCAGAAAAATTTACTTCACCTGAAGCCCATGGACGATATGTCTAAGTTAACAAAACAACTGGTATTCCATCAAGGTAAGGTTAGTGAGGACTTTGGATGGGATCAAGGTAGTGCTGAGGAGGTTGAACTATCTTGGAGGGTCAATTCTGGTTCAGCTCCATTACTGCTAAATGAAGAAGATATTTTAGGTCAAGCAATATGTGCTGGTTGGGCTGATAGAGTGGCAAAGCTTGTCCGAAAGATTTCAAACCCGTTAGATGACGATCAAAAACTGCGTGCTGTCAGATATTAATCGTGTGCTTTAAATGATCTAATTTATCTCCATCACTGGTCTTCTGTTTCTAGGTCAGCACCAGAATTTATATACTGAACTTCTTCAAACAAATAGGCCATATATGCATGGAACAACCACTGTGAAGCCTCATTGGCTAGTCAAGTATGCTACCCCTCTTTGTAGCTTCTCAGCACCACTCACTGATCCTAAACCATATTACGAGCCTCTAAGCGACCAGGTGCTTTGTTGGGTTAGCTCAATCTTTGGCCGGTATAATTGACAGCTTCCTTTTGCACAGTTTGCCAGTCAAGGATGATTTACTTCGGCTGTCTGTATTTGCTTGTGCTTTGCTTGAAGGACATGTGCTTCCATGTATGAGATCATGCCAAAAGTTCCTTGCCATGCCGCCTTCAAGTGTATTAAGGCCTGAGGCATTGGGCCAACGAAGGGTTGGTGATCTGTTAAATGCACTGAATATTGGGGTGAAAAGAATTGATAGTCGTGCAATGCTGAGAGAGGCTTGGAATGAGAATCCTCAGCTTTTATACTCGGAGATTCAACATTGGTTTCAGGAGAGATTCTATGATCGGTTCAAGGAGCTCTGGGAACAAATGCATTGTGAAGTCCATCTTGATGGTCGTGAACTTTTCCCCAAAAGGGTAACAAAAAGATGGGGCTGGAAAATTGATCAGCAGATATCAGTAGTAACATTCCTTGTATGAAAGCTCCATTCAAACAGCCACACTCCTTGGCACGTTTTATTGTTATTTTTTTATCATTTGACAACCATGTTATAGATATTAAACCGATCATCATGAGAGTTTTGAGAGTAGCTGATCTTGTGTGCCATAGCGAGAGACTTTTTTTTTTTTTTTTTTTTCTCTAAGTTCGATTCTGACATTTGTTGTACTAAGTTGTATCCTTTAGTTTTGTCTATTTATTCTTGTATACGAGTATCCAGAAGCACAGCCCATATAAATCTGATGGAACTTTAGAGGGTTTTATTCCCACTGTCCTTTCTTCTTCTTTGCATCATTGACACATTGTGATTCCACTGTCGAGTTCTTACATTCTGTTCTTTTTATTAGGATTCATAGTCGACAATGACCAACAATTCCAGCAAATGGCTCTCACTGAGGTTCAGGCTGCCCATCCATGATGGTTGAGTTCTGATTTTGGCATATAGAATGGATATGGGAGAAGTGGAGGTTCTTTGTGAATATTGTAAATATATACGTCTTCCCCTATCATTTGCTGTAAATATACAAATGAGAGGAATGGTGAATTGTAATATATGTAAGCAACTGGTTGATTATATTGTATGGCGTAGGGTTCTTACTTTCTCACCCCTCTAAAATGTTTACTGGAGTTGGTGGATTGATGTTGAGGTCCAACGCTTTGTGTTGTGCAGCTAATTGGAATTTGAATTTTGGATAGTACTTTCTTTTATATTTTCATTCACACGATGATACTTCACACAAATATTGGAAGAAGTACATGTGGGTGAGAATTTGAAGCATATTTATTCAACCTGGTAGTACTCACCCTTTTTTTTTTTTTTGAGAATTTTCCTAATTGGGAGCTAGGCGACGCGGACGAATGACACTTTGATGGCGCAAATTGTACTTTACGTGCACTTTTGCGTGTCGTTCAACGTGGCATGTGGTGCAGCGGGCCATCACGGCTAGTGCTTCCGTTGGACCTTGGTTTTCAGCGAAGGAGCTGCTCCACTTGGACCTTGGTTCCAGCATGCGTCATTTGTGTCATTCAACACGTGTGTAGTACCCCGCTCCTTCCGATGCGTTGACTGAAGGATAGACCGAGCCAGTCAGTATGAAAATAATCTTGGAAAAATCTTGTCGGTATCAATGATCGAAACTTTCAGTTTGAGACCATTCTAATTGATGGGTTGGTTCTGATGGCCTATTCCCAAAATGCAGTTGCTCGGCGAAAGGACCCTATATAAGAGCTTCTTTCCATCCTTTTCGTTGTTTTGTTGGATATTTTTGTTGTTTGATTTTGATCAATGCGTTTTTTGTGTCGTTTTCGGTGATTGATTTTCATTGTTTATTTTAATTGAATTTCACATTCATTTCGAACATTGAGAGAAGAAGATCTAAGTATGCTGGTCAAATGTTGGTTGCAATTTTAGGACGCATAGGCGATAAGTGACCGTTGCGTAAAACTCTTTTTTTCTTTGGAGTGGATTAATTTTGGTGAGTGCTTTTGGCTTGACGATTTCTGCTTTGAGTACTTTCTCTAGCTCGTATTCTATCTTTCTAGTTAGTTTGTATTTGCATGTTTCAGTTTCCTATGGAAATTTGTATTTTGATTACATAAGACCAATAGATCCGACTCGTGATCTTGGTTTGTTTCAAATTTGTGTCCATCTTTGTATCCTACGGAAGCAACAAATTTTTTTTAAAATTAGTCCAACAATAATCATGATCATCCATATTAGATCACACGGACAAAACGTATGTTGACTTGGGCCAACGCATGGACCAAATTTCGATAGGCATTATACTGCAGTACCATCACTGCTGTTTTGGCTCTGTTTGAACCCCAGTTCAGCACCGATCCCCATCGCCTCACTGCAACTCCCGTCAAGATTTCATGATGTCCGAGACTATTCTTCTATACAGTATACACCTCGAATTAAGACTGGAACCCGACAATATATATAGGCATACAATCCTATCCAAAAATTATGTTAAACTTTAGTTTCATCTCAAGTTAATTTGAGTATCGGAGTGATATTCGAAGATTATCATGTCCCCTACTTTGTTCATTTACGCAGGAATATTGTAGAGAATACACGAAGAATCCCTAGGTAATCCCTAAGGGGGCGTTTGGTACGGTGTATTTTTTTTATTCCCGAAAAAATTTAAGATGAGAATCTATTACCACGTTTGTTTGGCTTATAAAAAAATTATTTCCGGAAATTATAAATACCCGGGTAAATAGTTTACCCACAAAACATGGGAATTCTATCCCTTGAGAATAGGTGGGTATTTTTTTTTTGTCCGGATAAAAAAAAATTATCTAAATTTTTTTCTCTTTTTTTGATCAATTTTGATTAGTTTTGAACTTTTTTTTCTTTTTTTTTGTCGTTTTTATCGCTTTTTTTGTCATTTTTTATCCTTTTTACCAATTTTTTGTCGTTTTAAGCGATTTTTTGTCGTTTTTACCATTTTTTGTCTTTTTTGTCACTTTTTGATTATTTTTTGTCGTTTTTATCGTTTTTTTTTTTTGTCATTTTTACCAATTTTTTGTCGTTTTAAGCGATTTTTTTGTCGTTTTTATCGGTTTTTGTCATTTTTACCAATTTTTTGTCGTTTTAAGCGATTTTTTTTGTCGTTTTTACCCATTTTTTCTTTTTTGTCACTTTTTGATTATTTTTTCGTTTTTAACCAATTTGTCCTTTTTGTCGCTTTTTTTTTTTTCAATTTTTGTCGTTTTAAGCAATTTTTTTGTCGTTTTTTTTTGTAGCTTTTTTTTTTTTTTGTTGTTTTTTACCAATTTTTAGCCGTTTTTGTCGCTTTTTGGTCATTTTTACTAATTTATGGCATTTTTTGTCATTTTTGTCGCTTTTTTTGTTGCTTTTACCGATTTTTTTTTTGTCGTTTTTGTCGTTATTTTTGTCGTTTTTAACCAATTTTTGTCCTTTTTGTCGTTTTTATCGATTATTTTTCGTTTTTGTTGCTTTTTGGTTAATTTTGTCATTTTAACCGATTTTTTTTGTTGTTTTAACCTTTTTTTGTCGTTTTAAACGATTTTGTCATTTTTTGTCGTTTCAACCGATTTTTTTTGTCGTTTTAACCGATTTTTTGTTCTTTTTTGTCGTTTTTATCGATTATTTTTCGTTTTTTGTCGCTTTTTGGTTATTATTGTCGTTTTAACCGATTTTTTTTTTGTTTTTAACCGATTTTTTTTTTGTTGTTTTTAACCGATTTTATGTCATTTTTTGTCGTTTTTTAACGATTTTTTGTTTTTTTTTTGTCGTTTTGCCACATTTTTTTTTGTCGTTTTTACCGATTTTATGTCGTTTTTGTCGTGTTTGGTTATTTTTGTCGTTTTTACCCTTTTTTTGTTATTTTTTGTTGTTTATACATTTTTTGTCGCTTTTTGGTCATTTTTGTCGTTTTTAACCGAATTTTTGTCGTTTTTCATCGTTTTTGTCGTTTTTTGTTATTTTGTCGTTTTTACCAATTTTTTCGTTTTTTACCGATTTTTTGTCGTTTTTATCCCTTTTTTATATTTGTTCATTTTTTTTTCGTTATTTTTTTTTCCGGGAATATTTATATTGTCACGAAACATGAGAATGTAATTTTCCAGGGATTTTAATTCCTTGGAATTTGATTTCCGGGAATATAGAATTTCCGGATATATAGTATTCCGCATACCTAGATAATCCCTAAGATGTAAATGCAATATATAGAGAGTTGTAATCCAAGTAGTTGAATTTGGAAACATAAGTTCCGATTATGGCTGGACAAAATTCGATTGCTGTTGGACCTACTTACAATACTAACACCACTTGGTTGTTCCATATATATATACATTCGTATTGGCGAACGGGGAGACGTTAAGATAATTGAAGCTAACTAATATATATATATATATATATATATATATATATATATATATATATATATATATATATATATATATATATATAATGTGATGACATATATAGCGAAGAAATCATACTCTATATATTACAATAATACAAAATTGAAAGAAGTTTATATTAGTTCTTTGGCTTAATTGCATCTTGATACCTTCGATTATTCTAGTATTTCAACTTGATATACTAAACTTTTTTTTTGGTACAACTTAGGGGTGGGCATACGATTTCACGATCCGCGGTTCCGATCCGGTCCGAACCGTAAAATGTCCAAACAAGTCGGTTCCTAAAATTTAGAATTTAAACGGGACGGGTCGTGTAACATTAACGGATCGGGACGAATCATATTTTCAAAACAAACGAGACCCTGGCCCGACCCGTTTCTAGGTGTTATGTTTTTTATAATTAGATTTTGGATTTTTATTGTTGTTATAGTCAATATATAATAGAACATATTATTTAGTAAACAAATTCTAGAATTTCGGAAAGATATTAGACATATTTTATTCTTATAGATAATAGAATATATGTAATTGTGTCGTGTTATAGTTTTTGGAATTTTTTTTTTCTATTTTTTTTGGACCGGTTTGGATCCGCGGGTCGGCCCGTTTGGACCCGTTCCGAACGAGTCGGTGTGATGCCCGTGGTTCGTATCACGTATTGGGAATACGTGTACGTATTTCGGGCTCGTATTTTTGGTTTGTCATAATTAGTTAGCCTTGGATTTTTATTTTGCATGTTGCATTAGCATGGTTCATCATGGCATTGCATTGGCTTGGTTTGGTTCGGTTTAGTGGGTTTGGCTTGGTTTGGTTTTATGTGGAGAACCACTCCCACCTACCACCCCTTCCACCATAAGTATCTATCCCACTATCTCTTCCATTATTACTCATTACTCATTTCTTCTTCTCCATCTTTACTCTTCACCTACCAGGAGAGAGTGGAGAGGTCTAGGCAAGTGCAACTTGCTTCATGGAGGAACTCTAATTTTATTGCTTCATTCTCTTCCTTACAGCATTTTTACTTACTTTAGAACTTGGCATTTTCACTTTCCATGGCTAGATTCTTCTAGATCTAAGTTTACTTTATTTTCGGATTTCTTGGGTTTTGATCTACTTAATCCTGTTATTTCTGAGTTTTGAGGGTTCTATGTTGTAGAGAATTTCGTTCTACCCCATTTTGACCTATGGAAGTTCAAATTTGGACTCCTGTGAAAAATTGGGCGGTGTGGAGAAGCCATGGTATTTTCCATGAACCTCTCTTCAGTTGGCAACAAATTGTTGCTGGCTTGCATTTGTTTTGGCCGCAGGAGTCTTGCCTAGCCGCATGGGCATAACAGCATTAATTATTTTCTGACATGATGTCACTTAATAGCAAGCATAGTAATTTGGGCAAGGTCTAATAATTATTTGCCACGTACAGCTTGCATTTCATGCTTATAATATAGTGGAGAGCCGCATGAATTATTAATGTCAGTAGCCGCATGGCTACAAAACAATTGTAGCCGCATGTGATTTGAAAGCATGTTGCATGCTTTTTCTTTAGCAAGCATTGAATGCTTCCTTGGAAAAGCATCTTAATGCTTCCTTGGAGCCGCATGGGATTTGAAGCCGCATGGGCTGAGAAGGGAGAGCACTTAATGCATTTAAATGCACTTTTCTAGTACATTTTTCCAAGTTCTCTAAGCTCAGCCGCATAGGCTTAAATCCATACCATTTGTCCTTATATGCATTTTGTCCTTATATAATGTGATGACATATATAGCGAAAAAATCATACTCTATATATTACAATAATACAAAATTGATAAAAGTTTATATTAGTTCTTTGGCTTAATTGCATCTTGATACCTTCGACTATTCTAGTATTTCAACTTGATATACTAAACTTTTTTTGGGTACAACTTAGGGGTGGGCATACGATTTCACGATCCGCGGTTCCGACCCGGCCCGAACCGTAAAATGTCCAAACAAGTCGGTTCCTAAAATTTAGAATTTAAACGGGACGGGTCGTATAACATTAACGGATCGGGACGAATCATATTTTCAAAACAAACGAGACCCTGGCCCAACCCGTTTCTAGGTGTTATGTTTTTATAATTAGATTTTGGATTTTTTATTGTTGTTATAGCCAATATATAATAGAACATATTATTTAGTAAACAAATTCTAGAATTTCGGGAAGATATTTGACATATTTTATTCTTATAGATAATAGAATATATGTAATTGTGTCGTGTTATAGTTTTTGGAATTTTTTTTCTATTTTTTTGGAACGGTTTGGATCCGCGGGTCAGTCCGTTTGGACCCGTTCTGAACGAGTCGGGTCCGATCCGGTCCCAATATTTTTTGGCCCCATCCCGCCAAGTAATGGTTCCGGTCTGGGTCCCTCAAATTTGGGTCCGGTCCGACCCACCCCTAGTACAACTTGATACCTTAAAAATAAGACTAAAATATTCTCGTTACAAACTTAAAAATAGCCTCCTCTACACCAACCCCCCCCTCTTCCCACCCTACGCCCTCACCTCTACACCAAACCCCCCTCTTCCCCCCCTCCGCCCCCCCTTCTCTTAGGCCACCCACGCCCCCTCCAACTACGCTCTCCCCCCCACACACACCACCCCGCTGCCCCGTCCTCGTTCCCCCCACCCCCAGCTGCACCACCGTCCTCCTTCTCTTCGCGTGCCGTCGTTGCCGGCTGCGCACGCGTCCAGAGAGAGAGAGAGAGAGAAGGGGGGATGGTGGTGTAGCCGGGTGGGAGCGGGGCAGCGGGGGTGGGGTGGGGTGGTGGAGGGGGGGTTGGTTGGGAAGGGAGGGTTTTTTTTTTTAATTTGAGTATCAAATTAAAAATATTAAATAGTTGATGTTATCAATTTGTCGAATAAAAAATTTAAACTATCAAGTGAAAAACTGGAATAATTAAGAGTACTAAATTGCAATTAAGCCCAGTTCTTTTGTTCTAAGAATCGATTCCTTATACATCTCAAGAAGGAGAAGAAGTACAACGAAATCATAAGTACCTCCAAACATTGACTATCATTTTGTACCTATCAACAGTTGTCCATTGTTTATGGTGGTCCCCTCTGACATAGTTAACAGCACCTGATCAAAACCTCATTTTGTCTTAAAGAACACACCTTAAGAGCGAGGATTTTCTTTTCATAGATTTGGTAGAGTGTATTCTTGATTCTCTTCAATGAACACTCACCAAAAAAACACTTTTCTTAAATAGGTCTAAGTAATCCAAATTTAGGATTATAAATACTTAAATTAGTCCCATCCTGAATTTTGACCGCTTATACGAGTCAAACTATTCAAAAACTTGTTGAAAATAACCAAATCTGCACCAAATTCTACCCATCCGCATGTAGACGATATTTTTTTAGTATCAAATTTGCTCCAAAAGCTGTTGGACGATTTTGCTGAACTTGAAACATCTCGTCGGTATATAAGCGTCATTGTTCTGGCTCTGTTACGAGACCTGCTTCAACTACGGATACTCCCAGTCGCCACTCCATCATTGACATTTTAGACTGATTAACATCCTCGAACCCCTAAAAGTGTAATCCCCTCAAATTTTAATTTCCCCAATTACCCCTAAAATTCAACTTTTTTGAAATTAGAAATCAGTTTGTTATGCTTCTTATTATACTTACTAATGAGTGTATTATCATTATTCTTTATGTAAAATTTCAATACAAATCGTATCCTTAATAATAAACTTACATCTTCTTATCAGTACCATTTATTTATTTATTTATTTATTTATTAGTAATTGATTAATAGCACTTGTCATAATTAATTTAAATTCTAGCTTGAAATTCAATAGCTAGTATTTATTTTTCATAAATTAATTAGATTACCTATATTTCATTTCGTATATACTAAATATCCCTAAACAACCTTTTACCAAGTCTATAGATATTTTATTATAAAGATTCTCATAATTTCGTGTTAAATATTTATTTTTAATTATTTTAAAATTGGCTATTCCTATCTCGAAATTACTACCGGTAGCATTTACATTGGTTGAAATAATAATAATATTATTATTAGGGGAGATTCACTATTCATCCTATATTGAGTATTATTATTATTATTCTTAATCGATATATTGCTTTGTAATCAATTCATATATTAATCGGTAAAACAAATCTCTCTCTTTCAAATTTACAGGATTATGGGATTATATTATTCTGTACGAAATTGATTTTACGGAAAACTTATCGGAGCATTAAAGATACTAGTAAAAATCAATGATAGTATTAATAAAATATATAAAAATTTAAATTATATTAGAATATTTTAAAATATAATTTGAATATATTTGAATATAATTTGTTATGATTATTTTTTAAAATTTTGGATATGTGTTTGATCAGATAATGTTATGTAGTTAGTTTAAATATAATTTTAATGTTAAATATATTATAATATATGGTGGTTTTTAATTTTTTTGGTTCGGTTATCCGCACAGAAAATAAGAAAGATAGTTAATTTTAAAATCTTATTTTTTTAAAAAAAAGAAAAAAATGGTTGATGATGACCATTTTTTGAGTCATTTTGAAGCCTCATTATAACTAGTCACGTTCACGTGCGTTGCACGTATTAAAAAATCAATGATATTATTAATAAAGTATATAAAATTTAAATTATATTAGATTATTTTAAAATATAATTTGAATATATTTGAATATGATTTGTTATAATTATTTTTTTAAAATATTAGATATGCGTTTGATTAGATAATGTTATGTAAGTTAGTTTAAACATAATTTTAATTTTAAACATATTCTAGTATCGGGTAGTTTTTAATTTTTTACATGAGAAAAGAAGGTTCGATTAGCACACGAAAAAAAGGTAGTTAATTTTAAAATCTTATTTAAAAAAAAAAAGCTGATATACACGGCTTAGACGGCTCACTTTTGAACCGTTTTGAAGACTCATTATAATAGTAGAGAAGAGATAGTAGAGATACGTTTCTTTTTCAAATTTATATTCTTCAATAAATCTCTCTTTTTAAAATAAATTTATCTCCATCTTTTAAAAAAATAAATTCTATCCTTGGGTCTAATTTTTAAAATAGAGATTGTTTTTCTTAAATAGAGATGTATTTATTTTTACTTTTAAAAGATAGACAAACTCTTTTTAAAAAAAATCTAAAAAAAAAAATCTATCTTTCAAAACAAATCTATTTTATAAATATTAATAATAAATAATAATAATAATAATAATAATAATAATAATAATAATAATAATAATAATAATAATAATAATAATAATAATATTATTATTATTATTATTATTATTATTATTATTTTTATTATTAAAATTATAAAGTTAATTTTGGTTGTAATGTTAATTTTATGTTTATTGTTAATTTACATGTTAATTTTGGTATTAATTTTAGTTTTGACATTAATATTAAAAATATATATATTAAAATTAAAACTAATTCTAAATTTAATATTAAAATTAAAATTAAAATTAAAATTAAAATTAAATTAAAATTAAAATTAAATTTAATATTAAAAATAAAATAAATATTAGTATTAATATTTAAATTAACATTAACATTAACTTTAAATTAATATTTTAATTATAGATTTGTTTTTAAAGATAGATTTAAAGTATATTATTTTTTAGATTTGTTTTGAAAGATATATTATACAATAGCTTTATTTTTCGGAAGGATTTAGATTTAAATATTAATTTATATTTAGATAAATTTGTTTTGAAAGATACCTTATTTGTTATATTTAGTTTTTAAAAAATATTTAGATTTTTCTTTAAGAGAGAGAGATTAAGAGAGAGAGAGAGAGAGAGAGAGAGAGATAGAGCAGCTATATATATAATTTTAAAAAAAGACCTCTTTTTTTTTTTTTTGATACCAAAAAAAACCTCTTTTCGTTCAACCCTCTTTTCTTCGCCTACTTTTATTCTCCTTCTTCTTTCACGGTCAGCTGCTGCTGCTTCTCTCCTCCTCCTTATACTACACCAAAATCTCCCTCCCAACGCTCTCGATCAGAACCCCACAACCCCTTGCAACGCCGAGGCTTCAGTACTGCGGCCTCGCCTGCACTGCTCAAGACCGAGCCCTTCGTCGTCGCCGCGCCGAAGCGAAGCGCCCAGGATCCTCTCTCCTGAGTGCAAACTTTAGTTGGTAAGTTGTTTCCCCTTCTTCTCCATGCCTGCTTAGTTAACCATATATAGTAATCAATAACTATAACTTTGTTTATAGATGCATAATAATATTATGGGTAATAATACTTTGGTTGTTTTTCTTGGGATGCACTAGATTTCTTTTATAGAGATTTTAGTAGCATTGCTTAGTTAGTCTTGATTAGACTAGTTGTGTACATGTATGGAAATCTGTAATCTCTGGGGAATTAGGATTGTCTGTACCGTGTATAGACTCCAATTAGGAAATGCTTAATTTAGGAAAGTTATAATTTGTTATATATATACTGAGGTTGGTTTGTTTTCTTCAATTCCATGATCCAGGAAAGCAAATATAAGATGGCTGACTTCAGGATGATATGCAGCATTTCCCTTGGCCACCAGTACTTACTCGTCTCCGGTGAACGCACCACGACATCGGTCCCTGAGTTATTCGTTCCCCGTGATGGCACCACGGCATTGGACGCTGAGTTTGAGCTAATCGTTCTTCTCCAGGAGAACTTCTGTGGCCCGTCGGAGCACTCGAGATTCGTCATGAAACGTGAAACTCTACTATCCCACGAGTCCACCATCGCAGGGTTCCTTTCCACGGTGCGGTCGTCCGCCTCCTGCGAGAAGTTCAGGCTCATGTCCACATTGTCGTTCCCGAACAACGACCTGCTCTCCCGCATGTATCTGGGACGATCTGTGCTCCACTATGCCGAAACAAGCGCAAGGGAGGCCTTGTGCCACGGGGGAGTGGCGAAGCTCAAGGTGGAGGCGAAAGTCTCCTATAAATTTGTACAAGAGATGGATCTTCTGCCTCCGTCGCTCGAAATCTTCTACGAGCCGACCTCCGCGACGTCGGCGCATCGCTCGCACCTGGACATGATCCAGTGTGGCGGAGGGGACGACCAGTGTGCGGTGTGTCTCGAGGAGTTTGGGTCGGGCGAGACGGTGGCCCGCACCAAGTGCCACCATGTTTTCCATAGGTATTGTATCGTTAAGTGGCTGCTGAAAAAGGGCAACTGCCCCCTTTGCCACTAGGGTGCGTCTTAGCAGAATCTCCAGCCTATGTGGGTGAAATAAAGTAGTCTTAGCAGGATCTCCATCCCTATTGTGGGTGAAATAAAGTATAGAGTTAACATGGCAAGGACAACGTTAAAATTGGTTGTGTGCACTTCAGAATAATTTTATGTCTAATTATGAATAAAAATATTTATAAAAAAAGAAGAGTAGAAGTTGTCTTGAAAGTTTTAAAGTACTTAAAATGTCTTTTCAATACTTTTGCTTTGGAAAAGACTTTTCAAACTCATTGTCTTTGTGAATATAAATCTCTTCATCTATAGAAGACATTGTACAATAGGATATTTTAGGATTAATATATCTTGAGATTTCTAGATTAATCGTTAGCAGAGATTTCTCTGAGCTGAGATTTTAATTTTTGTTTTTCATTGATACCTTTCTTTATTACTTCAAGTGCGGGCAGGGGACGACCAGTGCTCGGTGTGCCTTGTGGAGTTCCGGTCGGACGAGACGGTGGCTCCCACCAAGTGCCGCCATGTTTGAAATTTGGATTGGCGTCCACGACGACTGCGGGGACTACCAGGGGCCTATAGCTTGCCCCTACCGTTCTCTTTGCCGTTGAATTCTTGAGTTCCATGCAATTTAGTCGGTCAGTGTCAATTTTAGAAATTGGAAGGCTTCTCTTATTTTGTTGGGTTATCGGGTGGTACAAACTTTATGAAAAAATATCTATAAAAAAAATTATTTGTAAATCATAGTCCAAGCCATATTATGTGCGGGGAAAATTATTTTTGTCAGGCTGAAATCATAGTCCCATATTCTTTAGGATTTTTCTTCTACTTTTTTTTTTAACGATCCTATATCTTTTATGACTCTGATTTTTAAATCTCTTAATAGGAAAGTCCCTATATTTAGAATTTGTGTTTAGTTAGAATTATATTGTAGTAAAGTTCTTATAAATAAAAACTTTCTGTATGCAGTACAAAATAATTTTTTATCAATGAAATCCCTTTTGAGTTCTTAGATTTATTCTATATTTTATTCTTTTGAGTTCTTAGATTGTTCCATCATTTTTTTCTTGGTCATGAGTCCAATGTTCCGTGGATTCGAAAGTACCTATTTTGAGTTTTCAAGCAATACTTTGTGTGGATCCCTTATCATGCCATCTTAAGCTATAAATTGGAGACATAAGTCAGCACCTCTTTTACTCCGATCATTCAGGCACTAAAGATTATATGCACCTGTAGAGCCAAAAGAAAGACAATCCCAGTGCCCAAAGGCTCAGATAATGCAGGATGCAACTGTCAAGAAATTCACCAATTTGATTAATTATTGATCCCTTAAAGAATTCACCAATTTGATTAATTATTTGATCCCTTAAAGTAAAGAACACTAAAATTATACAATTGTAGTACAGAAACAGATTGAGAAGAGAAAAAGTTCGTAATAAATATTCTCGATGTAGAAGAAGAAAAAAAGAGTACTCAAGCACATGTATGATACTGAGAATAGTACAAAATATGATGTAAGAAAGAATTTAACCATTTATTTGCTGGCTTAAAAGAACACTGATAAATGGTATGGTATGACTGAACAATGATATGCTATGGACTAAATTCACATCGACTGATGGATCTAGAGTTGTAATTTTGCAGTTCATAATATTTGCCATATATACTTTTAATATATCTGATGTTTGTATTTTGTTAGAGGCACATTCATTCATTAGGTCCCTTTTGATGTCGATATTTCTTGTTGCTGTTCTGGATGAATCTATTTTTTTATAAGTAGAATTTTAAAATTTGATTTGTTCAACAACTTTTGACTGTGTCAACATAATGTGATTAGCAGAAAAGATATGTGATATTTGAGAGGTTATAATCCTATATGCCTATTGAGAGATTATAATCCTATATGCCTATCGTGTAGATTAAGATTAGGAACATTTATATATATATCTTACACTATATAATAAGGCTTTAAAACGGCTCAAAAGTGAGCAGTCTAAGCCGCCATTATATTCGTATTATATCACGGTCCATTTTACTTTAAAAAAAAAAAATTTTGTAAACAATTGTTGAAAAAAAATTTAAATTTGTCAACATAGGAAATCGAACTCAACCAAACAAGAAAAACTACCGCTACCTCACACCTTAACTACATGAGTTAGAAGAGATATTTGACTATAATTGGATAATATTTTATTTATCCGTTATTATACGTGCAAAGCACGTGCATTTACTAGTATATAAATAAAGATGCTTCAAATCTTGAGCCGTCTAAGTCGTGTATATCATCAGCTATTTAAAAAAAAAAATTAAATTTACTACTTTTTTAATCTTCTGTGTGAATATCTGAACTCTCTCTCACTCTCCTCACGTAAAAAAATTAGAAACCATCCAATACTAGATTCTATTTAAATTTAAAATTATGTCTGAACTAACTACATAATATTTTCTAATTAAACACATATCCATAATTTAAAAAATAATCATAATAAATCATATTAAAATATATTAAATTTAAATTTAAAATGTTCTAATATAATTTAAAATTTTATATTCTTTACTAATACTATTATTGATTTATTTTTTGCACGTGACGGTGACTAGTATATATAAGAAGAGAGGTTCAAATCTAAATACAAATAAAACATGAATTTGCTGAAGACAAAACAATAATCTTCGTGTTCAAGTGCAAATAACTGGTTTAAGGAGTTGAAAAAAAATAATAAAGACGATTTCTAAATACAAGATAAAAGAATCAAATAATCAAGATTTACAATAAGAGATTTGAGAGATGAAAGGGACTAAAAAGACAATTTGAATTACTAAACACATTCCTACTATATATATTTTTATTTCTTTTAAAAAAAGAGAATAACATTTTTTTTGAGATGTCCGACGATACGTCCTCGTGGTTTGATTTACTGATCTTCCGCCACTCAGCCAGGTATTATACCTCTCCTCGGTAACCACAAGAGTCACTCGAGTTAGGTAAACAATAGCATGTTGTAGTACTCTAGTGTTATCATCCATTTATATAAAATACTAGTCACCTTCAAATGAGTTGCACATTAAAAAAAATATTGTTAAAGAATTAAATATGAATGTAAATAATGTTGAATTATTTAAAATATAATTTGAATATGTTTTTATTAGGATTGATTATAGATATATTTTTTGAATTTTGGATATGTATCTAGTTAGATATCAAATTGGCTATTTCATATCTATAAATATTATTATTATTATTATTATTATTATTATTATTATTATTATTACGGGAGATTCACTATTCGTCCTTTATTGAGTATTATTAATTGTAGGAAATAATAATGCCTTGTTCTCATTGCTAGGGTTTGTTACAATATATATAGTGTCTACATTTGGACTTATGGGTCATATTTACATTACAAATATAATCTAACATCCTCCCTCAAGTTGGAGCATGCAAGTCACAAATGTCCAACTTGGGAAGTAAAGAATCAAACACATGCTTTCCAAGGGGCTTGGTGAAGATGTCAGCCAGTTGAGAAGAAGTAGGAACATGCGAGACTATTACGGTGCCATCTCGAATAGTATCACGAACAAAATGCAAATCCACCTAGATCAAAACATGTAACTCTACCTTCCCTTTAAAAAGTGAGAAAAGGGAATAATCGGAATGAGATTGAATAAATCCAGAGGATATCAGAGAAGCAACAAGCTTAGCAAACCAACAACGTAGTGCCTGTTTCAATCCATATAGTGACTTACGCAGGCGACACACTTTGTTGGGTTCACTATGCGAAAAATCTGGCGGCAACTTCATATACACTTCTTCTGTCAGATCTCCATGAAGAAAAATATTGTGTACATCCATCTGGTACAAAGTCCAGCCTCTCACAGCTGCAACAGCCAAGAACGTCCGAACTGTAGGCATCTTAGCTACTGGGGCGAATGTCTCTGAATAGTCGATCCCCTCAACCTGATGATTACCGAACACAACCAGCCGTGCCTTTAAGCGCTCAACACTGCCGTCGAATTTGTACTTTATTTTGTACACCCATCTACTTCCTAATACTTTCTTTCCAGGAGGCAAATCGACAAGACTCCATGTTCCATTATCTTCCAGAGCCTGTATTTCAGTTTGCATAGCCGCGCGCCAGCCCGAATCTCGCGAGGCCTAGCAATATGAAGTAGGCTCAACACCTGCAGTGATAGCTGTAAGAAAATCTCTGTGTCCAGCAGTAAATATGTCATAACTTAAAAATTGTATTAGAGGATACGAAGTACCTGAGGAAGTGACGGAAACAGATGAACTGTGGTGAAGGGGGGTACTTTTACTTCGAACAGCATTCATCATAAAATCCTGTAATCGCACTGGCTGTGATTTCTTTCTCATTCCTCTTTCCAATACTACCTCGTCGGACACCTCTGGCAACACTGTATCCCCTGTATCATCAGTAGTATCCGCATCACCCCCAGCGGACTCTTCTGTCAATACTTCTGCATCTACCTGTGCATCATCGCCACTCGGTGCCGAGCCACCATCAACCACTCCGGCCTCAGCAACCGTAGCCGGCACCATCCCAAAAGCCTCTATATCGTCTCTCGGCACCTCAACAGATGTATGGCGTGTCGCAGAAGACATCTCGCTAGCAGAGCCACAATATAGAGGTCAAATAAATCTCTCTTTTTAAAAATTTCAGGATTATATTATTTTGTGCATGATTTACTATAGGGGAATTTCTATTCTTCAAAGAATTTAATGTTTCTCTGTTTTAAAATAAATCTATCTGTATCCTAAGAAAATAAATTCTATCAATCGATTTAATTTTAAAATAGAGAAAAATTTTCTTAAATAGAGATGGATTTATTTTTTACTTTTAAAAAATAGACATATTTGTCTAAAAACAAATCTAATAAATAATATATCTTTCAAAACAAATCTATTTTATAAATAATAATAATAATAATAATAATAATAATAATAATAATATTATTATTATTATTATTATTATTATTAAAATTTTAAAGTTAATTTGTCTTATATTATTTTTTTTAATGATTATTGTTTATTTAAATGTTAATTTTTGTGTTAATTTTAATTTTAGTGTTAACATTAATATTAAAAATAAAAATTAGACAAAAATTAATACTAAAATTAATATTAAACTTAACATTAACATTAACAATTAACAGTTAACATTAAAATTAATATTAACATGAATGTACATGAATATTAAAATTAATATTAACATTAAAATTAATACTATAAATATAGATTTGTTTTTAAAGATCCTTTAAAGATATATTATTTTAAAGTTAATCCGATGGTCAACACCCCCCCCCCCCCCCCCCCCCCCCCCCCCCTCCCCTTTTCTCTCTCTCTCTCTCTCTCTTGTCTTAGTTGGATTAGGGTTAGGGTTTCCACCATTGCTCCCTTCCTCACGCGATCCATCCGACTCTGCCCGTGCTCCCTGCGACCCCTTCCATACCCAACCAGGACACACACACATGACACAACTAGGATGGACACAACATGACACATGGACACACACATGACACAAAATATTGTGTATGTGATTTATGACATGAGATTTTGTTAGTAGTTTATCTATTTGTCTTGATGCTATTGACTATAACACGCGATTTTGTTAGCAGTATATCTACTTGTCCTTATACCATTGTACACGAGATTTTTATTTGGCATTGCGACGTGACACAAAGACGCAGGTCATACATAATTGTCACATCCGATCCGGTCAACCCGGTTCGGCCCAGTACTGGATAGGATTTTATTTTCAAATTTTGGTAATATTTAAAAAAATTGTTTTCAAAATATTACGCAACCCATTTTTTTAATTTTTTTAAACGGGCCAACCCAGACCCAGTCCTAAACCGGCTCAGGCCAGCCCAACCTACTGTTCCAAGTTTGGGCCTGTACTGGATTTGGCTTTTCAAAACTCTGGTCCGGCCGTCCCGATCCATCTTCTCCTCGGACTAAGTCTAGTCCGACCAAGAACCCGTCAAGACTGGTCAACATGGCCGGACCCGGTCCGAAACAGACCTTGAAGTACTTGGGAGGGAGGTTTTTATTTAGGGTTATTTTGTATAAGGGTACCAAATTTATGATATAATTAGACTTTGGGTACTGGATTTGTCCGTTTTAGACTTTGGGTACTGTAATTTTTTAGTGACACATTTTAGTGACAAACATTCGTCATTAAAAGACTTATTTTGTCACTGAAAATCCACTTTTGTCACTAAAATGTGTCACTAAAAAAATTCGAGTATCCAAACTATAAAACGGATAAAACCAGTACCCAAAGTCTAATTATATCATAAACCTGGTACCCTTGTACAAAATATCTCTTTTATTTATTTATGGTAAGGTGCGTGTCTCGAGTCCAAATGATTAGACTAGTTTTGTACCTGTGTGTAAGGATTGTTTGTACTGTCTATAGACCCTCGATTAGGAAATGCTTAATTTAGGAAAGTTATAATTTGTTATATATATGTACTGAGGTTGTTTTGTTTTCTTCAATTCCATGATCCAGTAAAGCAGATATAAGATGCCTGACTTCAGGATGATCTGCGGCGTTTCCCTCGTCCACCAGTACTTACTCGTCTCCGGCGATCGCACCACCGCGACATCAGTCCCTAAGTTCGAGCTATTCATCTTTCTCCAGGAGAGCTTTTGCGGATCGTCGGAGCACTCGAGGTTCGTCATGAAGCATCAAGAGCTACTGTCGCACGAGTCCACCATCGCGGAGTTCCTCTCCGCGGCGCAGTCGTCCGCCTCCCGCGACGCCCTCATGTCCGCAATGTCGTTCCCGGACACCGGCCTGCTCTCCCGCATGTACCTGGGGCCATCCGTGCTCCACTACGCCGAAGAAAACGCGAGGGAGGCCTTGCGCCACGGCAGGGTCGCGAAGCTCAAGGTGGAGGCGATCGTCGCCTATAGGTTCGTACAGGAGATGGTTCTTGCACCTCCGTTGCTTGAAATCTTTTACCAGCCAACTTCCGCGACGTCCGCGCAGTTCTCGCACCTGGACATGATACAGTGGGGCGGCGGAGGGGACGACCGGTGCGCGGTGTGCCTCGAGGAGTTCGGGTCGGACGAAACGGTGGCTCGCACCGAGTGCCGCCATGTTTTCCACAGGCGTTGTATCGTTAAGTGGCTGATGAAAAAGGGCAACTGTCCCCTTTGCCGCCGCTATCGTGACGCGAATTCTTGAGCTCCATGCAATTTAGTCAGGCAGTGTCAATTTTAGAATTAATATATCTTGAGATTTATAGATTATTTGTAATCATATATTGCATTATGGTCATACGTCTTTCTGTACAGAATTCGTTTGGCAAAGGTTTTAATTGTTTTTTTTTGGCTAATTATAAGGGCACAACACATTTTGATCGGGGCTGTCCAAGTGTTAGTTTTCTATTATTTACAAGTTTGCCACTGAAAAAATTATCAGGACTATCCAAGTGATAGGTATAAAAGATAAGTCTTATAATTTTTGCTTTCTTTCCCACTCTCCATTCCTAAGAAGAAGAAGAAGAAGAAGAAGAACAAAAAGAAAAGAACAACAACAACATCAATTTTTGCAAACCTAGTTTATTTTAATTTTTTGCTCTCTTCTAATTTCTCAGATCTCTTTCTCCAAACCCTACTTTATTTTTCTTCTTCTTGTTTGGACATTATGGATGAAACCCTAGTTGTAGAAGAAATTGGGTTATCAAATCTATTAATCTATTAGTCTATTAACCAATTTTTCTTTATTAATAGAAGAATTATGCATGAAATCCTAGTTGTAGAAGAAAAGTATGGAAGAAATCCTAGTTGTAGAATAATTGGGTTCATATCAGGACTGCCACAATTTCTGACAGTCATAGAAGTATTGAGGACTGCCAGAAATTGTGGCAGTCTTGAAATAGTCTCGATGTACAACAGGACTGCCACAATTGCTGGCAGTCCTAGAAGTAATGAGCACTGCTAGAAATTGTGGCAGTCTTGAAATAGACTCGATGTACAACAGGACTGCCACAATTTCTGGCAGTCCTAGAAGTAACGAGGACTGCCAGGAATTGTGGCAGTCCTGAAAGGGACATGCTCTACAGCAGGACTGTCACAATTTCTGGCAGTCCTAGACATATTGAGGACTGCCAGAAATTGAGGCAGTCCAGAAAGGAACTTGCTGTACAGCAAGTTCCTTTCAGGACTGCCACAATTTCTGGCAGTCATAAAGTCGAAATTCCCGAATAAAAAAAACATGTTAGGGTTTATTTCAATCTTGATAATAGAGTGAAATATGAATTTTAGGATTTATTTTCATGCATTCTTTGTGAGGAAAGAAGTATTTAACCTTTATTTTCATGCATTTTAGGGTTTATTTAATTTTTTTGGTGCCATCGAAATTAGGAAAGAGAAGGAAACTAGGATTTTGATGGAGATGGTGATGATGGAAATGGTGGAGAAGAAGAAGATGATGAGGAAAAAAAACTAGGGTTTTGATGGAGATGTGAGAATGGAAATGGTGGAGAAGAAGAAGATAGATAGAAGAAGAAAGCTAGGATTTGTGAAGAGAGAGAGTGAAAATTTGAAATGAGAGTGACTTTTCGGGTTTGGGGGGCTGTGGGGTTTGGACAGCCCCCTGAATGAAAAATTTGGACAGCCTGAGTAAAAGTTTCTCAAAGCCTGGCTAGCCCTAATCCTGGCTAGTAAAAAAACATGTGCCCTTATAATTTACCATATTTTATCAGCTCTCTTCCTATCTACGTTGTTGCTTACGAATGGACCATAATTTGAATAAACTTATGTTTCTATGATTGGAAGAATTGTCTTTGTTGGGTTATCGGTTGTTAGCAAACTTTATGGAAAAGAAATCTATAAAAAATTATTTTTGTCAATTGTCATGTTGAAATCATAGTCCAAGTCATGTCATGTGTGTGCATGAAAATATTTTATTTGGATAAACTCCAATAAGTAGGGAAATTTATCTAGATAATTACAAGATTGATGTAGCTTAGATTCCGATTCTCTCGAATAAAAATATACACCTTTTGTGAATTCACTTGCTGGTAAAAAATATCTTTCAAGACTACTCGATGCTTAGGCCTTGTTTGTTTTGCGGAGTTTTCGAGTTGGTAAAAGAAAGTGATTATTTTTCTATGTTTGGATGCCAAAGAAATTGAGAAAGAAAGAAAAGTGATTTTCAATTGAAGAAAAGTTAGGAGAAAAAGTGATTTCATCCATCCAAGCAAGGAATCACTTTTCCACATTGAATATTCACTTTTATTTCCAAATTTTTTGGCATTTTCAAACATCGAAAAGAAAAATCAATAGGAATTAAAATTTTCCAAAGGAAAAAAAATGACAAGGAATTGATTTCCTTTTCCTTCCATTCCGCAAATCAAACGAGGCCGGAATTGATTCCATGACAAGAGGAAAGGATATTGTTAAAAAATAAGTTCATAACTTACTAGAATTGTTTGATTTAATGAAAATAGACCGTTGAGACTATTCTAGTTTTTAACTTGTCGATGGAAAACTTTAGTCTCACATTGGAAAATCAGAATCTCAATATAATAACTATACTTGTATTGACATATACACATAAGGTGTGGTGTTCCATGTGAATTGATTTTTTAGAGATTTAAGTTTAAATTATAATGAACAAATCTTTATTTTGTCACTCACATACGTATGATACATAAATCAAACATAAAATAATACCAATCTCTACTCGTACAACAGATCATAGACACGATATCCACAATTTGTAACACTTTTTCTTCCCATTCGTAAGGGCTCTAACCGTTACAATAATTAAAAAGAATATATATATATATATATATATATATATTGAAGCAAAGGTACTTTATTAATATATCAGAAATAGTTACAAACCATCCACCACACTATTACATGAATCCCCTCTCATCTTCTACTACTCAACGTCCATACTCTGAAGATCACTATCAATGTTATATAAGAGGCCCGTAATGGAAGTGCATCTCCCTTCAAAATTTCTGCTATTACGTTCTCTCCGAATGTGCCAGACCATCGACAATAATCTGAGTCCGAGTTGTCTAAACTTTTGATTGTCCTGGCTTTTCATTCCTAAAATGTCCTCGGCAATGAGAAGCAGTGTTCCCTGTCTCCTTCTAGTTAAACCCAGTTGATCACTCATATGTTGCCAAATTTTATCGGATATTGGACACTGAAAAAATTGGTGATCCCGTGACTCCTCTCCTCAGTCCTCCCTCGCATAAAACACAGCTCGCATTCGGGATTTGTACTCCGAATCCTATCTTTGGTGAGCAATCTATTCCGAACTGCCTTATACATACACAGCTCCATCTTTTTCGCAGCTCCCTTCGCCCAAACCAGCTCCGCCCAAGCCACTTTGGGGAACACCATACGAATCCTTTCATATGCCGTCCTCTGCGAGAACTTTCCGGACTGCGTCCCGTCCCAGGTCCAATAATCGCTGCCCTCCCCGCCTATAATCGGTACCTGCATAATTTCTTCTCCAAACCAATTAGCTATGTATCTGTCCGAGAGCTTCCATTTGCCGTCTTCTATGAACACATCCAAGGGTACACTTCTTCCCAGTAATTCATGTCGGGACTAGTTTTTGAACTTTTATAACATTTTATACATATAAATGTTATATATAATTAATACTTATATAACTACTTTAAATACAAGGGTTAATATAGGTCCAAAAACTTATACTGAGCCCGCCCTCTTTTTTTTTCACTTCCCCCGCTTTCTTTCGACTCTTCTTCGAAAAGTAACAAAAACCTAAAATCAGCCCTCTCGTTTTCCCTCCCTCCATCTCCTCCTCCTCGCCTTCTACTCTCTCTTCTCCCATTCTTCTCATTTTTTTCCAAGCAACCTTGTCTTCTCTTCGACGTAGACGACAACAGAACCAAGCAACTGTGTCTTCTCGACGACGTAGCTGACAATGCTCCATTGCCGACGACAAGGTTAGGGTTTCTTTTCTATTTTCCCAGCCATTGCCACCATCTGAACGCCTCTTCCCCTTCGCAGGGGCGGCCCGGAGGAGGGGCAGACAGGGCTTGCGTCCTGGGCCCCAAATCCCAAGGGGCCCTAATTTTTTTTCTTAAAGTTAGTAATAGTAGTAAATAATAAAACATTGTTACTTTGATTTATTCTTCAAGGTACAAGGTCCGAAGAAAGTAATTATAGCAATTCAACAAATAGGACATGGCGCTTGGAAATTGGATAGCCATCCGACTCTTTAATTTCAAAGAAAAACTAGTCTTCCTATCGCTTCAGATTTCCTTTTCCATTTCAGAGGAAAAAAAAGTTCTTCACGTCACTTCCGATTCCAGACGACCAACAATTAGTTTTTTTTTTAATTGTTCATTTTAATTTTCTCTCCATTCTTTCTTTTGCTTATAATTGAAACACAAAATTTATAATTTTCTTCAATTTCTTTTCCTAGAATCGTTAAAAAGGATTCCGTGATGTAAGACTATGCGAAGAAGGCCATGACGACTCTCTCTCTCTCTCTCTCTCTCTCTCTCTCTGGCCTCTACTTGAGCCTTGACCCGAAGAGGAGACGAAAATGTGAGATAGAGGTGTCAATGTGAACCTAATATTTTAGCAAGACTTTTATTTTGAGAATTGAAATATTTTTTAACTTTTGTTCTTCGTGATTTTGGCTTTATTATGTTTTTTGAGTTTCCTCTGTTGTTAATGACTGAGGACAATATCTCTTTGCCCCCCGTCTTTTCAATGAGGAGTTCTATTGATGTAGTTCATTTTTCGAAAGTTCCAAGTTATGTTTACATATAATCTACTTTGCACGGACACAAGCACAGGCTTAAAATTTTGCATCTTTTAAAAATTATGATACATATTGTTTGTATTAGATCTTCGGTCTTCCTTCGTAATCTCTCTATTTATGCACATTTTCATAGTAACTAAGTTTCAGTCAGCTTCTGTAGTATATTTAACTCACTACGTGTTGTAAGTTATAATTGATCTCACGTTGGTGTTGAATACCAATGAGCCGATGACGATGAGTCTTTTCGTTTATCTTTGCACTTAAGATTTCACACTTAAAATTATACGTTGTTCCTAGTGTTGAATATCTTTTCATAATCTTTGCACTTAAGATTTCACAATGATTTAGTTTTCATACTGAAATGTTTTGTAGCTTTTGTTTCTCTTGTAATTTTTAATCCTGCTGATTTTTTTTGGCTTAATTGCTAATTGCTACCCTCAACTATCACACTTTTTCAAGTTGATACCCTAAACTTTTTTTCGTAACAGATTGATACCTCAACTATTTTTTTTTTTCAACTTAATACCTAACATTTTAAAAAACCCCAAAATGCCCTTATCTTTTCCCTCCCTCCATCCCCTCCCCCACTCCGCCCCCCCCCCCCCCCCACTCCCCCCCCTGCTAGCTCCGGCCGAGGAGGGCGGCGCGGGTGGCGAGGACGAAGCCGGCGCGGGGGTTCCTGGAGGCCGCGGGGCCGCCGGAGCCGTTGAAGCGGACGACGGCGAGGGAGAACGCGGCGGCGGCGTGGGAGCCCAGCGCCGCTCGCGCCATCAGAGCCGCGCCGGAGCTAGCAGAGGGGGGGTGCAGGCGAGGGCGGCGGAGGGGGATGGTGCAGGCGAGGCGGGGCGGGGGGGGGGGGGAGGGGGGGTGCGGAGGGGAGAGGGGGGGGGGGGTGGCCTGGAGTAGAGGGGGGGGGGGGGGGGTGAGTGGTAGTTTTAAAATTTGGGTAAGGGCATTATTGTCCAAAAAATTATCTGGGTATCAAGTTGTTACAAAAAAAAGTTTAGGGTATCAACTTGAAAAAGCGTAATAGTTGAGGGTATCAAGTAGCAATTAAGCCTTTTTTTTTTTAATGTTTCTTAAGTTTCTCTATTGTTGATAAATTAGGCAAACAAGCCCATATATTTCAATCCTAGTACTGAAAAAACATAAACAAGAAATGTTAAATAATATATTGCATCGGAGTTTTTTTTTTTTAACTACAAAAGTACTAGTATTACCATTTGCTAGGATATATTCCTGATGCAAAATTTAAGGTTAGTTGACATGAATCATGCCTCAATTTAAAAGGGTTCACTTTGGTTTATTGTATCATGCAATTTTTTTTTGATATTTTATTTTTAATATTTTTTTGAAGAAGGGGTATCATTTTGTATTTTGTCCTGGGCATCAAAATGTTCCGGACCGGCCCTGCCCCTTCGGTCTCTCACGTCGTCTTCTTCAGCTTCTCTACCGAGACTTGCCACCAACACCGCCAGAAGACAAACTTTCGCTTGAGAGAGAGCGATGAAGCGGTCGAGGATAGGGATTGCATCCTCAACCAAGATTTTTTTGAGAAAGTTGTTCTATTTCTCAATAAATTTCATTTTAGGAATGTTTTGTTTGCATTAGGGTTCTATTGTGTAATAATCATCCTCCTCCTCCTCCAATTTAGGGTTTTTGATCGCAAGGTCGCCGCACCCTACTTTCCGACAATGATGCCAACATAGCCTTCATCAAGTACCGTCAGACCGTCGAGGACATCGACGGTGGCAGCGTCTCCAGATCGCAGCTCGTTGCCGACAGGGTCCTCGACCTCCTCCTCTTTCCGAATGATAGTGGTGCTGGTGGTGATGACACGGGAGAATTAGTCTCAGGTCCAATTCGATCTCTAATATTAATATTGATCCCTAACCTTGTCGTCGGCAATGGAGCATTGTCAGCTACGTCTACGAGAAGACACAGTTGCTTGGTTCTGTTGTCGTCTACATCGAAGAGAAGACAAGGTTGCTTGGAAAAAAAAAAGAATGGGAGAAGAGAGAGTAGAAGGGGAGGAGGAGGAGATGGAGGGAGGGAAAAACGAGAGCGGAAGCGAAAAATGAGAGTGGCTGATTTTAGGTTTTTGTTACTTTTCGAAGAAGAGTCGAAAGAAAGCGGGGGAAGTGAAAAAAAGAGGGCGTGCCAAAGATTCGTCGACTTTCCATCTCTTAATACCCGGCTAACACAGTTCCTCAGAGTCTGCCTTTGCGAGAGAATTTTCTTGAATGTAATAGAGAAATTATTGTTACTGCTAAGTTCTTTTAGATTTTTTCTATGGACACTACCAAAATTGCTAGGGGCTAGCCCAAAATTTTTCAAGTTTATTACAAGTTTGCCATCCAAAATTTTTGCTAGGGGCTAGCCCAAGCACAACTATAAATACAAATTTTCATTTTCTCTCTCTCCTTCTTCTCTTTTCTTTTCTCCCTCAACTATTTTCTTCCCTCCTTCTCTTCTCTTAGGTCAAAGAATTAAAACCCTAATTTTTTTCTTTTCTCCCTACATTTTTGGCAAATTGTTTTCTCCCTCAACTCTAGGTCATTGACTTCTCCAAATTTTTTGGCAACCAGGCAGTATCGAAAAAAAAAGTAGAGAACAAGAAAGAAAAAACAAGAAGGGAAATCACTTTGGACACGAGCATGGATTGGTTTAGTAGATAGATCTCCAATGTAATAGTTCCACTGAAGGACTATTTTGCTGCTGCTTCACTCTTGACATCTCCATTTTTCTTCGCTTCAGCACTCGCCAGGGATAGGACTGTCAGGGACCTGGCAGTCCTACACTTAAGTAAGACTGCCAGGACCCTGGCAGTCCTAAATTAAACTTGATGTACAACAAATTTTATTTAGGACTGCCAGGGACCTGGCAGTCCTACACTTAAGTAGGACTGTCAGGACCCTGGCAGTCCTAAATGAAACTTGTTGTACAGCAAGTTTCATTTAGGACTGCCAGGATCCTAGCAGTCCTACTTAAGTGTAGGACTGCCAGGTCTCTGGCAGTCCTACCCCAAGACTGCACTTTACAGGTTTTTCACATCAGAACTGGTTCTACTGACAACTAATAAACGTGAGAACGATGCAGGCAAATGAAAAAGTAGAACATAAGGCAATTAGAATATACCCCTAGAGAGAGAGATTCATCCGAGGAACTTAGCTGCCGCCTATCATAGTCAATGTCATCCCCACCCTCTTCTCCATACCCCTTCTTCAACAAAGGTTCACCTTTTTCTTTGGGTGATCTGAAGTTCAACTTCCTCTTTTTCCATGGAAGAATGCTCCTTTTTGAAGTCTGCAACAAAGACTCTATTGGAACGGCTGATTTCATATCCTCCACATGGGAACATCCCACATCTGACCTCCGATGACTGTAATAGATCCAATCTTCAGACTCTCTATTTATTTTCATATCGCAATAAACTGAACCACCGACACAGTCAGGCCTCCGATGACTGTAATAGATACATTTGGACTGCCAGGCCTATGGCAGTCCTAATGTAAAGTAGGACTGCCACAGTCCCTGCAGTCCTCTTTCACAAGAGGACTGCAGGGACTGTGGCAGTCCTACTTTACATTAGGACTGCCACAGGCTTGGCAGTCCTAATGTACTCAACCCGACTGTATCAGTCGAACGGCCAAAAACGAGATGCTCGTTTGTCGTCTTCTAGGGTTAGGGTTTCAAGAAAAAATGTGGGTTTGTCGTGTTCGAAAATTTCTTTCATGAACCCTAAAGAGATTCTAAACCTAATTTATTAAAACTATTTAGAGAATTAAAATTATTCTAGGGTTTTGAATAGAATGTAGAAAATTCTTGAAGAAATTAGGGAAGAACGTTTCTAGATTCCGGTTGCTTCGACTTGCGTGTCATCTCTTCGAATCTAGGAATGTTGTTGAAGAAATTTTGGTGGAGGAATTGAGAGTGGAGTGGTGGAGGAGAAGAAAGTAGGATTTTGGGAGAGGGAGAGGAAGAGTTCTCTTTTTTCTTTTGGTGGAGAGAGAGTGTAAAATGGATTATGGGAAGGAATGAAGGGTTTGGGGGGGTTGGGCTGCCCCTAGCAATTTTTGGGTGCCCCCTAACAATTTCTCCACATTCATGGGCTGCCCCCTAGCAATTGATGCCCCCTAGCAATTTTGGTAGTGCCCATAGAAATTACCTTCTTTTATCATATCCCCCCACTTCGGGTTATCCATAGTTGGCCCCTTTGAGTGCAACTGCTTCTCTAACATGCTCTCCCCCAATCCTTTATCTTTGTTGTTTTCCTCTCTACGGTCACCAAAGACTTTGACAAATTTAGAGATTCTACTACCTACTGAGTTCGCTTGCTGACCCCCCTGTGAAGATTGATACTCTCCCCACCGCTGAGAATTGTTATCCTGAATGGTTAATGCTAGCAAGTCTTCTCCTTGGTCGCGAGTCTCCCTATGTCTTTGCTCTTCCTCCCCGTTTCTTTGTACCTGAGCTTGTCGCTTTCCTAACATTGTTGTCACTGGATTGCCTACATTCTGACCTTCGTCTTGCACTCCTTCCATCTCCTCATCCCCGTTGACTCCTATCTCGTTTGACTCGAGAACCCTTCCCCGGTTGTCCGCGTTCTCTTGTTGCTCCATAGGATCCGTCTCTTCTGTTGGGAGGACCTCTTTTATCTTGGCAGTGCATTTTAACAGGGCCAAAGCACCCACATTGTATGCATGATGACGGTATCCACTCGTATTCTACACTCTGCTATATCCTTTCACCATTAGGTAGAAGTAGCTATATTTGTCTTGGTAACTTACTCGCAACCTCCATCTCAACAAAAACTCTGACGTAGGACAACCTCTTCCTCCTAGCAGTAGCTATATCAGTACGTAAAGGATTACCTACCATGCTGGCCAACTCCATAATTGACGGGTTGTTCCAGAGTTGCGGAGAGAGCCAAGGCAGCCGAATCCATATAGGGACTGTCGTCAACCTTTCTTTTTCGAAACATGATTCAGGAAGCCACCTTTTAAGCACAACTAGTCGTCTGTCAAACGTCCATGGCCCCCCTTCTAGAATTCGATCCAGATCTTCAAATAGAGCGAATTTAATGAAGTAAAATCCGTTCTCACGTGAAAATATCTCCATCGCCCCTTTCGGCTTCCATTCTCTTGAGTGCGAAACCCTTCAGTTGGCCATAAAACGGTTTATTTCCCATAACATATAGAATTAGAGTATTCTTCCAATACTCTGTAGTTTCTTCGATATCATCTCTCGTGATTTCGACCACTTTCCTTCCATCTATAACTTTAGGCTTGATGTACTACAGCTCGACCTCCTCCTGAACTGCTGCTGGTTTGCATAGATCTGTCCATGATATTGGTGTTGGCATACTTCGCTGAGGGACCCAAGCTCTTTAAGCGGTGTCCTCCTTTTGTGAGTTTTCTGCTTGTACACCCCTCGCTCCCTTGCCATTTGCTTTCCCCTCTATACCATGTTTCCAAACCCACCCCCCCAACCCCCAGCTCCCCCCCCCCCCCCCCGCGCTGGATTGGCTGGGACATTGCCATGCCCCTATTTTCTCCTGTCTCCTCCTTTGTGAGAATCGTGCGACAGCATGTTTCACATTAGGAGTAGGAGCTCCTTCGTCGTTCGACTATGGTCCAGCCCCCCTGGACGTCTTCCTCCGGCAATCCTCCGCCTGTTGTGTGGTTTCCCCTACTCGAAAACCCTAGCGCCGCCTGAGACACGGTTTATATATATATATATATATAGGCGATGATGAGCCTGGCCTGTGCGATGCGGGGCATCCAAAACGTCGTAGGACTGACGAAAATGGCCACGATCTGAGCTGGCGTGGGACAGAATAAGGCACCCCGTGCATGAAAACTCAACGGCTAGGGCGCCGCGCGGACGGTCGAGGACCAGCACCATTCTACTACGGGTATAAACGACGGCCGACCATGCGGCCCGTCGTACAGCGCCCAATGGCGTCGGGAAGATGTCATAAGGACGTCGTGCGCATAGAACGGGTGGCTGGGCAACATCTGTTGTCGTAAGCGTCGAGAAGACGTTGGGGGCGCCTTTGGCATCGTAGGCGAAGCGAGACGTTGAGTTGCCAGCGTCGAAAGACGTCGGCCGTCCCGTGAGGCTCTGGAGCGCGCGGAGTATGCGAGACGTACGTGTGGGGCAATGATGAAAAAGCTAGTGCGGACAAGATCCGCACGAAGAGTCCGAAGCGACATGACGACCGCTAAAAATCGTGTGCGGGGAGACACGATTTAACTGAGCCCGCACGTGCTGGAAATATATATATATATATATATATATATATATATATATATATATATATATATATATATATATATATATATATATATAAAGTGTTTATATATATATATATAAAAAAAAATATATATATATATATATATATATATAAAGTGTTTATATATATATATATATATATATATATATATATATATATATATATATATATATATATACTCGTTACAGTAATAACAGTTACAAATGTAATAAAGTGTTTATAAAAAATTTTAGCAGAAAAGTGTGATCTATTCCATCTCTAACTCACTCCCACTACAAATGTGAATACAATGTTTATCAAAATTTTCAGCAAAAAAGTGTGATCTATTCCATCTCTACTCACTCCCCCTCCCTCTTTTTCAGAACTCCCTCCCGATCCTCTCCCTCCCTCCAATTCTTTCCACCTAATCCTAACGAAACCCTAATTTCTTCTCTCTTAACTATAATAAAAACTGACCTAATGTCACGATCCGCTCCCGAATAATCGGACACGAGTCGGACACGCCTAGCCTTCATCGTTAGACACGATAAAGTAAGTTGTACCAATCTTTAGGAAAATCTAACCAGATAAATATGAATATATACAATCACAGCATCTATAAAACGTTCCCAGAATGATCACCGAAATCCACCGATCATAATATCATAAAAGTACTAGAGACAACAAGAATGAACTAAACTGTGAATTCTAAGAACATATAATATCTAGGGAAAATAGCTAAACAATCTAAACCTGAACCTCAAGCTAAGTCATGACTCCATCCTGCTCAGCTAAGATCCCGGGCTCTGGCCCATAAGATAGAACAATGTCCTGCAAATACACCTGCAACATATTCTAGTCAGGAGCCGAGCTAAGTATATCCAAGAAAATGAACATGAACATCATGGTATGAACAAGAAACAGGAAAATATATATAAAGTACGAGTAATGAGAACAAGACATGGAACTGAACAGAAAATACTGAAAGTAAATACAGGGAACATGATATGAGTCATGAACATGAAATACAACATGAACATGAAATACAACCTGAATCCTGAAATGTGTAATATTGAAATACATCTAGAGTGTGTGATCGGCTTGGGTAGATTCAATGAACATGAAATGGTACGGCTTGGGTCCCGCGTGCACGATGCGGGGCCTAAGCTATTCACATGAATAGTAACAGGGTTTGATCACACATCTGTAGTATTTTTCCTCCCAGACACAAGTAAACTCAAGAAACATGAAACAAGACAATCCCGTGATACATCGTGTCACAAGGTGATACGGCAATGAATATACAAGACATGAGAAAATGAACAAGTCCGAGAAGTATACTTGCCTTGCTCAGGGTGATCAAGTGTAGGAGATAGAGCTGTACTCCACCTGATTTAATATAGTTGGGTTAGGATTTAAACAGAGATATTTTGTTAACTAAATCTTTCTAGTTAGGTCTTGACATCAACTTGATGATATATATAACCAGTTATCCTATTTGAAATACTAAATAAGAAAGAATATTAAACCCATTTAGATTAATACCAACTAGAGGTGGATTGATCATAATGATCTTATCGTAACATTAATTATGTAACATCTCCAGGAACATCCATGACCCAAAGCTTTTCAGTTTATATAGAGTTTCAGTTTATAAGAATCCCAAGCTCAATAACACCAACCACAGACAACCCACTTTAACAATATTCACAGGTTAGGTCATAAAAGCCCAATCTCAATCCTACAGTTCCACACACAAACTCATCACAGGTCCAGAAATGGTCCCAGCAAGGACAAAACTCAGCTTGAATTTGCTAAGGAATTAGGACATAACCCATCCTCAACTTAATAGCAAAAATTCATACTCATTTTCCCAAGCCAACAGTCAGGCTCCAACCCAATCTACTACAAAACAGGGGTCCACAGAGCTTGAATTATACAACCTGAATCTATGAATTAACCCATTCGAATCATAATTGAATAGCATCCCCCATTGGCTTTGTTTAGCCCAACGGCTACTTAGGATCCAGATTTTTTAAAAAAAAGGACTCAATCCAGAATTCAATTTGTGAGTTCTTCCCTGTAGATTAAATACATCACTGGGATTCAAACTCGATCAAATAGGAAACATATCAAGCAAGGAAAATATAACATAACACCAAATCTCAGAAAATATATATATACAAACTTAATCCAAACAATTACAAACCAAATTAACAATGAAACTTCATTCAATTAGTCCCTCCAACTGCCAACTGTATATCATTCCTCATGCAATCCTTCACACTGGCACAATCCTAACTTTGACACTAACCAGTCTGGGACACGCACTCTGTATACTGCTACGGTCAACACACGCCACACCACTGACCCGCACCCACGGTCACGACCTCACTTGGACACGCCACTGGACACACCAAGACAAACTCAAATTCGAAATAGACTTCAATACAAGTAACCAGAGGAAGAGGAAGAAAAGGTTACCTGAAGAAATTACACCCCAAAATTGAGAGCACGAGTTCTAGACTCGGACACAACTTCAGATCCCACGTCCTCTGCATCAATTCGTCAAACAATTTCCGCTCGAAATTGCTCGACACTTCCTTAGAGGAAAATCGACGAACACCTGGCATACAGATCGAAAACTGATTCGAAATGAGGGATTGATTCATGAATCAAGAACAGGACTGAACTCAATTCAAGGAACTTCAAAATCGAATCAATAATCTGAAGTAATTATCGATCATTAACCCAATCGATCGACTAATTCAAGAAACATTCAAAGGAGAAAGGCATACCAGACCAAAACTCACTGAGTCGCTCGTCGATCCGAGCTCCGACTATGGGATCCGCCGTTGAGAGAACGGCTTGCACACGCACGCTGTCAGAAGGAGTGGCGATCACCGCCCGTCGATCGAGATTTCCCTGTTGTGACCGAGGAGGTGGACGACTCCTCTCACCGCCGCTGTTGGAAATCAGCGGTCAGTCGCCGCCAAAAAATGCCTCGCCGTTGCTGCGGTGGAGGAGAGGCGTCGTTCACTGATGTCGGAGAGGAACGCAGCCTCATCGCCGGAGGAGAACCAGCGTCGTCGCCCCCGCCATGGCTGTCGAAGGAGTGGAGATCACCGCCGTCGCCATCAAACTGCCAGAAAAAAGTGGTTACTCATCGGAGGGTGTGCCGCCGTTGAGATGGTGCTCCTCTCGGAATTAGGGCTAGGTTCGAGAAACTTGGGGGTGGAGGAATTGCTCTGGCTTGTGGAGCTCGAAAAGAATGGAATTTCTCTCTCTACTAGCAGCTTATAGCTTTATGAAAGGTTTTTTCTAAGGGCACTACCAAGTTTACTTGGGGGCAGCCCAATTTTTTTGCAAATATTACAAGTTTGCCATCAATTTTTTTTACTTGGGGGCAGCCCAACAATAGGTATAAAAGATAACTTTTCTAATTTTTTTCTCTCTCCCCCCCTCTACTCTTTTTCTCACTCCCTCAACTCTTTTCTTCTCTCCCTCTACTTTTTTCTTCTCTCCTAACATTTCTAGGTCATAGAATTAAGCCCTAGTCTAAAAAAATTTACCAAATTTATCTTCCTTTTCTTTTCGAGAATTATCCCCAAAAAAATTCTCCTATCTCAATCATGTTTGGCACAATTTTTCCCCAAATTTCAATCATCTACCAAAAAATGTTTCCACTCATACTCAAAATCAGAAAACATAAACATAAATATTAGGTTTAGAATCATTATAGGGTTCATGAATGAATTTTTTGAACATGGTAATTCTCACATATTTCTTGAAACCCTAACCCTAGAACACGACAAATCGTTGTGGTCGTTCGGCTGCTACAGTTTCAAATAGGACTGCAAGGAGCCTGGCAGTCCTACATTAGTGTAGGACTGCCAGGGTGCTGGCAGTCCTAATTGAAATTCTCTGTTAGGAGAGTTTTAAATACAAACTCTCTTCACAGAGAGTTTAAATTAGGACTGCCACACCCCTGACAGTCCTACACTAAAGGAGGACTGTCAGGATGCTGACAGTTCTAATTGAAACTTGCCATTCTCCGTGTAATTTAGCACGAAGAATGGCTATTTGATCCAGTATTAGGACTGTTACCCTCCTGGCAGTCCTACATTAAAGTAGGACTGCCAGGGTGCTGGTAGTCCTAATTGAAACTTGCTGTTATAGCAAGTATCAATTAGGACTGTCAGCACCCTGACAGTCCTATTTGTAAGTCATTGAATTAATATTTGGTTGCGATTCTAAAATTTTGACGACAAGTGCTAAAACGGAGGTTCAAACATCATTTTTTGCGATTCTAAAAATTTCGGAAGGCCGTCTCACTATGAAGCTGTTAATCTCAGTCTCCTCAAAGATACGCTCATTTTGCGACAAATCGGGCCTCGTTTCGACCTCCCAGTCAAAAGTTATGGCCCTCCAAAGTTTTAACTGACCATAAAATGCACCGGAATGACCATTCTCCTTCTTAATTTACACGGAGAATGGCTATTCCCAGTATTAAAACGTAGGTGAATGACCATTCTTCGTGTTAATTTACACGGAAAGAATGACCATTCTCCGTGCTCCGTGCTAAATTACAGAGACTTACAAATAGGACTGCCACCCCCTTGGCAGTCCTACATTGAATTAGGACTGCCAGGGTGCTGGCAGTCCTAATTCAATGTAGGACTGCTAGGGGGTGGCAGTCATGATACTGGATCAGATAGCCATTCTCCGTGCTAAATTACACGGAGAATGGCCATTCTCCGTGCTAAATTAAGAGTTTTCCGTTGAGGAGCTCCTCACAGAGTTTGATAAGTAGGACTGCCACCCCCTGGCAGTCCTATACTGAAGTAGGACTGCCACCCCCCGGCAGTCCTATACTGAAGTAGGACTGCCAGGGTGCTGGCAGTCCTAACTCAAACTTGCTGTTGCAGCAAGTTTCAGTCAAGACTGCCAGCACCCTGGCAGTCCTACTTTAGTGTAGGACTGCCATGGGGTTGGCAGTTCTACTTATCATACTCCGTGAAAGAGTTTTCAGTTGAGGAGCTCCTCACAGAGTTTGATAAGTAGGACTGTCCCCCCCCCCCCAGGCAGTCCTATTATGAAGTATAGGACTGCCAGGTGTAGAAGCATGGAATTTCACAACCAGAAAGCCCATGCGCCAGACACTACATACGCAAGAGCTCGAACAAAATACTTCACAGCAAAATCAACAAATATAGACATTTGAAAGAGGATTTTTATTTATACATAAAAGTCTATTACATGTCTAGAGAAGGTTGTACAAAGGAGAATTTCTACAAAGGAAAGATCCTAAGTCTACGGCCAGCAGTCACCATACGCCTTCAGTCAGGCGCAGCAGCCACCATGCGCCTTCAACCAGGCGCATCCCTCCATGCGCATCCAGCAGGGCGCATCCTTTCAGCAGCTCAGTTATGTGCATCCCCAGTTATGTGCATCCCTTCAGCAGCTCAGTTATGTGCATCCCCAGTTATGTGCATCCCTTCAGCAGCCCAATTATGTGCCGCTCTTCCAGCCAGGCTCACCTGATAAATGCTATGACTAATGAAGCATTTAACCCTCTGGCTGGAGGCAGGTCTCCTGGAACCAAGGAAGAGAAGAGCACCGCAAATCTGTGGCCAGGGGAGGCTTCGAAAGAGCCTCCAAACGCGAAGGAAGACCGTGATCGAAACCGCGGCTAAAGGAGCAGCTTCTAAACCCACCAGAGTGGGCAACGCCCACTTTGAAGGAAGAAAGAGCCTAGCACCGCCATTCCGATCTACGACTCTTCCGGAATAACGGAAACGAGGCCCGAGCATCCCTATCTTTGGATGCAACAGGCACCTTCCGCCTGCCTCGGAAGCCCTCGACTCCGTCTTTTGGATGTAACAGTCACCTTCAAGTGCATCAATGACGACATGGCGTCTCATCTTCACCCTCGGGAGCACTTCGTCAACAGAATGCACTCGAGTACCCAAGTTCATGTTGGAAGTACGTGAGAGAACGAGAAGCAAACCTTCTCTCCATGCCACTATTTATAGGCCGGGCAGATCAAACCCACGCGCTAGGTGGATGGCTCTCCGAATTTCGAGCAATGAACTTGCATTTAATGGATGAACCGGACGCTTCAAATTCAGCCAAATCAAAATGGCTATTTAAGGCACTCGAAGAATGTAACAGTCGCTGCATTAAAGAACGTATCACAAAGCGGATGCGCCGGCCAGCCCGCGCATCACACAGACGCGCCCTTCAACATCAAGCGCATCACACAGACGCACCCTTCAGTACCAAGCGCATCACAGAGGATGCGCCCCCATGCGTCCCCATACCCAGTGGAACGCCAATCGATGCACTCCCTCAGCTGTCCATCGAATGTCAGAAATATTAAATGCTGAACTGACAGAGTTGGCAGCACGCCTCCCAAAAATCTGAACAGTTGACAGCTTTTTCAGAAAATGAAGCGTCGGCAACGTCAGCATCATCATGACTTTACTCCGACGGCTACTGCCACGTGGCCACTCAACCACCCGCATGCGCCTCTGCAGCCATGCGTCCAAATCTGCATGCGCCTCAAAAGCCATGCGCCTCAGACTCTTCACTGATCCCTAAAGACAGAAGAAAAGTCTTCATTTGAAGCTCTGCATGCGCCTCAAAAGCCATGCGCCCCAGACTGCTCTCTGATCCCAAAAGACAGAAGGAAAGTCGCCTGCATGCGCCTCAAAAGCTATGCGCCCAGAATGGTTCGTGACTCCTAAAGGTTACGAGCCAGAGTCTTCTCATGCGCCCAATCCTAGGCGTATCCTACCAGATCACCTCCCCCCATCAAATCCGAGATCTCCGAGCCATGAGTCAACGACACGTGTCCTTTGACTCAACTCATCCAAGATTTCAGCAACAGAAAGATCTTCTTCTTTGCTACGTGCCGGCTCACAACCGCAACATGAAGAAGTCAACCCCTCGATCAGGGCGCATCGTCCATGCGCCTCCATCAGCAATCTCCACGTGGCATCCCCACGCACCGACGCATCCTACATATGCGCGCATGAGCAGCCAACCTGCCCAGCTATAAATAGAGGGATCATTTCCTTCTCACACACGGACAACACAGAGAACACCCAAGGAAGGAACATATCACCAGAGAGGCAGATACAGACACTCAACGTCTTCCTCCTCTCAGCAAGCTCCAACACCCAGAGCAATCCAAACCTTCAGAGAACCGATAACCGTCGTCAGCTCGTCAACGGAGTCAACGCATTACCACTCGTTCCATCGGCACAAGGGACCCAGATAAACAAAAGTGTACTCCTAGGACTACATCTAAGTCCTATATTGTAACACTGTTCTGTTTGTATTGAAATTTGTAATCAAACAATTTTAATGGCAAACACCAGGGTGCTGGCAGTCCTAACTTAAACTTGCTGTTGCAGCAAGTTTCAGTCAGGACTGCCAGCACCCTGGCAGTCCTACTTTAGTGTAGGACTGCCAAATGGGTGGCAGTCCTGATACTGATACTCTGTACATAAAAAACAACAATTCATCACAAGTACATAAACAACAATAATTCATCACAACTACATAAATGTTCTACATCCAACTTAAGATTCATCACAATAATTCATCACAATAATCCAACAACAATAATCCAACTACAATAATTCATCACAACTACAATAATTCATCACAACTACTTAAGTTTCAAACATTCCACATCCAAATTAAGTTTCAAACAAGTACATAACTATTCCACATCCAACTTAAGTTTGAAACAAGAAAAATTATCCAGATCCAACTATATATCATGCCGGGCCTTTGAACGAGACTCCCTATTGTTCATGAAGGGGAAGTCGACCACGTCGTCGATGCGATCAAGCTTGTTGGCGACCGCGACACTAGTGTCACTTTGGCAACCTCTCCGAGCTTTGGGCGCCGGTTCGAAAATTGTTATCGGACGCTCGAGAGGACGTCCCGCACGTTCCTTCCGCTTTGACGCGGTGGGCCGTATTCTTTTGTTAGCGGCCGGTGGACTGCATGACAACATACAGTTATTAAATAATAGAAACAGCATGCATTACCCAGCCCCATATGTCATAACAGTGGGACTGCCAGGTCTGTGGCAGTCCTAATGAAAATCAAGACTGCCACAGTCCTGGCAGTCCTTTTTCACAAGAGGACTGCCAGGACTCTGGCAGTCCTGATTTTCAGTAGGACTGCCACAGGCCTGGTAGTCCTACTGTTATGAGACCCGAACTGCCACAACGACATGCTAGTTTGTCGTGTTCTAGGGTTAGGGTTTCAACATAAAATGTGGGTTTCTTGTGTTCAAAAATTAGAGAAGAGAACGTGAAAGAGATTTTAAACCTATTTTATCAAAACTTTTTCAAGAATTAAAAATATTATAGGGTTTCGAATAGAATGTACAAAATTCTCGAATAAATTAGGGAAGAACGTACCTGGATTTCGGTTGCTTGAACTTGCGTGTCATCTCTTCGAGAATGTTGTGGAAGAAATCTTGGTGGAGGAATTGGGAGTCGAGTGGTGGAGAAGAAAAAATTAGGGTTTTAGGAGAGGGAGAGCTCTTTTTTTTTCTTGAGGAGAGAGAGTGTAGAATGAAAATGAAAGTGAAATGAAGGGTTTGGGGGATTGGGCTGCCCCCTAGCAAATTTTGGGTGCCCCTAGCAAATTCTCCACCTTCTTGGGCTGCCCCCAAGTAAGTGATGCCCCCTAGCAATTTTGGTAGTGCCCTTAGAAAAAACCTTAGGAAAAAATGGGTGGCTAAATTGCAGCTATACCCCTCCACTAGAATTATTTGCAACCATGTCCCCCCCCCCCCCCCCCCCCCCCCCACATAAATAATTCACATAAATCCTTCCCCTTTTCATTAATTGCATAAACCCCACAAAATTCTGTTAAATAGATTGTTGCAAGTTGTTAGGGGATGAGGACCATTCCAAATAAATTTGAAAATTAGTTATCAACTAAAATTCAAGTTTTCCTCCAAAAGCAATCATGAAAAAATAATAAAATATAATTAGTCACAAACTATTATTATTCGAAATGGTTTAAATCAATCTGTTATTATTTAGTAGCTAAAATATTTTCCAAAAATAGAAAGATGGAGTTACACCTAATGCTGGTGAACCATTTCTTCACATTTTCATCAAGGGTCCGACTATTGACACCCCATGTATTTCTAAGGACACCCCAATTTCTAAGTACACCCCACATGTAGTTGATTAAACTTATAAAAATACTAAGTACACCCCAATATTTGACAAAAATACCCTTACCTATTCTACACCCCCATCTCAAAGCTTTCTAAGTACACCCCTAAAATTCCACTCCACTCTCCTCCCTCACAAAACCCTAACATTCACTCTCCTCCCTCACAAAACCCTAACATTCACTCTCCGGTCCCTCCAGTTGCTGCCCGGTCGCCTCCCCTTCGTCGAAGAGTTCTCCCTTGTTCGGCTTCGCAATGGATAGAGGAAAACAAGTTCAATCGGAAGGTAAATTTTCGTAAATCGACCTGTAGATGAGTAATCTTGTTCGAAATTAGTATCTATCTTCGTTTAGGATCTCTGTGTATGTTTCGAAACCGATCGATTGTGACAACAACGAGACAATCGTTCGAATTTTTTTTTGGAATTCGCGGCACTGTTCGACCCTGGTCGGTCGGGCAAAAAGCAACTGTTCGACCTGTAATGGTCGAACAGTTTGCAATTGTTCGACCTGTTGTGGTCGAACAGTTTGCGATTGTTCGACCTGTTGTGGTCGAACAGTATGTGGTTGTACGACAAGTATTGGTCGAACAGTACATTTTTAAGGCAAAACATATATTTTCTCCTTAATGTATGGTTGTTGATTAAATTTGCAGGAAACACTAGGCGGAGGGAAGCCACTCATGCTTCTGCTAGGAGACGTCGTGCCGAAGAACAAGAACGTGCACGTCTTGAAGAACAAGAACGTGCACGTCTTGAAGAAGCTACGGTCGTTGCTCCGACTCAACCGACCGGCCAATTAGACGAAGAAGAAGGCCACGCAGACGAAGAGCGGCGCACAGATGAAGAAGAGGAAGAAGACGCTGATATTTTGACGGGCCCTTGTCCCGGTGGACCTGAGGATCCCGGACTTATTCCAAGTTTCAAAACTCATGTGGCGTACGAGATTTGGAACGGAATTGAGAGGCCCGTATTGAGGTGTTGGTGCCACACAACCAAGATGGATACATAGAATTTAGAGGGCAATATAAGCGAGTTGCTTCGGAACTCTCGAGTTGCGAAATTAAGGTCGGTTTCGTACAAGACGCCAAATAAGAATCTAATTTGTGCGTTTCTCGAGCGTTGGCAACCAGAGACTAACACTTTCCACATGCCATTCGGTGAGATGACAATTACGCTGGATGATGTTTTTTGTCTCATCGGACTCCCGGTCAGTGGGCTACCAGTGGTTGAACCAATGTCAGCAAGGGGACGGGAGGAGCCAAAGAAGATGATTAATAGGTTGTTGGGGGTGTCAGAAAGGGATGCACATACTGAGCTTCTGGGCCAGAGAGGTAGCTCGGTCCGGATGGAGTGGCTCCGGTCTGAATTTGAGTCAGACGTCAGTAGCATGGATAATGTGAAAAGAAGGCGTGCTGTCCGTGCCTATTTATGGTTCGTACTTGGATGCACAATATTTTCTGACAAAAGTGGGACACGTGTTGATACAAAAGTTCTCAGCCTTTTAGAGAATTTGAACAACGTCAATGACTATGCCTGGGGAGCTGCTGCTTTAGCTTTCTTATACCGACAGCTTGGAGTAGCATCTCGGAGTGGGGTCCGCCAAATATGTGGATACTTGACTTTACTGGAGGTATCTATATCTCAGCCCGTGATATGCATTTTTTTAATGTTATACAACGACCAATATGCTTCATATTTTCGTATTGTAGGCATGGATATTCGAGTATTTTCCCTTCACGAGGCCTACACATAACGTCAACTATCAGATGGAGGACCCACTTGCTATGAGGTGGGCCAATAGACCCCATGCTGGACCAGGTACCAACATGGTCTCATCCATCAGGGAGGTATTGGACAATCTTCAAGTCCACAATGTGAGTGTTAATTTATCCATTTACTCATAAATTTTGTTCTACCCATAACTAATTGTTTCAATTTATGATGTAGGTGAATTGGACTCCCTACCACGGAATGAGGAACAGTTTTCCTCGCGACGACGTGACTTTCTTTCATGGATGTATACGTGCCTTCGACATTGTAGAGCCGTATCATCCCGACCGTGTCCTTCGGCAATTTGGGCTACGACAAAAAATTCCTTACGATCCTTTGTTTCCAAGTGAGGTCCGTCGGGGAAGCACGAGCCAGCAGTACAAGCTGGCGTTCAATGTTCTAGGAGGCTACTTCCAATACTGGCACAGCCATGTACTGTCTCCCGAAGCCCGTGGGAGAGCTGCCAACCCTGCATGGGAGTGTACAAATGATTATATGGTTTGGTATAGGAAGTTTTCACACCCTATCGTCCAAAATCCAGATAACGTCTCTAGCGCCGCTGGTACTACATCTACCCAGACTGGGCCAGACCCATGGTCCATGATCGAAAATGCATTGGAATATCTACAACCGGCGTACCAGCAATTGATGGACAGTCAAGAGCCACTAGACCCGTCGATCGTCGAGTCAACCATAATTGGCGCATATGGCGCACTAAAGCTCCAGCCCCAAGATCAACCTGAATCTTCTAGGAGGGAAACTAGTCGTAGGCGTCGTCGTAGGTCATAGACTATGACTACAACCAACATTGACTTTGTTATTATGTTGTTTTTTGATGTGGTTTTTGTTATTTTGTGGTTGTTTAGAAAAATTGTGGTGAATCTTGATTACAACCAACATTGACTTTGGTTAAATGTTACTTTGAAATTCTTGCCAAAAGTTGGCGGTTAAATTTGGTGAAATTCTTGCTAAAAGTTTGTTGCTAAATGTGGCTTGGATTTTGTGGTGAAACCCTATCAATGTCCTTATAACTGCTGAAAGTCCACACTAGTTGGTTGCTAAATGTGGCTTGTATTTTGTGGTGAAATTCTTGCTTGAACTTGTTTTTTTTTGACTGGAAATGTACTGTTCGACCACAATTTGTCGTGCAGGTACGTACTATTCGACCACCACAGGTCGGACATTTGTAAACTGTTCGGCCATTACAGGTCGAACAGTTTGCAAGTGTTCGACCTGTTGTGATCGAACAGTATGTATCTGGACGACAAATTGTGGTCGAACAGTACATTCCAGTCAAAAAAAAACAAGTTCAAGCCCATTTCTATTGCCAAAACTGTAATATACACAATACATTATTTATGTTGGTACAAATACATGATAGTTCAAGGAACCAATACATCACAACGTTTGTTACCAATACATCAATTTTTGGGTACAAATACATGATAGTTCAAGGAACCAATACATCACAACGTCTGTTACTAATACATCAATTTTTGGGTACAAATACATTATAGTTCAAGAAACCAATACATCACAACTTTTGTTATCAATACAATTAATCGTCCTCGCTAATCGGCCAAAGTCTCAACATGTGAGCTACTGGATGGAACAATTTCCTTATACTTTTCGATCCGTTCTTTGTAGATATCCTCCCAACCGGATGCACATGGAAGACGCAGAATAGACCACCTGGTGATAATGGATGGTAGCGGTGCGTCTTCGGCCAAATTTATCTGCATACAATTAATAACATGTCACTATAATTTACGTTAACAAATGATTTACCAAGATGAAATGATGTTCGTACTAAAAATTACCAAGATGAAATGATTTTCGTTAACAAATGCCATGCATACAAGCTGAGGAAGTGTTGGAACTTCAGTCCTCATAGGTAGAAACAACGAGGAACCGTTCTTGTGCATGTGGACGATGGCCATATTGTAGGCCGATGCCGCCAAGTAGTACATATCTAGGTATGACCACCAGTACTTACTGTCATAAATGGGTGTTGTAAAATAATTCAAAGCTGCTCGTACATCTTCGGGAGACCCCTTAAGCAAGTTACATCTGGCGTATAAATCTCCCAAGTTTGTTACTTCTTGAATCAGGTCAGTACGAACTTTCGGCCAGGATTCCTCCCCCAACCCAAGTGCATGGGCTATGCATCGAAAACCACAATGTCCATCCCCTAGTACATTTTTCGTACTCAACACATAGGGATGGAAATGAGATGGAACTTGTTGTATGTATGCAAAATCGGAGTCGTTGCGTGATGACTTGCGTTGGACCGGATCTTTTTTCCTTCGGATGGAAGAAAACATTGGTTTTGCCGAAGGGTGAGCACCGACAATGATAGTTTCATCCAAAGGAGAACAACTATCGTGAGCAGACTCTACAATTTCGAATTTGCTTGGGTTCCGTTTCGTCGAATTTGCATGGCGGATTTTCGTTTTGCTTGGCCTACCACGAGCTCGTTTGTGGACCACCGGTTCAAGCAACGAAGATGTTGAAGGAACTGATATCTCCCGAAGTTTTTTCAGCAACAACAACCTTTGAGAATCGGTAGCCGCCTCAAACTTAGAATTAATATCAGTCATGGTCTCCACCCAACGGCTTCGGATATCTTCATCAGCTACACTGTCTGTTTTGTAGGGTTCAGAATCCAACTTCCGCCAAAATCTGTCAACCATATCGAGCTGAATTACCTGACCATCCCGATTCAACTGTGCAAGTTCATGTGCACAAGGTAACCCGCAAGTCCTCCGTAACACACAACCACAAAGGAGAGGATCTACTCCGGTAGTTTCTATACCCTTCATCTCTTCATAAATCTTACCAAGAGCATGATGAGACACCAATCCTCGGATAATCTTGAATAGCGGAGAACTATAACGATGTGGTGCAACATTAAGACACATCTCAAATGAGGCTTTTATTTGGTTGTGTGACGTTGTCAGCAAGTCGTGTATCCTTGTCCATGAGATCTCAAAAGTTGATTGACTCGTGCCCAATTGTTTTTTCAATTTTGAATGTGCACTCTCCGCCCTGTGAATATGAAAATTATAGAGTGAGAATCATACTTTGTAAGATAATTATCATTTACACATGCAAAGTATTGTTTCAAGTCACGTACCTGCTACTTGTCGTGTTCTCAAAATGCATGACATTGTTTGTCCAACACGAAACAAATCTTTCTTTATAGGGCTCTATCCAATTATTGATGGCATACTCAACTGCTTTCGGATAATCGGAGAAATCTTGCTTCAATCTTCTAAGCAACTCATTGAATCTAGGTTGGTCTTCAGCAAGAACCAACGAATTCCATGAATTATTGAAACTATCCCACTTCTCCTTTGTACGAAACATCTTTTTGCAATTGGCCAAAATATTTTTGCTAATATGCCACCGACAAAGCAAGTGAGTGGAGCTGGGGAAAGTAACGCTTATGGCATTCATTAGTGCTAACTCACGATCGGTCACAATCACCTTGGGTAAGAATGATTGATCAACTAATCCTTTAAGCGTACTAAGTGCCCATATATAATTGTCTTCCCGCTCTGCCTCCATATAAACACATGCCACTGAAAATGTAATATTTGTGGACGTAACGCCTACCACTTCCAAAAGTGGCATCTTATATCTGTTAGTCTTGTATGTACAATCCATCAATATAATATATGGAAATGCACGTAACAAGTCCACACTAGTCGGGTGAGCATAAAAAAGATCCTTCATTCGATCGGTTTGCTCACATCTCCTAGTCAGATAGTAGTACTTTTCCGACTCCAATTTTCCCAACAAATATTGCATCTGAGAAAGTCCTCCATGCTCGACAACTCTATGCTTATGTCGAGCATTGTAAATAGTCTTCAATGTTGACTCATTCCCACTAAAACTATCTTTCAACGTGCTCAGTATATCTTTTGGCCTTGTATTGTTCTTCGTCAGGTCTTTAACAAGTTGATCTTCTGCAGGGGTCAGTCGACCGGCATATGAGTGTCCAACCAAATTTCGTCCCAGTGGGTGATTATGTGACCCGCATATAACCCTCAATGACCATTGTCCTACGTCATTGGCTTGCACTCCCTTCAACTGAAATGGACAATCACATTTCTTCGTGCCCGTAAGCCTTTCACGTCTCCGCTTCTTGGCAATGTTAGTCGAATTTTTTTCATCGACTTTTGGCTTCTTCTGTCGATATTTACCACCGCGCTCACAACCCAAAATTACTCGAGCTCGCCTTCCATCTCCGCTATCCGATCGTTTAACCAAAATAACCATATTATGACGGTTTCCTACCGTACGTACCCAATTCACCAAACATTCACGATTCTCAAATAAAGCATCCGTATGAAATTCGTCTACGAAATTAGGTTGTTCTTCAAACATTGGATGCCTGATAATGCTCATTTCAGTGTTAATTTCATTGTCATTTGAGGTGTTTTCCTACAGTGAAAAAATTTAACAACTGAATAAGGTGAAAAAAACAAACTAATATTGTTCGACCAGAGCGGGTCGTGCTAACTTAAACTGTTCGGCCTGCAATAGCCGAACAAAGCCATACTGTTCGACCAGAGCAGGTCGTGCGAACCCCTACTGTTCGGCTCTTACAGGTCGAACATCTCTTCATCTGTTCGACTTGTACAGGTTGAACAGATCACGAATTCTGAAATTTTTTTTCGAAAAAAACCGAATCATACGATTACAAACGAAAAAAATCAACATAAGAGGAACGTACCTTGGAAGATTCATGTGCATTTTGTCCCTCCATCATGATTTCTTCAACTTCCTTCAAAGTAAGAAGAATTTAGGGTTTTTGGCTTGGGGAGGGGAAATGGAGGATTTTTGGGTTGGGAAGAGAAAGTGGGGTGTACTAAGAAGACCAAATAATGAAGGAGGCTGATAGAATGTGCTATAATAGATGGGGGGTATTAACGTCTTTACACATTAATCTATTTTTTCACTTAAGTTACATGGGGTGTCCTTAGAAATACATGGGATGTTAATAGTCGGACCCTTTCATCAATTTACCTTCAAAATTTTCAAGATTTATTTTCTCCGTTTGAAGAAAGGAAATTGAAGTACGATGGTTGAAGAAGGCCAAAGATCTTGTTATTCGCTTTATTTTCGTTGAAATTTTGTTAGGTATGGAGTATTTTTTGGATATGAACATTTTGATTTTGGTTCGAATATTCGGAGGTTGTCAGTGAAGATGAAGGCAACGGAGAAGGCGGCAAGCAAGAAGCCGGTGAAAAAAGCTGGCCGCCAAGGATCCCAACAAGCCCAAGAGGGGTCCCCAGCGCCTCTCTCTCCTCCCCTGTTCGTGGCATTCATTTAGAAATTACAACAAACAGCTTCAGACCACTCACTCCCACAACACACACACACAGAGAGAGAGAGAGAGAGAGAGAGAGAGAGAGAGAGAGAGAGAGAGAGAGAGAGAGGTGGGGGAATGAGAAATGTCAATGGCGACTGCTCTCAGCCTCCTTCTCTTTCGTAGCTAGAAAACATACTCTCTTCTCAAAAACTTCTATGGTAAATCTCCACCCTTATCAGTTTCCTACAACAACAAAAATTTAAGACCTATTTTTTTTGATTATTTTTCTTTCTCAGTCGTCATCATATAGCGGCAGCAGCAGCTGCCTACGAGAAGGATCGATCCGTCAGCATCACGGTATCATATTCTGCTCTGGATCCCTGAATATCTATTATTCACTCCAGTAAGAGATCGGATTCGAGTAATTTTTGTTTTGTTTCGTCTATTACAGTGGATGAAGCAGCTGAATGCGCAGCTCGAGAGTGTCAATTTGGAGATCTATGACATCATGCAAGCGGTTTTGATCATGATACCTTCAGAGAACTACACTTTAAGTATCTGTCATGCAAGCAGTCGGGTCCATCATGAGAAACAAGTACAGCAAAGGGGTATCCCGCCGCAAGATACTTTGATTTCCACTGTTATCCATAATTTTATATGCTTTCCATTAATCCACAAACTCGTAATTGTCTTAAATTTTTTGCCATGTCAAATTGTCATTTGTCATTTGTTGCTTGGCCACTAAGCCCCTTTGTCTACTTAAAGAATGGAAGTAGCCAAGGTCTGTGGTTACCACCAGGGTGGCACCATATATGCCCTTGCGCCTATATAAGCATATGGACATAGGTGCGAGCTAATTTAGCATTTACAGCGTCTTGCTTGAATGCAGTTTACTAGAATGATAGTCTACTCTAGATCCCTCTAATTCGCCTATGGCATATCTACAAATTCGCCAGGAATTGCCATGTCACCGCTTAACAATTTTTACTGGCAATCAGGTTTATCTTGATTGCTTAACAGGTTCACCCATTTATTTTTGCGAGAAATAGTTTACTGGTATTTAATTGCACCTTCACACACTAGCTCTTATTTTTTTTTTTTTTTAACATAATCAACTCATACGTCTGTGTTTTAAATTTCTAAGTTGAAGTCTTTACTATGCCATCGTTTTTTTTTCAATTTCCAAGGGATGCTATTTTTCTTTTTGGATATGTTTTGACTTATCTCTTATTCTGAATGATTTCAATGTTCAAAGGGTGATCCATTACATGGTTTTGAGGATGAGTTCTATTTTGTTTCTTTAAGGCGTGGGAAACGACCAAGGTGGTGATGCTAATTATTTGTTTATTTACCTTTTTAAATTCATGTTGTGTTAGTCACCGCTTTATTTGCTTAGATTTTTGTCCATATTTTTTGTTGTTTGTTTATGAAGTTAAGCGTGTTCAGATTGAGAAAGATATTTACCAAGGTGTTTAACTGTCTTAGTCTAATTTATTGGTATCCTTGAATTTCTTTTGTAAGTAGTTTTGGGGTCATGCTTGTAGCTAGGCTCACATATGAATCCGACTCTTAATATTGTTGTGAAATGTCTCTGCAATGTTCCCTTGAAATTCTAATTTAAGGTATTTTCCCCCTCTCATTAAAATTCTAATTATAATGTTATTATGTAGTTTTTTTTTCTTCTGATATCTCTAATGTGAATTTCATTTTTCAAAAAGGTTGTCTTTTGTTCTTTTAGGCGTGGTTAAAATTGTTTGTATATTGTAAGACTCTTAAGATTGTGGGGGGGGCATAGAGACATCCCACGGTTTTCCATATTGGATGTTTCTCCTGTATTTGTATTTTTTGTTGTTTATTGTTCACTTGCCATACTAGTTTTATTATGTTCACTTGCCATACTAATTTTATTAGGTTCACTTAATCTTTCTATTATAGACTTGCACATATCTGTATTTTGGATGTAGAATAATGCAGGAGAAATCCAGAATTCTAGTAATCCTATTTCCTTGGTCAGACAAAAAGTTGCCCTTTAGTAATCATTGTCCAAAACTCAGTAATTTGATGAACTTGACACTGTTAAAAGCCGACATTCTTTACCAGAATTCTAGTAATCCTATTTCCTTGAAACGATTTTAGTACGTTATTGATTGGTTTGAATATTCCAGCTCCTCAAACTCCTAATAATTGGTTTAACCTGGAATTTCAAAATTCCTGACTTGACACTGTTAAAAGCCGACATTCTTTACCAGAATTCTAGTAATCCTATTTCCTTGAAACGATTTTAGTATGTTATTGATTAGTTTGGCTATCCCAGCTCCTCAAACTCCTAATAATTGGTTTAACCTGGAATTTGAAAATTGAAAATTCCTGGGAGTAAAGGCAACTAGAGAGAACATTTGCTAACATGACCTCTATTTCACACCAGTTACCTTTCTGATTTGCACACATCTCAAAGTAAGGATAATGGCTCTGTTGCATGAACACTCCTCCAGAGGGCCTTATCTGTGACTGGCGAGTGTAGAAGCATGGGTCACGTGTCTCAGAGAGAAGTAATCCTGCGCCTCACCTAGGCGTCAAGCTGCCCACGCCTCATTCAACAAGCATGATAGCCATGCCTCACCTAGGCGTCATGCCAACTACCCCCTCGAGCCTTGGGAAGAACGCTTCGATCCTTGTGCAAAATACGACCACGACACATAAACAATAGTCATAATTACGTTGGCTACTCACGCCTCGCTAAGGGCGTGCCCCTCCCCTAATTGCGCCTCACCTATACGGGCGTGCCTGATTCATCGCGCCCCCGCCTACGCCTCTCAGATCGCTCGTCCCAAGGCTGCATTCAATGAGCTTAACTCCTCTCGAAGACTTCAACTCGACGCTTCGATTCTCGTGTAGAGAATGAACACAAAAGTCAAGGTTCATTCTCCTTGGAAACAGTATAACAGATGCGTAATGCCTAGCGAGTGTTGTCTGATTAAACTCAGGCGTGTGACGCCCTGAATCTCCCACAAGCGTGTGACGCCCTGAATCTCCCACAAGCGTGTGTGCTTATACCACCGCGCCTACGGTTCTTCCCAATACGAACAACACGCTACCTAGGACGGTGATTCCTAGGCGCGCTGTCTTGTTGGCTGCGAGTGGAAATAGGCGCACGCCACGTGTCGAAGACCTGGTCGCGCTAAGGGAACGAGTTCTAAGTAGATCGAGATCTCCTCCAACAGCAAAATCCTAAATCTACTACGTGGCAGTCAGCCGTTGCCTTACACCAGTGAAGTGCGCACTTGCTTATAACTGACTCCTGTTTAGGACTGCTACGTGGCAGTTGAAGACCCACGCGCTTGCCTGCTCATAGGCGCGTGTACTACTCTTCCTCTCAGCTATAAATAGGAGGGATCTCCTCCATTCACCCCCCCCCCCCGGTTCGCCCATTTTCTCAAGAGTTCCTGAGCATTCCAGAGAGGGTCCTTGCTGCTTCCCTTAGCTAATGAAGTTAAGTCCGACAATCCTCTCTTCCAGTCAGATCGTCAATAGAGTAAAGAAACAACCCTCTATCATCATGACCCAGATAAAAAAACAAAGTGTAATTGAGAGATTCATGTTTAGGAGTTCCAATTACATTCTCGTTTGCAACATTTAAAAACCACGAAGCAATGACAAACAAGATAGCGACTTTGCAGGGGACGTCCTTCTCTTCCAACAAGAAAGCTGTAATGCAATCTGACACGGCCATGCTCGGAACCATCGCAAAGATGTTTGTCGTTAAATTCGACCAATCAGCATTTGAGGAAATACTTTCTGGGGATAGTGCAGGTCCTTCTCCTAGGTTGTCGAAGCCTAAGAAGATGAAGAAGACGTGGGTAAGGCTCGTATAACCTACCCACAACTTGCTGAAGAAGAGCAGCACGCGCCGGTGCAACTCTTGCTTGGCGCGTCGACAGCTTCGCTCCCCGTTCTTTCTCAAGCGTGTGGCTCTGAGAAGTTCGATGTTCAAAGGAAACATGCGCCCACTAGTGGGCGTAGGAACAATTCGACTCAAGGCAAACTCAAAGCCTTGGACTGTTTGGGTGGCGGCAAGCCCCAAGCGTGTGAGGGAGCCTAAGACGAAGGCATTGCATGCTGCAAGCCTAAGTCCAGGAAGAAGGCGCGAGCCACACATGCCACATGCGCCATATTTGTCGTGCCAGTAATTCGTGTGAAGTACGCATCGCTGACTGTGAGGTGCACGTCCGATGGAAAACTCTATAGGTTCTGCCAACGCGCCTCTGTGCCAGGGCTCGACCAATTTCAAGTCTCCCAGTTGCCCAAACGTGCTGCATGCACAAGAATTGGGCTCAGAACTACTTCCACTTACATGTCACAACACTCGGTCTACCCGGGGGCTTGAAGAGGGCATAAAAGTGAATCTTCCTTCTCGCGATTTGCGTCACGTGATTAATCACAAACGCCAAGTGAAGGGAACAAGTGCAGATACTACACACGAAATACCCTCTGTTGGGCACACATGTGCAAGAATAGTCATTAACTGCTGCTATGCAAAATTAATAGCAGTTCCAAAAGTACAGTCCGTATTTCAACGGCTACAGTCTACCACATCCGGCCGACGGTGTCTCGGCGAACGAATACAGTCAGACGACGAGGAGGAGCCACTTTTCGTCTCATGCCATGCTACAAGAAGTTTTCCTCTGGACAAAAAGAACTCCAACCCTTTGGTCAGTATGCCAAAGAACTGACTCAAGAGCAGCAAGTTGGATGTGCCCAACACTGGGATCCAGAGCACCAGTTCCAAATCCAAACTCGTCCGAAGCCTCAAAAGCTGGGGGTAGCCAGTGTCATGTACCTGCTGCTGTCCTAGTTGGGCGTACCAACCCTCACCACATCCAAGACGCAGGGGGTACCCAACTCCCGGTACTACACCACAACCCTACGTTCCATAGGGACAGTGATTCCCACAGAACCAAAGGAAAAAGTGCCGGGGGTACCCATCCCCAGTTTGCGTCTGAAGCCTCTGGGACCTAGGACGATCGAAACACCGATTTTTATTACTCCCAGATAATTGCTTATACTGCGGACTGTAATGCCCCGCTCCGCACGGTGCATTATGCTGAGTCGTTGACTCGAAGAGTCGCGTTGACCGAATGAAACGTAGCGATGCGAATCGATGCGTAGAGTTACGTTGTCCCGAGCAACGCATCGAACTAATTCGATGCGAAGATGTTACGACCCGCTCCCGAATAATCGGACACGAGTCGGATACGCCCAGCCTTCGTCGTTAGACACGACGAAGTAAGCTGTACCAAGCTAGGGAAAACTAACCAGATAAACATGAAAATATAGAATCACAGCATCTAAAAACGTATCCCAGAATGATCACCATAATCCACAAATCTAGATATGTAAATGTACGAGTCATCAAGAATGAAATGTACATGAATTCTAAAGACAATATCTAAGAGTAAAGCTAACAGTCTAAACCTGAACCTCAAGCTAAGCCTCATCCTGCTCAGCTAAATCCTGGGCTCTGGCCCATAGAGTAGAACAATGTCCTGCAAGCATACCTGCAATATATCCTATTCAGGAGCGGAACAAAGTACAGTTCTAGGTAATGAACAATAACATCATGATATGGAAAGTAAATGCTGAAAGAACAAGAAAAACAAGATATGTAAAGAAAAGGAAGAACATGAACTACTGCTATAAAGATATATGAAAGATCATGACTATGTAAAGATGCAGGAAAGATCATGACTATAGCTAAAATCAAGATCAGGATCATAAGAAACTAATGTAAGAACAAAATCCTGAACATGTGTGTTATAAATTTGAAATACTTCTATGATATGTGACCGGCTTGGGTAAGACCATGAAAGAGCATGAAAAGATCCTGAAAGATCATATAAGGTACGGCTTAGGACCCGCGTGCACTGTGCGAGGCCTAAGCTAAAGATCATGAATAAGTATCCGGGTTTGGTCACATATCTAGAGTATTTTCCCACCCCAAGATACAAGTAAGATCATGAAAGAACAAGCCAGAAAAGATCATGAACGTGTCTCAGTGTGTCAGCAATAAAGAACAAGAAAATGCACTGATCAAAACCATAGAATGTACTTGCCTTGCTCCAGAAAAGTACAGGTAGGCAATATAGCTAGATGTCCTCCTGTATGCAATGATGGTGATGTACAAGTTGGTTAATCTGTGTATAAACTCATTTGGTTATCACAAGTTCTAATCCTGATTTAATCAAAACCTCTACTTAACTTTATAATCCATTACTTTAAGTCTAAGTACAAAGGGTCATTAGATACCATACTCTATTTAGTAATAGACTCTAAATAACATACAACTCCTTAATTTAATGAACCCTCCTATTCAAGGAAGAACATGAACTTAATAGGATTGTTCACAGGACTTATAGGAATTTAATGTCCATTAACAACACAAAGAATCAACACTGTTCACAATAGTGTCTACATCCTTGTTCTAAAGTTCAACTCAAACTCCTATCCTTCCCATCAATTGTTGATTCTACACAGGAATTATAAGAGTAAATCCCATAGACAGGATACTACAATCAATTATGACCACAAAAGATACAAAAGCTGGATTACAGATTCATAGATTCCCAAGTTCACATGAAACTATCAGGAACAGAAAATATAACTGGCATACTTGATTATAGTCCTAACGTTCAAACTGAGAACAACTATTTTTGCAGGAAACAGGAAACATGGATGCATATTAAAATCACCAATTGAACTCATGATTTAATACAAAACTATCAACTGCATACCCAAGTTCCCAGGTTCAGATTTCTTAGTCATATAGGACTGAACTTATGAGATGTGGGTTCAGTCCCTATTGTCTAAATTGACTGCATTACGAAAAATAACCTCAGGTACAAGTAACAGTCCCAGGATATCTAAATTCAGAGCAGTGATTGAGAGTCCTATTGCCATAACATTGCAATAAGATTCCTGCCTCAGAACATAACTGAATTAATCTGGACTTAATGTTTCAGGTCCCAGAAACAGAGCTGGACTGAAATGTCCCAGAAACAGTGAACCTTCCAGTGTCTCAGATTTCCTGAGATTCACAGATTTCCTTAGAATACTCTCAGGTACAGGGTTCAGTGATGCCCTGTTCTGCTACCAAGCCATTTAATGAATCGAGCCAAGGACTGGAACTTGGCCACAATCCTGTCAACAGTAAACAGGAATACAGCAAATGTATCATAGCCCATTGAACTATGGCAGCAAGCAGGGACAGCAGTAAGGTAATCATCAAAGTTCTAAACTCCAACTAATCCATAGGCTCTTAGAACCCAGTCACACACTTAGGTAATACCCAGGTTCATCCACCAGATGGATTTGAGTCCATAGACTAAATTAGTTGCACCACTACTCATATTCAAAACCAACACCCCAACTTAAAGTTCAATGGAATAAATCAAATCAATGTTCATCATAGTTAAAATCAAACCAAGCTGGATATGAGTCCAGACTTAGCCAAAGTACTGTCATGATCACTGAGTTAAAAATCAACAAGCCTACCCATGCTTATCAGTATTGGTCCAAGGAGATGGAACCAAATCTGGAACCAACACTGATATGCCCAGGGTCTGAAATATCCCATTACCCAGTCTCTGAATTCACAAGTATTTACTGAACAGGTATGAAAAGAGAACTCTAAAACATAAGGCCATGTTACTGTAATGAAAGGAAGATTCATCACCATATCCTAATGTCATTACTCCCAACTTCCTGCCCAGACATTCTATTCAAAACTAACAACAAGATCGAATTATCAAAAATTTGTAGATCAATACCTGAGAAGAGTTTTGAGACTGATTCCGAGAATGACGACACAATAGCCGAGTCCGATATGTCCTTACTCAATCCAAACTTGAAATAGAACCTAGTTTGGACAATTCACACGAGTAATTAAGATGTAGATTGGATCAAAAGAAGAACAAATCAGGTGAGTACGTACAAAACTAAGAATCATGACCTGATCTTGAGCTATCGGTTGTCGAAACAACATCAATCGTCGGAGAAGACGATCGGACCAATTCGACAGCCTATCCTGATCAATTCTCCTGACCTAGATTTCAGATCGGAGATCAGGGATTAAGAAATCAGAGGAAAGAATAGCAGATCGTCAAGAAAAGGGACTCGAGTAGAAACTCACCGCGGTCGTCGATGAGTGAGACAAAGCCGGAGAAGAGAATCGTCCACTGAATGAAAAGAGGAACTCAGTCGAGCGCTCGCCGGGAGAGCAAGCTCGAGGTGATGGTCGGGAAACAGAGAACCCGACGCCATGGAGAAAACGAACTCGACGCCATGGATTCAGACGCCGCTCGAAGGAGATGGCGCCTCGCCGTTGTCGCCTAGGTGGGATGCTCCGCCGAGATTGGGAAAACCCTTTCTCGAAAACTCAGAAGAACAAAATGAGGAGAATACTCTCTCTCCTCCTGAGAACAGTTAATAAAGGGAAATGTGCATTTTGCACATTACCCCCCCCCCCCCCCCCCCCGCTCCAGACCAATTGCATAACAGCCCCCCCCCCCCCCCTAATTAATCATTTAATCAAAAAGGCCCTCACCTTTTTCATGAATTGCAGAAAGCTAAAGAATTCAGTTAGGATATTTCTAAAATTGAGTGGGGTCCACTATTTGGTTGTAACAACTTTTCAAATTTGAAAAAAAATGCTCCCAATTTATTTCCCTCTAAAATATCAATCCTCATAATATTAATTAAAATAAATAAAAGTTACTTTTTATTTGAAACCCAAATAATCAATTGTTATTATTAAAATCAAATTTTTTTATTTCCTCAAAAAAATCGGGAAGTGGAGTTACAAATCTCCCCTCCTTAAAATAATTTCGTCCTCGAAATTCGAGAGGCAACAAAACAAACTCAAAGCAAATCTCAAGAAGGTTCAACACAATTTATTTATTGTATTTAAAACTTTCAATATCAAGGTACACTCAAACAAACAAGCTGGAATAGCGCTCCCGCATCTCGTCCTTGCGCTCCCGCATCTCGTCCTTGCGCTCCCATATGGACTCTCCCGGAGAGTGGTGTCTCCACATGACGTGGACAAGTGGTATAGTCTGGTTCCGTAGGCGCTTCTCCTTCCGATCAAGGATCTCCACTGGCTGCTCCTCGTAAGTCAATCTCGGGCCCACCTCTAGATCTAAAAAGTCCACCACATGGCTCATATCTGGAATATAGCGTCGAAGCTGGGACACATGGAAAACGTCGTGCACTCCCTCTAGGCTAGCTGGAAGCGCTAGCCGATAGGCCACCTCGCCAATCCGCGCCGTCACGTCGAAAGGCCCGATGTACCTCGGACTGAGCTTTCCGCCTCTGCCGAAACGAATGACGCCCCTGATTGGCGAGATCTGCAGGAACACTATCTTCAGCCGCGAACTCCAGTGGTCGTCTGCTACTGTCCGCCCAATGCTTCTGCTGATCCTTTGCAACTCTGTGACGCCTTGAGCTTTGAGACCAAGTACTATAATTACACACAAGAAGTTGAAATAATACGATCTGACAATGATCAAGGATTAAATAGGCACAAATGGAATGAAGTTTCGATTACAATTTAGAAGAACAAAATCATGAAGACAACTATTAAGTACGATCAAAAATCGATAGTTTAACACAAGTGGACTAGGACAAGCTAGAAAAATCATGGTCACATAGACATGATTTAAGATCGAAGTTTAGACAAGACACAACGAAGTATGGAATCAAACCCTAGCAATGTATAATTTTGAGGAATTCAATGATCTAACGATAAAATGCTAGAAAGAATTTTTTTGCAAGAGTTGATTGAGGAGACGTACGCAATACTCAGGAGTTACAGTATCAAATCAGGATGAACGTGCAAGGATCTGTGATTCTCGAAAACCAATAATCATATAAAAAGGGATATAGTTTCCATGGTGTCTGGGAACATATAGCTATTTGAAATCACTTTGCCTAGAATCCCTACCCCGCCAGTATATATCTGACTGCAGTGGACTTTCGGCTCCGTGACTCAAATAACAATGTCACCAAATAATCTGTCAACCTTATCCATTTTCCAACAATCATTGACGAAGCTACCCAAGAGATCAAGATATGAAGAATATGACAAGTCTCGACAGTACTCGAAACCTATGATTGTCTGAAATTATTTCAACTTAAAGTTCCTGCCTCGCTAGTGCGCTACTGGCTGCAGTGAACCCTCAGTCTCCATAATCCAACTAATGGCTGCAGCGCGCAACTGTCATGCCATAGTAGGTCATCGAATAGCCTCTCGACTTTATCCCTAGGAATTTCAAAAGAGTTTCAAGGAGTTCAAAATGAGTTTCAGTAGTCTAAGTCACGGAAATGGTGAAGTTACTTGACTGTTAGAATACAAGGATTTATTAGGTACTAAGAGACGACAAGGGAGCCCATCGGTGAGTACAAAAGGACAACCAGGGAGATTTAAAATTTCAGACAGGGCAAAGTTTCAAATTATGACGAAATATCAACTGATATCTGGAATGGTAACAAGGTTCCATATGTGGGACGTTATCTCGAAAGGATAACAGTCTCGAAGGATAAACTGAGGCAAGGTAGGGAGACAAGTTTCAAAATAAGAAATAAAATCTCGTACTGGAAACAAGGTTCAACAACATCTCAATTAACAACGAAACCTCAGACAAGGTTTCGAAGGGAAAACAACCTTCCATAGGATACAAGGTCTCAATTAGAGAACCAATATCAACAAGGTCGTGATTAGGAAATAAAATCTCGACTAGAAAATCTTGACAAGGAACCAAGGTTTAGAACAGTGACTAGAAAACATATTCTAATAGGAGACAAGGTATTGGATTGTAAACATGAAACAAGAGAATCTCAACAGCAACAAAATCGTAAATAGAGAACAAGTCCCGAATAAAGTCAAGAATGGGAAATAGAATCTCAAACAAGCATCAATAGAAGCGAAGGTCCAAACATGGTTTCAGAATGATATTTCAAGTAGGAATAATTCTGGAATAGTACAAGTTCGATTAGCGAACAGAATATCAATAAATGAGTAGGAACAAGTATCCATGAAACAAGCAAATCTTGGATAGGAGACAGGATCGAAACAAAAATAGTGGACCAACAACTCTCGACTAGAAAATCAAAGTCATGAATGAGGAAACAAGTCTCGAATAGGAAACGAAATTTTCAAAACCCTCAAAGGTATTTGCAACAATGTCTGCATAGGACGGAGCTTTAAACAAGTTTCGAATGAGGAACAGGATTTCGAAATGAAATCTCGATAAATGATTAATTATCAATTAACACGAAGTTTGATAAAGAAACAAAATTTGCAAATAGGAGCCATCACTAGGAAACAAAGTCAGGAATGATGAATATGCAAACGGTATCGATTAATGGATTTCAAACAATTATCAAATTGTGGATCTGAAACAAGTTTACCGAAATAGGAAACAATATCTCGAAGTAAGTTTCGACATCAACCAAGGTGTCAAACAAGAAGTTTCAAGAAATAATCTAGGTGCTAAGAGAATCTAAGGAAAGACTGGGTTGCTAATCAAGATACATGGTTTTCCCAACCATGCAAAAGAAATCTTCCGTCTTCAATCTATCTTCAATATTTCCTCCGGGACTGGAATCACTTCAATCTTCTTCACTGTCCTGACGTAGACTGGTCCATGCGGTAATGCTCCATATAGCTGCTGAATCTGGAGAGGCGGGTCCTTCTGCTGCAGTCCTGGTGCTCCTCGTGCTTGTTCTCGGACAGTGCGATCAACGGTCTCCGGACAATCTTTGACTTGGTGAGTAGGCGATCCACAGTACAAGCGTAGCCTCCGTCTTTTGCGGCATTCGTCGTAGTGGTGTTCTGAGCTGCGGCAGAAAATACAAATGATCGTTGACTGGATCTAAATCTGGATCTCCCGCTGGGGCTGAAGTGCAGGGCTCTGGCAGGAATATATGGCTGCTGGCGTGCTGGCTGCTGAGATCTGCTCCTGATGATGTGACTGGTGGTGTGACCGAAGAAACGATGACTGAGTGTTGTGACGCTTTGCGGGTCCAGGGTAGTTGTTGTCTTTGTCATAAATCTTCATGCTCCTTCTGAGCTTCAGTTTCCCGTTGTGTCCTATTGTCTGTACTACATTCTGGATCTCCTGGCAGGTGGCTCTAATCTTCAGAGAAGTCGGGTCCTCAGAAACTTGGGTGATCTTCAGTGGTAACTCCAGGTCCTCGATCTGCTCCTTGGTGTAAGATATGCGCTCGGTGTCGGAAAAATCCAAGTGTCTGAGAGTCTGGAAATCAGAAGTCCTTCCTTGCTCGGAGAGTGTACCCACAAGTGTGACTTGGAAAGGGTGGCCTGCTTCTTCTGGTTGTCAAGGGACTCTTCAGACGTCTCCGACAACTACGTACTACCCATGGGAATAGTAGAGTGATAGAACATAGTGGAAGCTCGGAACCGTCAAGTGCAGGTGAATTGACAGTTCTGGTGTCGCATGCTTTTGAATTATCTGCAAAACAGAAAACTGTTAAAATAACCTAAACCTACATACAACAAGTGTTTATAGAATATTAAAATACCTGATACACCTGATATACCTGATATACCCTTATTTTCCGATTTTCCTATGCTGTGATCAAGTTTCTCTAGTGTAAATCAAGTCCCCCAATAGTACGCTAAGACCTAGGTACCATTAGGAAGGACCTCCATGGGCCACCACTAAAAACATGTCACGACCCGCTCCCGAATAATCGGACACGAGTCGGACACGCCCAGCCTTCATCGTTAGACACGACGAAGTAAGCTGTACCAAGCTAGGAAAAACTAACTAGATAAACATGAAAATATAGAATCACAGCATCTAAAAACGTATCCCAGAATGATCACCATAATCCACAAATCTAGATATGTAAATGTACGAGTCATCAAGAATGAAATGTACATGAATTCTAAAGACAATATCTAAGAGTAAAGCTAATAGTCTAAACCTGAACCTCAAGCTAAGCCTCATCCTGCTCAGCTAAATCCTGGGCTCTGGCCCATAGAGTAGAACAATGTCCTGCAAGCATACCTGCAACATATCCTATTCAGGAGCGGAGCAAAGTACAGTTCTAGGTAATGAACAATAACATCATGATATGGAAAGTAAATGATGAAAGAACAAGAAGAGCAAGATATGTAAAGAAAAGGAAGAACATGAACTACTACTATAAAGATATATGAAAGATCATGACTATGTAAAGATGCAGGAAAGATCATGACTATAGCTAAAATCAAGATCAGGATCATAAGAAACTAATGTAAGAACAAAATCCTGAACATGTGTGTTATAAATTTGAAATACTTCTATGATATGTGACCGGCTTGGGTAAGACCATGAAAGAGCATGAAAAGATCCTGAAAGATCATATAAGGTACGGCTTAGGACCCGCGTGCACTGTGCGAGGCCTAAGCTAAAGATCATGAATAAGTATCCGGGTTTGGTCACATATCTAGAGTATTTTCCCACCCCAAGATACAAATAAGATCATGAAAGAACAAGCCAGAAAAGATCATGAACGTGTCTCAGTGTGTCAGCAATAAAGAACAAGAAAATGCACTGATCAAAACCATAGAATGTACTTGCCTTGCTCCAGGAAAGTACAGGTAGGCAATATAGCTAGATGTCCTCCTGTATGCAATGATGGTGATGTACAAGTTGGTTAATCTCTGTATAAACTCATTTGGTTATCACAAGTTCTAATCCTGATTTAATCAAAACCTCTACTTAACTTAACTTTATAATCCACTACTTTAAGTCTAAGTACAAAGGGTCATTAGATACCATACTCTATTTAGTAATAGACTCTAAATAACATACAACTCCTTAATTTAATGAACCCTCCTATTCAAGGAAGAACATGAACTTAATAGGATTGTTCACAGGACTTATAGGAATTTAATGTCCATTAACAACACAAAGAATCAACACTGTTCACAATAGTGTCTGCATCCTTGTTCTAAAGTTCAACTCAAACTCCTATCCTTCCCATCAATTGTTGATTCTACACAGGAATTATAAGAGTAAATCCCATAGACAGGATACTACAATCAATTATGACCACAAAAGATACAAAAGCTGGATTACAGATTCATAGATTCCCAAGTTCACATGAAACTATCAGGAACAGAAAATATAACTGGCATACTTGATTATAGTCCTAACGTTCAAACTGAGAACAACTGTTTTTGCAGGAAACAGGAAACATGGATGCATATTAAAATCACCAATTGAACTCATGATTTAATACAAAACTATCAACTGCATACCCAAGTTCCCAGGTTCAGATTTCTTAGTCATATAGGACTGAACTTATGAGATGTGGGTTCAGTCCCTATTGTCTAAATTGACTGCATTACGAAAAATAACCTCAGGTACAAGTAACAGTCCCAGGATATCTAAATTCAGAGCAGTGATTGAGAGTCCTATTGCCATAACATTGCAATAAGATTCCTGCCTCAGAACATAACTGAATTAATCTGGACTTAATGTTTCAGGTCCCAGAAACAGAGCTGGACTGAAATGTCCCAGAAACAGTGAACCTTCCAGTGTCTCAGATTTCCTGAGATTCACAGATTTCCTTAGAATACTCTCAGGTACAGGGTTCAGTGATGCCCTGTTCTGCTACCAAGCCATTTAATGAATCGAGCCAAGGACTGGAACTTGGCCACAATCCTGTCAACAGTAAACAGGAATACAGCAAATGTATCATAGCCCATTGAACTATGGCAGCAAGCAGGGACAGCAGTAAGGTAATCATCAAAGTTCTAAACTCCAACTAATCCATAGGCTCTTAGAACCCAGTCACACACTTAGGTAATACCCAGGTTCATCCACCAGATGGATTTGAGTCCATAGACTAAATTAGTTGCACCACTACTCATATTCAAAACCAACACCCCAACTTAAAGTTCAATGGAATAAATCAAATCAATGTTCATCATAGTTAAAATCAAACCAAGCTGGATATGAGTCCAGACTTAGCCAAAGTACTGTCATGATCACTGAGTTAAAAATCAACAAGCCTACCCATGCTTATCAGTATTGGTCCAAGGAGATGGAACCAAATCTGGAACCAACACTGATATGCCCAGGGTCTGAAATATTCCATTACCCAGTCTCTGAATTCACAAGTATTTACTGAACAGGTATGAAAAGAGAACTCTAAAACATAAGGCCATGTTACTGTAATGAAAGGAAGATTCATCACCATATCCTAATGTCATTACTCCCAACTTCCTGCCCAGACATTCTATTCAAAACTAACAACAAGTTCGAATTATCAAAAATTTGTAGATCAATACCTGAGAAGAGTTTTGAGACTGATTCCGAGAATGACGACACAATAGCCGAGTCCGATATGTCCTTACTCAATCCAAACTTGAAATAGAACCTAGTTTGGACAATTCACACGAGTAATTAAGATGTAGATTGGATCAAAAGAAGAACAAATCAGGTGAGTACGTACAAAACTAAGAATCATGACCTGATCTTGAGCTATCGGTTGTCGAAACAACATCAATCGTCGGAAAAGACGATCGGACCAATTCGACAGCCTATCCTGATCAATTCTCCTGACCTAGATTTCAGATCGGAGATCAGGGATTAAGAAATCAGAGGAAAGAATAGCAGATCGTCAAGAAAAGGGACTCGAGTAGAAACTCACCGCGGTCGTCGATGAGTGAGACAAAGCCGGAGAAGAGAATCGTCCACTGAATGAAAAGAGGAACTCAGTCGAGCGCTCGTCGGGAGAGCAAGCTCGAGGTGATGGTCGGGAAACAGAGAACCCGACGCCATGGAGAAAACAAACTCGACGCCATGGATTCAGACGCCGCTCGAAGGAGATGGCGCCTCGCCGTTGTCGCCTAGGTGGGATGCTCCGCCGAGATTGGGAAAACCCTTTCTCGAAAACTCAGAAGAACAAAATGAGGAGAATACTCTCTCTCCTCCTGAGAACAGTTAATAAAGGGAAATGTGCATTTTGCACATTACCCCCCCCCCCCCCCCCCCCCCGCTCCAGACCAATTGCATAACAGCCCCCCCTATTAATCATTTAATCAAAAAGGCCCTCACCTTTTTCATGAATTGCAGAAAGCTAAAGAATTCAGTTAGGATATTTCTAAAATTGAGTGGGGTCCACTATTTGGTTGTAACAACTTTTCAAATTTGAAAAAAATGCTCCCAATTTATTTCCCTCTAAAATATCAATCCTCATAATATTAATTAAAATAAATAAAAGTTACTTTTTATTTGAAACCCAAATAATCAATTGTTATTATTAAAATCAAAATTTTTTATTTTCTCAAAAGAATCGGGAAGTGAAGTTACAGAAGAGTTGTCTTTGTTGACACAAAGTCACAGTCAACCAAATATTGATAACATTGACTAAATAATACTTGTGATAATTCAATAAGACACACGACGACTATATTCTGCTCAAGCCAGACGACAGCTCAGACGACAGCTCAGTTGTGCAAATACCAGTCATTTTCGCGTCTGTACTTTTATATTTTATTGAGTCTAGAATGATTGTAAGCTGAGTTATGCTGGGCTCTTGAGACTCAACCCACAACCTATCTAAAGCCCATAAAGCTCCACATCCAAACTTAGCCCATTCTACCCTTGAACCAGTTCTGTGCTCTGGAGACAGAGTTCGGGCCGAACTCTGCCTCCACACAGAGTTCGGGCCGAACTCTGTCCCCTAAAAATCAGCACCCTAATTTTTAGGGTTGGCTGGTTGCTAGTTGTCCAACGGCAATTTTTTTGAAAATTTCTACCAGAATTCTGGCCGAATTCTGCCTGTTAAAAACCTATAAATAGGTCATGAATTCTCTCATTTTCATTCATCCAATCTTCTCTTCTCTCTTAAGCTCAATATAAGCCATACCCTTCTCATCTACTAGCCACAAGTTTTCTAAGTCTCGAGTGCTCAGCATCTCTCAGTTAGGAGTCTTGTGCAAGAGTTCAAGAAGTCGCTTGGAAAATTCCAAGCATCGCCACTGCGATCCATTGTAAGAAGCTGACGTGCTCTTCTGAAGTAAAGGCACGGGTTGTAACTACTATTTCACAAATAGTGGATTTAATCCTGAGCTAGAGTTCTCAGGCCTGGACTAGTCCTCCACGAGGAAAACCAGGTTAAAATCGGCTGTGTTTGCGTATGCTCTCTTGCTCCTTATTTATTTTCCGCACTTACTCTGATTATTTTTAGATCGTGAAAGAGTTGAATTTTTAATTGGTTATTATTGCTATAACTCTATTCACCCCCCTCTAGAGTTGCCATCTGTTCTTCAATTGGTATCAGAGCTCTGTTCTCTTTACAAGGATTTACATCCTAGAGCTGATCCATGGCAACCACACAATCCTTGATTTCCAATCACGGTGAAGAACAGTCCACTCATAGGCCTCCCCTATTTGATGGAACTAACTACACGTATTGGAAAATAAGGATGAGTTTTTATCTCAAGTCGCTAGACTTTGACCTGTGGACTATCGTCACTGACGGTTACAAAAAGTCCGCCAGAATAGTTGTCAATGGCGATCTCGTTGAGAAATCACATGACAAATATTCTGACGAGGAGAAGAAATAGGCAAGTCTAGACGCGAGAGCTATTAATGCTTTATTTTGTGCTATAGACAGGAATGAGTTCAACAGGGTATCCACATGCACCACATCCCACGAAGTATGGAAGCTTCTAGAAGTGACGCATGAAGGAACCACCCAAGTCAAGGAATCAAAGATAAGCCGTCTCACTCAAGAATACGAGGCTTTCAAGTTGAAGCCAAACGAGACGATCACGCAAATGTTCACAAGATTTCTCGACATCATCAACCCCCTGTCTTCGCTTGGGAAGCAATATTCAAATCACGAGAAGATCCGCAAGCTACTTAGGGGGCTACCAAAAGTTTGGAACCCTAAGGTGACAGCCATCATAGAAGGAAACGATCTCACAACCATGTCTATGGAGACCTTGATGGGAAAGCTAATGACTCATGAGCTTGACCTCAAGGACTTCGAAGAGCCTGCTCCTAAGACTAAGGAGATCGCACTCAAAGCTCACCGACGGAGGGCTGAACCCGAAGAGACGGATGACGACAACTCAGAAGACGATGATCAAGCCCTCATGGTTCGCAACTTCAAGAAATTCCTTCGCTTCAATCGAAGAAAGATGGAACCACAAGAAGATGAAGAAGAAGAGCCTACTTGCTACGGTTGCAAGAAGACGGGACATGTCCGAAAAGACTGTCCATTCTTAAAGAAAAGCAACCGCTATGAGAAGCCACACAAGAAGACCTCCTCAAAGAAATATGCCAACACAAGCATTTGGCATGAAAGTGAAGCTAGTGACTCCGAGGAAGAAAAGAACTCTCCTCAAGATACGGCTAATGTGTGCCTAATGGCGACGTCCGACAAGGTATCAAACGAAACTCTTGACGACTTCACTTTTGATGAACTTGGTGATGCTTTCACCGATTTACTTAGTGATCATAAAAAGGTCATTGGTAAATACAAACAAGCCAAGGACAAAATCAAAAGTCATGAAGTCGAAATACAAAGACTTTCTCTATTACTTGATAATATTAGAGACACTACACCCACGGATGTCACTGATGAGGTATCTAAGCTTAAAATAAGCTTACATGATGCCGAGGCACGTATTGAGCAACAAACACTAGAAATCACAACACTAAACACGGAGCTTGCAGAAGAAAAGAGCAGACACAAGATTACTATTACTAAGATGCATGGTTTGAATGCTAAGATTACTGAATTGCAAGCTGTCTCTAAGAAACTAGAGACTAAATTGGGAAAACAGGTTGCTCAACCTCAAACCCAATCACATGAGACACACACAAAGCATGACACAACTCATACTAGTCAACCACGTCATCCTCATGCTGCTCACAATCATGCTTACATGTACACACACTTTCACAAACCACATGCACGTAGAAATAATCATCATATGCCACATAAACATCATGCTACACATAGATACAGTCATCACCATGTTGCATAAAGACACAATCAACATCACTCCACATATAGACAATCTCATCATGTCATGCCATATAGACAATCTCATCATGCTATGCCATATAGACAACATCATCATGCCATGCCATATCAACAATATCACCATGCCACTCCACATAGTCATCATCACCATGCTGAATCTACATATCATCAATATTCTGCTTATAGACATCATCAGCATGCTCCTAATGTAAATATGAATGCTACATGTACTTATTGTGGTTTACATGGACACATTTCACCACAATGTAAAATTAGAAGATTAGTAGATAGAAAGATATATGCATGGTTTCCAAAAACTAACTCTTCAGGACCCTCAAGAACTTGGGTACCAAAGGTCACATCTACTCTTGATGTAGGTGGACCTTCCCTCCTCAACTAAGAGTAAGTGGATTCTCGATAGTGGATGCTCGCGGCATATGACGGAAGACGCACATCTTTTCGCATCACTATCGATGAAGAGAGAAGGATATGTATCATTCGGTAATAACCTAAAAGGTTATATTATAGGTAATGGTATTATTGGCTATCCTCCCTCTCCCGTAATAAAGGATGTCTGCCTAGTGACCGAGTTAAAGCATAACTTGCTCAGCATCAGTCATCTTGTTGACCATGGTTATGACATTAACTTTGGACAAAACAAATGCCTTATCTATGATAGGTCAACAGGAGACATTGCTTTTGAAGGGGTAAGAGAGGATAATATTTATATTTTCTATTTGTCTGGAAATACTAACAATGCAGGTAGATGCCTATATGCTCATAAAGATGAACGACTACTATGGCACCAGCGTCTTGGTCATGCCAATATGGATACCATATCCAGGCTATCAACCAAGAAGCTAGTTAGAGGCTTGCCCGACATCACATTCAAAAAGGACACCGTATGTGCCGAATGTCAGTTGAATAAGGCAACCAAGTCATCTTTTCATTCCATAAAATCTGTAAGCACTACTAGACCCCTGCAACAACTCCATATGGATTTATTTGGCCCTAGTAGAGTAGCCAGTCTTGGTGGAAAACTCTATGCATTTGTTATTGTTGATGACTTTTCAAGATTTACTTGGGTTTTCTTTCTTACTTATAAAAGTGATGCTATTTCAGTTTTTAAGATTTTTGTCAAGAAAGTTCAAAACGAAAAAGACTACATGATTACTCGAATCCGAAGTGATCATGGAGGCGAGTTCGAAAATTCTGATTTTGAAAAGTTTTGTGATTCCAATGGTTTTGATCATGAGTTTTCTTGTCCAAGAACTTCCCAACAAAATGGTGTTGTGGAGCGGAAGAATAGGACTCTTGGCGATATGGCTAGAGTCATGTTGAACAAGTTTTCACTTCCGAAATACTTTTGGGCTGAAGCTGTCAGTACAGCATGCCACATTTTATATAGGGTACTTATTCGTCCTATTACGAAAAAAACACCCTATGAGCTTTGGTTCGGGAGAACCCCAAATGTTTCTTATTTTAGAGTTTTTGGCTGTAGATGTTTTATCCTTAACACCAAAGACAACTTAGGCAAATTTGATGCCAAAGCTGACGATGGTATTTTTCTTGGCTATGCTGCCAAGAGTAAGGGATATAGAGTTTTTAACAAACGCTCATTAATCGTGGAAGAGACTACCAATGTGACTTTTGATGAAGAAAACAGTGCAGCAGCTACTCTTGATGATGATGTTGAGCCATCAACGTCTACTCAAATGAACACCACAACCGAAATAAATTCTCTGGAAAGCTTGCCTAAGAAATTCTCTTTCAAGCCATCACATCCAGAAAATTTGGTAATCGGTGAGGTTTCACGAGGAGTAACTACTAGATCATCATTAAGAGACTCTATTGCTAGCACTGCCTTTATTTCACAAATTGAGCCTAAAAATATTTTAGAAGCTTTCAATGATGAATTTTGGATTTCTGCTATGCAAGAGGAACTCAACCAATTCGAGAGGAGCCAAGTATGGGAACTTGTTCCTAGACCGGCTAATCACTCGATTATTGGTACTAAATGGGTTTTTAGAAACAAAGTGAATGAAGATGGTTCAGTCACACGCAACAAAGCTCGTCTAGTAGCCCAATGATACAACCAAGAGGAAGGTATCGACTACGATGAGACGTATGCTCCTGTTGCTAGATTAGAATCCATTCGGATGCTTTGTGCATTTGCAAATTTTCAAAATTTCAAATTATTTCAAATGGATGTTAAAAGTGCTTTCTTGAATGGTTTTATTAAGGAGGAAGTTTATGTAAAACAACCCCCTGGCTTTGAAAATCACAAATTTCCCGACCACGTGTTCAAGCTAAAGAAAGCGCTATCTGGCCTCAAACAAGCCCCCAGAGCTTGGTATGAACGGCTAAGCAATTTCTTGTTTGAGAAAGGTTTTTCAAAAGGGAAAATTGACACTACACTTTTCATAAAGTCTTTCAAAGACACTATTCTTTTAGTACAAATATATGTAGATGATATTATTTTTGGTTCTACTGATGAAACTCTTTGTCAAGATTTTGCCAAGTGTATGCAGACCGAGTTTGAGATGAGCATGATGGGAGAACTCAACTACTTTCTCGGACTGCAAGTCAAACAAATGTCAAATGGAACCTTCATCTGTCAGTCGAAGTACACAAAGGACATGCTGAAGAAATTCGACCTTGATAACGTCAAACCAATCAACACTCCTATGGCTACTTCAACCAAACTTGAACCAGATGATAGCGGCAAACCCGTAGATCAACGTAAGTATCGAGGTATGATAGGCAGTCTACTCTATCTTACTGCTAGTCGTCCTGATATTATGTTTAGCGTTTGCCTGTGTGCTAGATATCAAGAAAATCCTAAGAAATCACACATGACCGCGATTAAGCGTATCTTTCGGTACCTTAAGGGTACGGTTACAGTGGGCCTATGGTATCCCAAGTCAACATCATTTGACCTCATTGGTTATTCTGATGCTGACTTTGCTGGATGCAAGGTCGACCGTAAAAGTACGAGCGGCACGTGTCATTTATTAGGAAAGGCTTTAGTCTCTTGGTTTAGCAAGAAGCAGAATTCTGTCGCACTATCCACAACAGAAGCTGAATACATCGCAGCTGGACGTTGTTGTGCACAAATTCTGTGGATGAAGCAAACCCTTGAAGACTATAATTTATCTTTCATGCATATTCCAATCTTTTGTGACAACACTAGTGCAATAAATCTTACTAAGAACCCCATTTGTCACTCACGCACGAAGCACATTGAGATACGACACCACTTTTTGCGTGATCATCAGCAAAATGGCACGATTAACTTAGAATTTATTGACACTGATCATCAGTTAGCAGACTTCTTCACCAAACCATTATCCGAAGAGCGCTTCAATTTTCTTTGTCGTGAACTTGGAATTTTAGATGAAGCTGTTATAAATTAAAATAAACCTGCGTAAATATCGAATATATTGTGATTCTCTTATGATGAACTTGCTATGGGTACAAGCCGAAAGGGTCCTTCTGACAACAAGGCGTAAAAGCCTAAGCGACACGGTGCACTAGTCCTCAGGACTACCGCTAGCTGGGATCCGGCCCCTGCAGCTAACCCATGGCAGCTTCAAAATATTGAATTATGATATAATTCCTTGTTTATTACACGGTTCATTTTTATTTATCACCTGCTGAAATACTAATTTTTCAAACTTCATATTTTTTTTGAAATCACTATCTGCTATCCATCTACTTACTTATTGGATCTTTTTCTGTACTCATACTCTTGTAGTACATTGGTTTTATCTTAACCATTTTTGACTTAACTCAGCCTGATTCCTGTTCTGTCCCCAGGATCCGGAATTCGGGCCGAACTCTGCCCCTACCAGAGTTCGGGCCGAATTCGGCCTGCCTGTTCCAGAACCGGGGACAGGCTCAGCCGTTGATCCAATTGTTGATCCAATGGTCACAAATTGACCCGACCAAGAGAAACCCTCCCCTTTATTTCGGTTTCTCTTCCCTCTTCTTCCTTCTTACCACCTTTTCTACTTCTCCTACTCAAAACTCTCAAAACCCTAACCCTAGTTTCTCCTCTCTTGTGGTCCATTCTTCCCCAAACTCAAGGAGGAGGCTCAACTTTCAATTCTCTTTCATAATCTTTCACTATCTTAAGGTATAACTCCTTTCTTTTCTACATCTCAAATTTCTTTATTATCTATCTATTGTGTTATGGCTCCACGATTGCTTAACCGTGGGAAGAGACTTCGGACCGAGGGCGCGTCCTCGTCGAATGCTCCTCCTCCCGTTGAGCCGCCCGTTGCACCACCCGTTGCACCGGCAATTGAACAACCAACCCATCCGTTGTTCAAATCCTTCACGTCCACGTGATCCAAACACTTTCGACGACCGAATTTTTATATCACTAGACGCATCCAATGAATGGTTTAGTGATTTTCGGACACGTCCGGTGTTTGCGGGACACCCCATAAACTTTACAATTTTCTCACAATATGATGCACTCTTTAATGACCTCTGTCTTGATGAACTCGTTACTTCTAATTCGGTCATTTATCGTAGTGCCATACAAATGTTTTATTGCAATTTGACTCATGATGATACTCGTATCTATTCACGTGTTGCGGGTATTGATATCTCATTTGATGATTTTGAATTAGCTGAATATCTTGAACTTCAAGAGCCAAATTCTTGGGAAAAGCTTGTTGAAGCTAGATCCTTCATCTTTCCCGAAGGGATTTCTCTAGAGAGCTTCAAGGACGACCTGTGTAGCCCTAACACACGTCCTCGTAAGCTCTTGGCAAAGTACCTCAATCCTTATTTCTATGAGCTTCATCGGATCATTTTCAACACCATTCTACCCAAAGCGGGCTCTACCGATAAAGTTACTTATTTTGAAATATCGGCCTTATACCATCTCCACTTCCATGTTCCCTTCAATCTTCCACGCACAATGATGGATTGGATGATCAACTGTAGGAAGAAGCCAAGATCCTTGGTTTATGCTTTATATCTTCCTATGATCTTTCGTGCGTTCCATGTACCGCTTGATGAGTGTCCATTCTTGCCTGTCCCTGCCTTTCTATCCAAGGCAAGGAGGCTTCATGCAGCCGTTGGCTCCCCGGTCGTGTCTGAGCATTCTGAGGATGAGCCGGATGCCCCTCCTCTCGGACAGGATCCTCCTCCTCCTCCTGCCACTCTCGAGTCTATTCAGACCATGCTCCGAGATCGTTTTGCATTGGAGGACGATCGTTGGACTCAGCTGGATTATCGGACCACATTGCAGATGAGTGCTATCAGCAACTCGCTGCATGACATCCGGTATTCCATGTCTCGCCATCCTACCATGCCCACTCCTATGGAGCGAGATCCCGATCGTGAGGGCTTTCGTATTGATGACCCTTGGGTTCGTCGCTACATGGATCCGGATGCGGCTTTTGTGGACCCACGTCGCTCCTTTACTGATCCATCAGACGACGTCGGGCCCTCTCGTGCTCGTTGATGGTTTTGGACTGCTACTTGAGGCTGCTACTGGAGATCTTAGATTATATTTTCTGCTTTCTGCTTTAGTTACTTTTATGTACTTGGTTTGTAGTAGACTTATTATGCATTATGCTTTTGAGACATTGGTAGATCTATTATCAGTTTCTATGACTCTTGGTCATTATCTTATTTTATATGCAGTTTCTTCTCCTTTACGTGTGTTTTGCCTGTTATTATTTATTTATCTCATATTGCTAAATGCCAAAAGGGGGAGTTATGTGTATATTCTGTTTCTGTTTGTTTGGTTTATATGTGCTTTTGGAAGAATATTATTAACAAGACAACAGAGATTAACAACATTGTTTATGGGGGAGCTACTCTTAAGCTCAGCACTTATTATGGGGGAGCTATGTTGTTACATGTGTCCAGGTATGGATATTGAATATACAACTATTATTTTGTCAATTATCAATATGGGGGAGATTGTTGACACAAAGGCACAGTCAACCAAATATTGATAACATTGACTAAATAATACTTGTGATAATTCAATAAGACACACGACGACTATATTCTGCTCAAGCCAGACGACAGCTCCGACGGCAGCTCAGTTGTGCAAATACCAGTCGTTTTCGCGTCTGTACTTTTATATTTTATTGAGTCTAGAATGATTGTAAGCTGAGTTATGTTGGGCTCTTGAGACTCAACCCACAACCTATCTAAAGCCCATAAAGCTCCACATCCAAACTTAGCCCATTCTACCCTTGAACCAGTTCTGTGCTCTGGAGACAGAGTTCGGGCCGAACTCTGCCTCCACACAGAGTTCGGGCCGAACTCTGTCCCCTAAAAATCAGCACCCTAATTTTTAGGGTTGGCTGGTTGCTAGTTGTCCAACGGCAAATTTTTTGAAAATTCCTACCAGAATTCTGGCCGAATTCTGCCTGTTAAAAACCTATAAATAGGCCATGAATTCTCTCATTTTCATTCATCCAATCTTCTCTTCTCTTCTCTCTTAAGCTCAATATAAGCCATACCCTTCTCATCTACTAGCCACAAGTTTCCTAAGTCTCGAGTGCTCAGCATCTCTCAGTTAGGAGTCTTGTGCAAGAGTTCAAGAAGTCGCTTGGAAAATTCCAAGCATCGCCACTGCGATCCATTGTAAGAAGTTGACGTGCTCTTCTGAAGTAAAGGCACGGGTTGTAACTACTATTTCACACAAATAGTGGATTTAATCCTGAGCTAGAGTTCTCAGGCCTGGACTAGTTCTCCACGAGGGAAACCAGGTTAAAATCGGCTGTGTTTGCGTATACTCTCTTGCTCCTTATTTATTTTCCGCACTTACTCTGATTATTTTTAGATCGTGAAAGAGTTGAATTTTTAATTGGTTATTATTGCTATAACTCTATTCACCCCCCTCTAGAGTTGCCATCTGTTCTTCAGTCTTGTCCCAATGTATGCATCGAGTTGAATCGATGCGAAGTACCGCGTTGCCCCGAAGGATAAGTGCGTTGAGACGGCTCAAAGATTCTAAGAAATCGAATCGACCAAGGCGCAAATCCGAATCGATGTAAGTATTAACTTTAGTTGGTTTCATGTGCAGGCTATACGTTTACACAGGAATATTAGAGGTCGGCATTCTGCCTTATTCAGTAAGGGGTCCGCGAAAGTAAATTGTCGCCTTGCGACGGACTGAGACTTGGGCGCGGTAAGCCAAATCGGACGTATAATTCAATTATGCACGAAGTGCTCGAATGGCTAAGTCGGAAGAGTTGGCCGTGCAACGAAGTTATGAAATCGAGCCGCATCGGCTCGGTGAAACGATGAGACGTATCGACTCAAGGTGGGGGGACATTGACACTCTTTCCTACTCGTCATGTATATGTAAAATATATATCATTATATGCTGAGTTAACCTATCAACGCCACGGGCGTGGCTCGATAGAGAGATAAACATAGTGCGTGTCAAACACTAGATAGAACAATTGAAATGAATCGTACAACAAATGTAGGAGTCGCTATGGAACATTGAATATCGCTAAGGCGAGCGCCTCGCTGTGCAAGCCATGAGAACTTGGGATAACTGTATCGACGAGTGTCCCAGTGCATAAGTCATTCCGTGCTCCGTGCACGAGTTAGTATGCTAGAACATTGAAAGACTATATCGGTGCGAGTGTCTTAATGCACGAGCGATAGAACATTGAATACCTTATCGAGGCGTGCCTCAGTTGCACGAGTCGAAAGGATGGGACGTAAGTATAACACATTGAATACTAAGGTGTAGAATATGGAAACACGGCTTCGAGGCATGCATTCAATGCACGATGCAAGGAAAGACGGCGAATGTACGCAGCTGCACAATACTTATAAAAGGTAGCGTCGTTGTGACGAGGAAAATAGTTGTGGCACGGATGTGACATAACTATCGATGCGGCATGGTGCCTTCGAAATGTTCGTGGCCTTCGGGCGTTCGATGAGAACATTTGGGCGTTGTGCCAATTAAAATATAGATAAGCGAACTTGCTTGGTTGTATGAAAGATAAGATGCGTTGCATAGTCAAATGGACTTAAAAGACATATTGCCCGTGCACGGGTGTTATCTTCTCTCGAACGTTGATCACCAGGGCGCTGGGACCGTTTGGCCTAGGAGGGACTGCGATAAAATCGGTATTGTTGGTGCACTTCATCTAGACGGGTAGCGACTTTCTAGTGAATGTGATAAGCCACTTACACGAGTATTTCGGGGGTTCTCTGATTGTTTGGTTAGCAACCGCAACTCAGTGATTGTCGTCTTATGTATTTGATTTCGATAAATATAAGTCCATTCTAGTCCGGAAAGCTAGTGACCTTCATATAGTTAAGGGCGATGGGTTTGGAAGTGCAAGGTATATGTATATCCTGCATGGATGGATCCTGAATAGAGGGCACTTATAACATGACAGGGAAATCTGATAGGCGTATTCGCCTTGCGTCGGTGCAATGGCGAGTGCGTCGATATTGCTAAGTCACGCCACAAAACAAATACGAGATTTCTTGCCTGTTTACTTATGCAAATTGAATAACATGCTTGCCATGCTTTACAGTCTTCGAATATGCCATGAACTCATCCTAAGGAGAACATAGAAAAAGAACTAAATTGTATGTTTGCATGAATCAATACAATACTAAATGTCGGTTTGTTAAGTGGGTCTTTGATCAGTACAGCGAGGACGAAAGTACTAATCTCCCACTAGTTTGCTAACAGGTTCAGGGATTGGTCTGCTCGCGGCGGAGCTTCACTTGAACACGTTGAGGCTTGGAATGTCGAAGCGTATTGAAGCGTGCGATCGCTTGACGCTCGGATCTACAACATGATTGATGCGGTCGAGATATAGAAGGCATGATGTATGGAACGGTAAAATCCTTTGTGGGCAAGAGAGAACTTGAGTGTTGTAGCCAATCTGGCACATATCGTTGGGCTATTGAAAGCCTTTGTAATCTCAGTTTCGGATATCAATAAAGAGAATTGTTTCGTTTACTCTGTTTTCCTTTCGTTGTCAATATCGAATTAAAAGATAACCATTTGAGAACTTGTCATTTTGCCTTGTACGAGCGCAACTCCAGGCTCGTGCGGCATCACGCCTCTTGCGAGGGCGATGATTCGGGTGATTCCGAGTCGGGGCGTGACAAATTGGTATCAGAGCTCTAGGCTCAATTTTCTCTGGACATTTGTTTCATTTCAATTCCAAAGAGTTGCCCACCACCAATCGAAATCACTCTGGACTCTACTCGATGCCGCACTGGATGTTCTATACAATAAGTCTAATACAAATCATGTAATTTTTCCGCGTTGTTGTTTTGGAAATTATATGGTGTTCGCTGGGAAAGTCGTGAAAGGTTTGTTGCTATAAGTGCAATAAGTTGCGAGATGTGAATTCAAGGATTTGTTGCTGCGGATGCAACACGTCGTGAGTTGTAATTTGAGATGTTCGTTGGTTACAACGGTCGATACGAGAAATATTGGTTGCATCGATACAATGAAAGTCGTGGAATGTTGCTGCGGCAATTGCCACACATTGATTGTAAATGATGCATCGAAAGAAAATGAAAGTTGATATTGAATGTTTCGAACGGATTCACGTATCGATTTCGAATGTGCGTTGCGATGAAAAAAGTGATAAGTCAATACCGAATGTGTTGAACGGATTTGAGCATTAACTTTGAAGTCGGAAATGAAATGTTGCACGAGTGCAATAGATGTCGAGAATAAATCGTTGTACGAGTGCAATGAATGTCGAAATTAAGTCGTTGCACGATGTGCAATGCGTATCGGAAGTAAAATGTTGCACGTGGTGCAACGTATATCAAAGTGAAATCGATGCACGAAGTGCAACGGATATCGAGAATGAATTGTTGCACGAGATGCAATGGAAGAAAACAAAAGTTATAAATCGAGAAACGAAATCGGTTCGGTTGCGCACTGAGCTTGTGTTGGCAAATGAATGCATTGGCCGAATTGTGTCGGATTTTGATTGATCAAAAAGTTACGGTTGTGATCGGCATGATCACTGCGGAAATCGTGAGTCAGAATAGATTGTTGATTCGTATGAGAGTATGTTGCGACGAAAGTAACTTGATTTCTGGGTGGTATATGGCATACCACCGATGCAATGAATGGCTCGATTCCGAGTGGTATATGCAATGCCACTTGTGCGATGAAATGTATCGACGTATTGTGAGAATTGTGAAAGAATTGTCCGCAACGGACGGGATAGCACCGAGACTCGATTGAGAATTTGTATAACGGCATGTTTATGCAAGTGTTCTTCGATGATCGGTTAGAATGGTAAGGCGGGACTTGTATCATTGAATGATACGTCGATTGAAAATTTGTATGTCGGCCGAATGAAAGAAACTAGCGAAACGATTATGCCTTGAGGCAATAATCGGATCGACGGGATTGGAAGCTTGATACGTTGAAAATGAGTCGCACGACTTGCGAGCTCGATGAAGATGTTAGCCAATGCGAATTGTAATCGGATCGTATGACTTGCGATCACGATAGAAATGTTAGTCGATGCAGAGTGAAATCGAATCGCACGACTTGCGATCTCGATAGAAATGTTGGACGAGACGAAATATAATCGGATCGCACGATGTGCGACTACGATGAAGATGTTGGTTGATGCGGATAATTAGTGCCTAAGAGATAGTTGGATTACGTTACGGCGAAACTCATTTGAGTACGACTGAAAACACGCGAAACTTAGAGGGCGAGATCGTATGACTTGAGGGTTCGATGTTGGATAATCGGTAACTCAGTTACGCGATCAAAGTATAGCGGGATGCGGCGAATCGGAGAACGAGTTGATGCGTATGGAAAAGTTCGTTGCGAACTTAGATGTATGCGATGCGAGTTAAGTTGACGTTGAAAACGGATTCAAAGTTTGACCCTTACGCTATCGAAATTGATACGGCGTATCGATATTGATACGTAAGGAAACGTAAGCGCGATGTGAGAATACAAAATGGAGTGCGTCTTGCGTTATCAAAATTTTGTAAGTAACAATACGAGAAGGAACGAACTAATTGATCATGAACTTTGTGATTAATCAAGACGAGACTATAAGTCATCGGCGATTGCTCGATGCGTATAGTATCTCATGTGTCGACCGCAAATAAGATAGACTCGAACTCGATACGAGTAGATGTTTCGTAAATTGCGGAATCATCGACGGTAGTGCATGACTTTACTCAGAGGATAGTTGCGCATCAGTTGTGCCGATAGAAAAGGTTTTGTCCAAAATTTGGGTAGTCGCATAAAAATGGTCGGAACGTGATTTGGCTTCGAAATAAGATATAGCATGGTTCGTAGTAAACTGTCCTTCGGTGATGATCCACAATTATCGAGCGTAACTTCGGGACAGCTGACCCTAGAAGACTTGACCGCCAAACCAAATTGAATGTTGCAGACCGTAAGATGACCCATGCGATATCGCATACAAAATTGCATCGATAACAAATACAGTGTGGTGCAAGTTGACGATAAGTCTAGGCGATCAAAAATTGTTGGAACAACTTTCGATTGAGAATGATGTAGCTTGTTTTGAGTATTCGTCGGATGAATGCTTGAATGGTTATGTTGGTCGACGATCGAACTAAAAATTCACCAACGAACTTAGTGGTTCGGATAGGCGATTTTGAGAATCGTGCTATGCACGAGAGAGAACGATAAGGGAATGACTTATAAGTTATGTCGTTAGATTCGGATTCGCCTTGCAAATGAGCTTGCGTGAATCAGACTTATATTCGATGTTGCGAGACGGACAAGTATAGAATTTGGTTAACGTAAGACGCGCGTCGTAAAGACCTTCGTGTCAAGGCGATCAATGCCTTGAGCTTCGTCGACTGGAATTAAACTTGTGTCCGATAGATTGTGGCCTTTGTGCAATATCAATTTGGATTGCGTCGGGAGAATTTGGGCACGGTGTGTAGGTAAATCACCTAACGGACGTAGTCCTGAATGTTGATGCTTCTGCAAGTCAACAAAAGAGAATCACATCGAGATAGAATACGAAGTGAAACTTCGGGAATAGTTGGGTAGCGACGTCGAACGCAAGGCGTTGCGAAGACTCGTTGTGATCGGATGCGCGACGGCTTGATGCGACGCATAGAATTGATATTCCCGATGAAACTTACAAAGTGAGAAATACGATTTTTGAATCGCATCGTGTACCTTGACTTTTGTTGGACGATCGCGTATGTATCAATATGCATGTGTGCTAGAATTGCGAGAACAAGCACTAGAGCCAAGTCCGATCGAGAATAAGAAGTTACACGTTAGCGTTGTTCCGATATCTTACAACTGAGCTTGGCTGAAATACGTATATTGGTGGGACGCCTAAAATATGTGTATGATTCCAAACTAAGTTGTACGATCCAAACAATAGTGAGACGAGATCGTGGAACGATCTAGTGAAACCCTTGGAAATTTAGTATTAGTTTCGGTTCGAGGACGAACATTGTTTTGAGTGGTATATTATGTAATGTCCCGCTCCGCACGGTGCATTATGCTGAGTCGTTGACTCGAAAAGTCGCGTCGACCGAATGAAACGTAGCGATGCGAATCGATGCGAAGAGTTACGTTATCCCGAGCAACGTATCGAACTAAGTCGATGCGAAGAGTTGCCTTGTCCCAATGTATGCATCGAGTTGAATCGATGCGAAGCACCGCGTTGCCCCGAAGGATAAGTGCGTTGAGACGGCTCGAAGATTCTAAGAAATCGAATCGACCAAGGCACAAATCCGAATCGATGCAAGTATTAACTTTAGTTGGTTTCATGTGCAGGCTATACGTTTACGCAGGAATATTAGAGGTCGGCATTCTACCTTATTTAGTAAGGGGTCCGCGAAAGCAAATCGTCGCCTTGCGACGGACTGAGGCTTGGGCGCGGTAAGCCAAATCGGACGTATAATTCTATGATGCACGAAGTGCTCGAATGGCTAAGTCGGGAGTGTTGGCCGTGCAACGAAGTTATAAAATCGAGCCGCATCGGCTCGACGAAACGATGAGACGTATCGACTCAAGGTGGGGGGACATTGACTCTCTTTCCTACTCCGTCATGCATAAGTAAAATATATATCATTGTATACTGAGTTAACCTATCAACGCCACGGGCGTGGCTCGATAGAGAGATAAACATAGTGCGTGTCGAACACTAGATAGAACAATTGAAATGAATCGTACAACAAATGTACGAGTCGCTATGGAACATTGAATATCGCTAAGGCGAGCGCCTCGCTGCGCAAGCCATGAGAACTTGGGATAACTGTATCGACGAGTGCCCCAGTGCATAAGTCATTCCGTGCTCCGCGCACGAGTTAGTATGCTAGAACATTGAATGACTATATCGGTGCGAGTGCCTTAGTGCACGAACGATAGAACATTGAATACCTTATCGAGGCGTGCCTCAGTTGCATGAGTCGGAAGGATAGGACATAAGTATAACACATTGAATACTAAGGTGTAGAATATGGAAATACGGCTTCGAGGCATGCATTCAATGCACGATGCAAGAAAAGACGGCGAATGTGCGCAGCTGCACAATACTTATAAAAGGTAGCGTCGTTGCGACGAGGAAAATAGTTGTGGCACGGATGTGACATAACTATCGATGCGGCATGGTGCCTTCGAAATGTTCGTGGCCTTCGGGTGTTCGATGAGAACATTTGGGCGTTGTGCCAATTGAAATAGAGATAAGCGAACTTGCTTGATTGTATGAAAGATAAGATGCGTTGCATGGTCAAATGGACTTAAAGACATATTGTCCGTGCACGGGTGTTATCTTCTCTCGAACGTTGATCACCAGGGCGCTGGGACCGTTCGGCCTAGGAGGGACTGCGATAAAATCGGTATTGTTGGTGCACTTCATCTAGACGGGTAGCGACTTTCTAGTGAATGTGATAAGCCACTTACACGAGTATTTCGGGGGTCCTCTGATTGTTTGGTTAGCAATCGCAACTCAGTGATTTTCGTCTTACATATTTGATTTCGATAAATATAAGTCCGTTCTAGTCCGGAAAGCTAGTGACCTTCATATAGTTAAGGGCGATGGGTTTGGAAGTGTAAGGTATATGTATATCCTGCATGGATGGATCCTGAATAGAGGGCACTTACAACATGACAGGGAAATCTGATAGGCGTATTCACCTTGCGTTGGGACAATGGCGAGTGCGTCGATATTGCTAAGTCGCGCCACGAAACAAATACGAGATTTTTTGCCTGTTTACTTATGCAAATTGAATAACATGCTTGCCATGCTTTACAGTCTTCGAATATGCCATGAACTCATCCTAAGGAGAACATAGAAAGAGAACTAAATTGTATGTTTGCATGAATCAATACAATACTAAATGTCGGTTTGTTAAGTAGGTCTTTGATCGGTACAGCGAGGACGAAAGTACTAATCTCCCACTAGTTTGCTAGCAGGTTCAGGGATTGGTCTGCTCGTGGCGGAGCTTCGCTTGAACGCGTTGAGGCTTGGAATGTCGAAGCGTATTGAAGTGTGCGATCGCTTGACGCTTGGATATGCAACATGATTGATGCGGCCGAGATATAGAAGGCATGATGTATGGAACGGTGAAATCCTTTGTGGGCAAGAGAGAACCTGAGTGTTGTTGCCAATCTGGCACATATCGTTGGGCTATTAAAAGCCTTTCTAATCTCAGTTTCGGATATCAATAAAGAGAATTATTTTGTATACTCTGTTTTCCTTTCGTTGTTAATATCGAATTAAAAGATAGCTATTTGAGAACTTGTCATGTTGCCTTGCACGAGCGCAACTCCAGGCTCGTGCGGCATCACGCCCCCTGCGAGGACGATCATTCGGGTGATTCCGAGTCGGGACGTGACACGGATAGTGAAGCGTGGGAGTCAGGGACGAAAGCTTGCGATCAGCTCGTACCCGTGTCATGCCGTCGCACATGACGAGTGACGAACAAAGATCCTAGGGCACCGAGGCCTCGAAATGCTCGAGGAAATGATGCATACTATGAATGCTAGCCTGGTACTCTGAACGAAGACGGTTGTCGAGTTGAAGGCGACCCGAACCTCGTCACAACAGCAGGTTCCGGCTCCGGAACCAGGAAACAATGGAGAATCCAACGCCCCAATCACCCGACTACAAGTCATCATGTGGTGCAACCGCCTGCAGCCAGTAATCGTACCATGCCGCAAGCATCTATGCCAGCAACGTCGGAAGAAGTTCTCGAAGCCATCCGAGATCTCCGAACAAGAGTTGACGCCAAAGACAAACAAGAATTTAGGCGGAAGTTGGGGCTTAGTCAACCTTTTCCAGTTGAATGGAATAAGTTGGTCTATCCTCCTAAGTACAAGCCTCTGACCATCATTCCTTTAGACAAGAGAGGATCTTCCCGTCAACATCTGAATCATTTCGGCACCGTGACGGGGCACCTTCCAAACGACGACGCTCTCCTCGCAAATCTGTTTGTCGGTGCCTTGAAAGGAGTCACCTACGAATGTTTTTGTAGTCTGCCAGACAATTGTGTGTCGGCCTTCGACGATCTTCAGCACTTGTTCTTGTCCCGATTTTACGAACCGGGAATAGACATGACAATGTCCACTCTTTTGGACACCACTCAGAAGGACAAGGAGTCTGCTCGGGGCTACATAGAACGGTTCCGACATGCTGCATTGAGACTACTGCCAGGAGTACTCGAATCAGTCCTAATGGACACTTGTCGGAAAGGCTTGTTACCTATGACGAACCCTGGACTGGTTCCTCCAGTCACACAGACTGGGCTGCATTCATTATCAACGTTGATGATGCCGAAAGAAAAGCTAGGGAGGCCCATTTGTTGGGAATGATTTTTCCTAATGAGAAAGGCAGAAGGTCTGCCGGGGCTTCCAACAACAATGATCGGGAGTCCAAAGCAAAGCATGTCATGACTGCAAGCCTCAGTCGAGGTGTAGGTCGAGGTGTAGCTCCTGCTCAGAAGAGCCCGAGAGATTCCGATACAAAAGGGGAACTATTCTTTCAAAGATGAGGACACGCTGCAGCTGCTCAATCCAATGAATCTACCATCGCTAAGGCACATCTTTTATGAAGGCAACCAAAACTAGATAGTAGATACATGTGTCATAATGGACACATATCTACCTTCTAATTGCGACAATTGCTGGCCCCAAAAGTTATTTAATGACTCAAGCAGGGCACAAACCCTACTAGTTGATTAAACTAGATGCTTCTGTTGCATGGTTTCATCCATCATGACCTTTAAGTGCTTCACAATGAACTTCTCAAATGCCGTTCATTTACAATTGTTTTGTTTCATGCTTTTTTCGTCAATGGTTGAGATTTCATAGTGTCATAGATGTCGTAATGAGTTTGCTGTTGCTGTGATGCTAGTCCAATTCCTAGGGACTTCTGGAGAAGTAGCTCTTCTCTCAAGGATGTAGATAATACTGATTTTACATGTTTTTGAGAATTCACGTGTTGCCGTAGACTCGCTTGTCAAGCGCCATAATTGATGGATTGCTGTGTAAGTGAGGTCTGATCAAGTTTGTTATTTAATTGCAAATGGTAGTTATATGGTTTTCTCTTCTTTTTTGTTGGCTCACGGGTACTTTGAGCAGGCTGTAGTACTTTCTTTTTTCATTTTGTATATAATTATGTGATAATTTCTTATTCTATTTATTTAAAGGTTTATTATTATTTTTGCACTTTGTTTAAACTTTGAAGGTAGTTTTTTCTCTTTTCTACTTGATCCTTCACCCATGCAGGTGACGAAGCAACTCAATGAAGATTGTAAAATGCTTCTAAGACTGATGGGTGTGCCTGTAATCGAGGTGAAGTAACAAAAACAAGTTAGTTTATTTTATTGTTATATCGACATAATAAAGAGTTAATGTTGGCATATCAAGATAGTTTATCCCTATATCATAAGTAGTGTATTGGTTTTTTTTATCGATAATATGGTAACAAATCTGACAAGCTTAGGAAATAGTTCTTGACATGAGCACATAATTGTTCACTTTTTTTAATAAAATTCTTCCTCCTGCTTTGGTTTCTGTAGGCAGCGTCTGAAGCAGAAGCGGAATGTGTATCACTTTGCAAAAAAATGACAAGTCTGAAGCAGAAGCTAAATGTGCATCATTTGCAAAAAATTAACAAGGCATGACACTAGATGTCTCTACTTACTAGCTATGTAACTTTTTGTTGAATACGTAGTCTGATTTCAGTGTATTGGTCCGTAGGTATTTGTCGTTGCCTCAGATATGGATTCACTAACTTTTGGCGCCACACAGTTTCTTCGCCATCTTATGTACAATCTCCAAAAAGTTTCTTGTAGTGGAATTTGAAGTTGTCAAGGTGCTATAAAACATGATTGCATTACTCAATATTCTTATGGTTTTAGGTTCTAGAGGAGCTAAAATTAAACATGGATCAATTCATTGATTTATGTATTCTATGGGTGTGACTACTGTGAGAGTATTAAAGGTAACGTGGCTTTAAGAGAATGTTTTATTTAGTACAGATATACTGTAAATTATACAAAATGGTTAAAGATTCCACTTTTACATTAGTATGGTTCTTGAGTTTGATAATTCATGAAAACTTACTTAAGATAGACAAATTGCAAATTAAATTGTGTTTATGTGTACATAATGACTTGAATGTAATCTGTTTTTGTCTATAGTTAATTCCCAATTGTCTATAAATATCTTTATATTCACCGTGACCAACATTCAATGTTCATTCCCCAATATCTATTAATATCTATTAGCTATGAATATCCCTACCAATGACATTATTGGAACATTTGATACATGACTTTTATTGCCACCATCAACTTTGCGTTTCTTGAAAGATGTAGTTCTTATGTTTCTTTCAAAAAAAAAAACGACAAGTTTATGGTAGCCATAAAAGTAGTGTATCAAATGTTCCACTAACACTGAAGTAAGGACATTAATAGGTAATGCAGATTGGGGAATGAACATTGAATGTTCTAATAACAATTTTATGGGAAAGTAAAGATATAGGCAATTGGGAATAAACTACAAACAAAAAAAAATCGATTATATTCAAGTAAAGATATTAGTATTGTATCAAATGTTCCACTTTTTGCGTCAATGGTTGAGATTTCATAGTGTCACAGATTGGGGAATGAACATTTTGATTATTTTTAGGAATTTTTTGACTTTCATCCCACTTGTTAATATGAATTTGTACTTACGTCCCACTTTAAATTTTTTTAGACTTACATCCACTTTTTGTCACGAAAAGTATTTGTTTTGTCACGAAAAGTATTCGTTTTGTCACGAAAAATATTTTTCGTGACAAAAAGTGGGATGTAAGTCAAATAAAATTAAAAAGTGGGATGTAAGTACAAATTCATATTAATAAGTGGGATGAAAGTCAAAAAATTCCTAAAAATAATTTACTTCATTTTGTCTTAAAAAAGTTTTCATTTGTCTGTCCCTGTCTTGAATTATCAAAATGAAGAACCACATGGATGTAATAAAAGAGGTGGAATTTTTAACCATTTTGAATAATTTGCAACATCTCGATACCGAATAAAACATCCTCTCAAATCATGTTATATATGAATTGATACATGGCTATTTGTAGCTCTTATAGAACCTGAAACAATATGAATATTTAGCAATGCAATCATGTTTTATGCAACAAAAAAGAGATCCATAATTTAAACACCTTACCAACTTCAAATTCCATTACAGTAACTTGGATCCATAAGATGGCAAAGAAACTTGGGACCACAAAATTGAATCCATATCTTATTAAGGGACGACAATTCCTACGAATCAATACACCACTGCTTTTCAACAAAAAGTGAATCAATACACTGAAATCAAACTGTTATACAACAAAAAGTTACAGTAGGTAGAGACATCTGGTGTCATACCTTATCATTTTTGCAAAGTGATGCACATTCAGCCTTTGCTTCAGAAGATGTCTACAGAAACCAAAGCATGACATAATAAGTCTATGACAAAAGTGAACAATTATGTGCTCATGTCAAGAATTTGCTCAACTTGTCACGATTTGTTACATAGTTGATACAGACCTTCTCCAGTGCACACGCTAGTTCTCCTCTTCTTTGTGGATTGTATCATGTGAAGCTTACATCTGAGCTGGCCGGGGACCAATCAACATGCTTTGCCACATCATCTGATGGACTGCCAAGTCATCCAGGGCAGTTGGACCAATCAGCATGCTTTGCCACGTCACCTGATGTACTGCCAAGTCATCCAGGACAGTCGGACCAACCAGCATGCTCTGTCACATCACCTGCAAGCCATCTACCATCTAGTCAGCATCACAGCTGGATAACTACCAACCAATACAGTATAAATAAGAGAGGGAAGAGAAAAAATGGATGTGAAGAAAATTACCTTTAGATTTGTTACTTTCTTAGTTTTTTCCCTTTTCTTTCTTCTTCATAGTAGCTTTAACTGAATTTTCAATAAAATTCCAGTGTTCTTCCCCAATTTCTAGGGTTTGGTTGAAGAATTTTATCAATTCAATCAGGAAATCATGGCTGGAAACCACAGATCTCCCCCAAGTTTTGGGCAATTTGGAAGAGGAGCTATCAACTTGGTATCAGTGCCGTTAGAGCCTATCATGGAGGATGGTTCTGAGCAAGGGTCGAGCAGCCGTGGCGGCCAAGCTTCGTGACCAGCCCTGAAGCCACACCTTCCCCAATGCACTCTGAGGACATGAGGTTTTTAGAAGGTAAAATTCTTGATCTCAACAACAAGTTCGATCAATTAATGGAGGAATTTAGTAGAAGTAGAAGAATTACAGAGTCTACTCAACCAGTTCCTGTGGTGAATGCTTCGATTCCAACTACTGTGGCAAATCAAAACCCTCATCCAACAGTCATGGCCTCTGCCAATAATATGGGTACTACACTTACCTCTCTTATGGTATAAGGATAAACGTTTTTGATATGCCAACATTAATCCCCTACTATGTCGATATAAAAATAAAATAAACTAACTTGTTCATGTCATTTCTCCTTGCAAATTTCAAAGGAAACAAATTCAAATATATTCTCAACCGTTAAAACATGAATTAATTTTCAAAACTTGGGCTTGCAAATCCTTTTGAGTTGTGGAAACGCACATTTTGGAGACTATCCAATTGTTTATTCATAATGACTTGACGGTATCTTTCTTGTCCATCCATCTTCGAAATTATCTAATTCTAGATGCAAGTAGCCTTGGGGAACAATTGTCAGTTGGCTTCTAGATTCAATTATTAAGTTTACCTGTTGTGCTCATATCTATCTTATACTGGAAGAATGTGTGAGCATATTGCCATTGGCAAATCTGCAAAGGATTTACAGTCTTTACTAATCCATCCATATATTATTTGCTCATTAAGTATCTTCTTTTCATGTAATTCGAGGATCATAACTCATTATCTAATGCTGCTTGTCTGTACTTTTGAAATAGATATTGATGCACAAACTGCCCTGAAGCTTATCGACCATTATCGACCATCATGGTTTTAAAGAAACTATGTTAGAGAACATCAAACAGAGAGAACGGTACACCTCATGCTTATTTCAGAGTTCTATGTTTTTCATCCCTAATTTTATTATATCAGAGAGAGAATTTAAGAATCTGTTGCTGTCACGACTTTCCTGTATTAACATCACTAGGTATATGTCCTCTATGCTAGATGGCTGAGTGACGTTCTTTCTGTCCAAGCCATAACACTGGTTATGTATGGTCTGTGTTGAAACTTTGATGGTTTTCCATGTAGAATACCTTGAAGATCTGTGCCTCATGTTTTCCCCGCATTAATGCCACTATTATTTTTCATTTGATGTTCGGTGGTCACAGGTGTAGTGCCCCGTCCCGCAAAGTCAATCGGAGGAATCGAAACGCCGACGGCGTTCGGACTTAGTCTTGCAACGGTTACTTGAAGGCTCGTTCGGTCGAGGCGACACCTCGCACAGGTGGGGTAGTTTCGGTGAACTTGCCTCATCTTAGCCTTCACATAATAACTCGCAATGTTTTCAACTTGCACTGGTAGGCTAATCTAAAAGCTACGCACCAACATAGCTAAGGGAATAATCCTGTCGGGTCGGAATGTCCTAGAACATGGAAAATGGTCCCACGGTCAACATAGAAGTCGGCTCAGCGTGCTTTCAAATGACACTCGATCCTTCGATCCGTGGCTTGGGAGAAGGAAGTTGGCCTAAGTTGCTAAGTTGTTCCGACACTTGAAATAGCCTAAGTCTTAGGCGTCGCCTGCGTAAATGTTTGTTAAAGCAGGCACGGTCCCGTTGTGCACGGCTTGGCATAGCCTTCGCATGTCCCGCACGGCTTGGAATAGCCTTCGCATGTCCCGTTGGTCCCGTCGATTCGTCCCGACACTCGAACTAGCCTAAGTCATAGGCGTCGCCCGCATGAATGCTAATAAAGCATGCACGGTCCTGTCCCGCAAGGCTTGGCATAGCCTTCGCACGTCCCGCAAGTTAAGTCGTCTTGCACGGCTCGCTGGCTTAAGTCTAGGCACCCAGCAGTTGGTTGTTCAAGTCGACCCCGTGCCTAGCACGTTCCCTCGATGCGTAGCTCGGCGTAGCCTTTGCTCGTCGAGTCGTTGCCCGAATAAGTTAGACAAGAGTTGTGCTGGGCTATCGAAGCCATTTCTAGCACTGTCCCGCTCTAGCTGCGGTTGTCAAGTCGCGTAGCCCCTTGAGAATAAGGCTCGTCGTGCAAAGTATATGACTTGAGTGTTAGCGTCGCCTAGAGAACCAGGTCCGTCTAAGGCACGAGCTACGGTCGGTTTAGTGAAAAGCTTGCCACGAATAAAGGAAGTTCACGCGACTTGTTGTCGCCGAGATCGGTCCCGCTACTTGGGAGTCTCGCTAAGTCTTGATAAGTCTTGATAGAAAGAAGGAAAACATGGTCATGAATAAGGAAGGTCTTGGTAGATCGAGTTGCATGGTCATTGGACAACTTGTCGACAAGGTGTAGTTTTCTCGAGCGGTTGCCTAGGCCAAGGGACCGTTTCGGCCCGGGAGGAACGAGGCGGCTCACAGTAGGATGCTGGATAACCGCATGGGAGATACAAAGCACCTCCGGGCTAGCTACCCGTGAGGGACGGGCCGAGATCTCGAGCCGAGTCTATGATAGCTTGACATTGCTAGTGACCACTCATGTAGATGCGTCGGCAGAATAGCGGCACACTGCATGTTTGCCTTTGGATAGCGTCAAGTACTAGCACGGCGTCGGTCGAATCATGAGACAGTCTAGCACGACATGTATCAAGTTAGCAAGATACGTGCTCCGGCACAAAGCATGGCTTTCGCGTATCAAATATTGGCATTCGCGTATTGGCTTTCGCGTAGCGGCATTGTTGGCTAAGTCAGGGAGTCGTTAGGCACGACCTAATCTTGAAGCACGGACAAGTCTTGACAAAGTCTAAGGGCACGACCTGCACGAGTCGTCCCGTTGTCGTCTTTGGCATTTGAATCGTTGGCACGAGGATTGGTCTAGAGGCGCTTGAGTTCAAGTTAAGTCTTGGCACGGCCGAGTTCGCGTGAGTTGCTCCTCGGCATAGCAAACTCTTGAATATGTCTAAGTCGCGAATAGAATGTGGCACGACCCTGCCGTCCCGAGTTGTAGTTCGGTCAAGCACTTGAGTAATGAGGCTCTGCCTCGATCGAAATATACGTTGGCATTATAGCACGACCCCGTCGTTGCACGACCTTGTTGTGCATCGCTAAGTATAGGCCGAGACGTCTTGTTTAAAATGCATCCTAAGACAAGACTAGAAAGACAATCGAAAGGGTTTAAGCTGCACAAAGTAAATGAACGTGTCGGTTATGTATGGGTGGACGAGAAGCTCACTCCACCAGTACAGTTGAGTACTGACACCCACACAGTGTTCATGTGCAGGCACAGGTAGAAGCTCGTGGCGCGGAGCTCGCTTGGACGCGTCGAGGCACGGAGTTCCTTGGCGATTCGAAACGTGCGGCTGCGTGGATTGATGACTTATACAGGACATAATGTATGGACATCGCCTTCCGAAGCTTCCGCTGGATTAAGCATTGTATCGAGAGATGAGAGAGAGCAGAGTGACTTGTAACATGAGTGAAAAGTGAGCCTGAGAGACTTGTAAATTGGCCTAGCGCCCACAATTGTAATCATGTACTCAATATCAATAAAGATTTTCTTTTGAATGTCTTGTGTTCTTGTTCTAAATTTCCGCTGCACATTCAATATTCTGCTTGGGACTTCTGTGCGACGACCCGTCGCCGCCGCTGTAATCGGCCGTTATGGAATTGCCTTGCACGAGCGCAATCTAGGCTCATGCGGCTTCACGCCTTAGCGAGGACGATCGCTCCTACGGGAACGGGGCGTGACAACAGGTCGATGAGTTATTGCTTTATACCTAATCACAAAAGCACATGGTTATTCGGCACGGTTGACAAATTGATCAATTGAGATGAGTACCATGTAATTGTTGTATATAGATATATCAGTATTAACTAATGAAGAATTATTTCCTCAGCTGATCCCTATGTTGAGAGACAATTTTATTATAATGTTATACTACTATTATGTTGTTCGGTGCTCAAGTGGACGAGCTATTGCTTTATCCCTAGTCACAATAGCGAGACACCGTTGACAAATTGATCAATTGATTTGAATACCGTGTAAATGTTGTATATATCTATCAGTATTAACTAATGATGAATTATTTCCTCAGCTAATTTCTATGTTGACAAACAATTTTATTATAATGTACCCATCATAATTGTAGGTGTACCCAGCATAATTGTAGTGGTGAATCCTTGTCAGTCACAAAATACAAATCAACTCGCAGATTGACCCTTCAAATAAATGTCAATTATTTGTTTGTGTCCTGTGTGTTCGACAGCTCCTTTGCAATATCAAATAAACTATATTTTAATAGGGGTAAAAATTTTGTTCTAATGCAAAGGAATGGTCTAGAGGAGGAATCTTTTATTTGGCCAATTTTGGATTAGTAGACATGTAGTTATGGAAACTTCATGCTTATTGCACTGCAATCATTTACTTAATTCATGGAAACTTCAAACTTATTGCACTGCAGCCATTTATCTAAATCATGAAAATTTATTCTTTGAAAATTTTATTAATAAAGTTGAGAGAATATTCGATAACCTACTATGGCGAGGCAGATGATAACCTACTATATATGGCGAGGCAGATGCGGACTGCAGTCATTTAATCATGAAAATTTCAAGCTTATTGCAGCCAGATGCGCATTGGCGGGACATGGGTCATAAGTTGAAGTGATTTCATGTATGCATAGATATATATATTTTTTTTTTGGGGATATTAGTGAGATTATATCATAAATGCATAATGTTTGGTCTCTTATCGTCATTGGAAGTTATATTCTGATTTGCTTAATTTACGCTCTTAATAATAAAGGGATAGATTTGAAGATTTTCTATTCCTAACTACTAATTTAATTTGCATAAATTACTTTAATACAATAGTTCAGGAGGAATAAGGTTTACTATACATGTTATAGATTTTTTTACTTTATTTTCTCTAAAAGTTCATTAGAATCATTTCAAGTGTATATTGATTCAATCTCTTCTATGGTTCAATATATATATATATATATATATATATATATATATATATATATATATATATATATATATATATGGAGGTATGTTTTGAAATCACTCTTTCCAATAAAGTTAACTTTTTTCTATTATACAGTAGTATAGATAAAGATAAATGAGTCCATTTTTGTTCACCCACCAATACTAGGTGGGATGTTCACCCCCCCCCCCCCCCCCCCCCCCCCCCCCCACAAAACCACTTGCAAAGTGGTTTGTGTTGGATGAAAATGCTACGTGTCATTTATTCACTGGAGGAATCATCCCACCTAGTTTTGGTGGGTGAACAAAAATAGACTCAAGATAAATATAGAGTCTACAAACTAAGGATAGAAAATAAAGTGGTGGAACGAAATTTTGGGTGTGTAAGTTTGATAATAGGATATTGAGAGTTATAAATCTTTTGAGTTTGTAAGTTATTTGGAAGAAATAGGATAAAATCTGTTTACTAGTACCTAATAGTACCTAAGAGTATAAGATCCAACAAATAAAGAATACTATGATTTTAATAATAGAATTATACCATGATAACAAATTTTATGGTGACTAAAAGCAAGAAAATGAGTCATATGGAAGAGCCATTAGTGATAATAAGGATGACAATAATTTAGGAATAAGGATTTGATAAAGTTCGAAGAACAAATTGAAAATCATATTTGTAGGAATAATATGGAAACATGAGAATATATGAATCAAAGTTGCGAAACACTCTAAAGGATTAAAAATTGTAATCTATTGATGAGAAGAAACTGATACAAGGAAAGAGTGAAGCAATGATTTCTTTACGGAGCAAGTAAGTGTATAAGTCAAGAATCTCCACCAAGTAAGCCAGGCCAAACCTGACCAACAGTTGAAGAAACTTATTAGCTACTTGACAAATGACAAATTGGTATAGAAACTTTTCAGGTACTATTTGAATATAGAGGAATTTGAACTTTTTGGCTAATAGAGATAAGAAGAGTAAAAGAGTTTTCTAAATGCATGCAAATAATAGCAGTCTAAGAGGACATAAGGAACTTATGATTAGAGGAAATTTTCATATATTTTGACAGTTACAAATTTCAGTTTTTTTTTTTTTTAATTCATGAATCTCTCTCAATGTCAAGTTAGGAGGCGATGATAGTAGCAAAGAAGTTTTAGTTGAGCAATGATCAACAAGCGAAAGAATGATATAGGATTCGAGACATATACTTGGATTCATAAATGTTGTGACTCAATTTTTGGTTCTCGGGCTCATCTTAAATCTTAATTTTCGATAACTAAATTTTTTCTAAGATGGATAGATTTGTAAGCCCTTTTTCCTATTTCTAAATAAAATATTTTCCTAAATTCCAATATTGATTTCAATAAATAAAAATCAACTTAAATAAATATTTAAAAAAATAAACCAAATATTAATCTATTCTACTATATAATAAGAAAACTTGGTGGTGAAACTATTGAATTCCTAAAATACCCTTGAGTATTTATAAATATAATGTTATTATGTCAACTTGCATGCCATTTATGTTTAAGAGTCAAAGGAATAAAGTTTGCATGCAAGTTTCCTTTTTTCATACAATATTATGTTCCAATGTCAATAAATTTTTATGTCATTACCATTTTCTAAAGGTTATTATTCTCAATAAAAATAAAAAATTAAAAAAAATTTGAATCTTTTAACATATAAATAGTCACATGAAAAAGACAAAAAGATGACAACTTATCTTACAATATTCTAATTAAAATACACGTACACGTAGACTAGTTAGTATAAGGGCAATTACATGGGAACATTCTAGAATTTGCATCTACCATTAACCGACGTTCCAACTAATTTAACCAATTTTCTAAGGCATGTGCTTGCATTCTTAAGAATCTAGAAAATTTTATTTTCCTCCTATAAATAGGAGAGCAGCCCACAAGAATTAAGTCATTATTTACAAGCCCATCAAGAATTGGTCCCGCGCTCGAGAGCTCGGTGGCTGTGATGGCGAAACCTGCCCTGATTCACAGACGAGGGTCATCTCTACCATGGAGAGGTCCTCCTACCCCGGCGGTGATCGAAGAGGAGACTGGTCGCTTCCGGCGGACACTTCACCGAACCTCGAGTCCCGATGGTTTCATCCCTGCTGCAGAGTCGAGGAGCAAAACTCGGTGGTCGAAGGTGTCCGCGGCCATGGGGATCTCCCGGTGGCTGTGTAGATCCGTCGTTGACGGTTATGTAGATCAACGTCGGCGGAGGAGAACATCTTCTCCGATCATCACCATTCGACGGAGGCGGTGTTCTCCAGCGGCAGGCCGAGATCAGTTCACCGGAACAGTGGTGATGATCGCTTTTCATCTCCTAACGGCTCTTTCATAACGTTTTCCCGTCGATATCTCGTCTCGCCAGTGGCAGAGCTTCGGACGTCTTCAACATCCTGAAGACAACTAGTTCGTGTTCTTCGATCCGAACGATGAGTCGAGTTGACGGCGAATTCCCGGTCTTGCATCCTCTGCACTGATCTCCGGTGACGCAAATCGTCACACGCCGAATGGGTAGGCGCAGCTCTGGTCAGGCCAACATTGCAAACAGCTCCACGGCTCAAGACATTGGTACGTCCTCTTATTCCTATTTGATTCGACGAATTTTGACAGTGGGTCGACAATTTTCGTGTATATGAGTCCAGATCGGACACGGACACGGTGTCACGACTCGATCCCAAAGTAATGGGTCTAGTCGGATCATGCCCAGCCTGCACCGTTGTGAGACGGCGGCAGTAAGCTGTATCAAGCAGTGAAACGCAACATGCAGAAACATCTAACGGAAATAAAATATTTTTATTAAACTGAAAACTGGTCTGAAATGGAAATAAAACAACAACACGACTCATTTTATTACAACTCTTCTGAAAAGGAAGAAAATGAAAAGTACTAAGCCAACACTCTAGGGTTCTGGGGTTCCTGGTTCAGCCTCTGTGGGACCCAAGTCTGTCCCGTAGAAAGTGTAATAAGGCAGCTCTTCTTCGTCGTTGTCACCTAAAAATGTTGGGTCTCCAGTCATGAGTGAACAAGAAACATATTTTCTCCACATCTAGCATTTCTAAATTAATAATAAATGAAAAATGCGAGACAGTTTAAGAAACAATATATTTTTGTATTTAATAGTAAAAAGAGACTGGCAAGCAAGATGATGTCAATTTCCAGCATGATGCAATACTAAGCTAGTGTTTTGAGTATATAACAGGGCCTGTGACCGGCTGGTGAGGCAATATGTATACTAACGTTTCGGCCGAAACGAATAGTATACGGTACGGCTCAACCCACAGTGAGGTTGGAGTTAGCGCAGACGAGAAACGAGCAAGTTTTGGCTTTGGTCACAGACGTTATACTACTCCCCAAGCAATCCCCAAGCAATGAGTCAATGAGTCAATATAGCAATCCAGCAATCCGTCAATCGATGTGGAGTCCGAGAGGGATCCACGGTGAATCAGTGTCACTATACTACATGTAATCAACTGATGCATACATTTAATTATTAAAATAAAGACACAGACATAGAGTAGATATGAAACTTGTCTTGGATAACTCCTTGGCGTGGAACGCGACGAGCAGCAAGTAACCGCTAGGATTTAAGGTCCCAAACCTACAGATCGTATTACCAGGTTTAGTAACCAGAACTACGCTCTAATTCTAAGGTGCAATACTAGGCTAAGTCAGGCAGGTTGGTGATCCTAATTGGAAACCACTTTGTACATAAAAATAGATTTTGTTACTAAAAGTTAACATATAACCATTTCAAAAATATAGATAATAATAAATGCGCAAAAATACGTTTTCTTACCAAAATATTGTTTTAAAGTTAATATAAAAGGTTTTTCGGATTTTAATATTAAATACCATTACCAAAATAACCTTTTTAAATAAATATTAGTTTTTATTATATTAATTCTCTTTATAAAACCTTTTGATTAAAATTTATCACTAAAAGGGTAAAACATACCATATTTATAATCATTTAACGAAATCTATTTTTTTATTATACTATTTACTTAACCAAACTTTTATTTTAAAAAAAATAACTTTTATACGAATATTTTGTAAACAAAATATTAAATCATTATTTGGTTTAAAAATCTCTACAACTTAACATTAAATTTAAAAGATAATCCTAACTATATATTTAATCAACTTAAATCATTTTAAACCACCTTTTAAATTATGAAGATTGAGCTACAAATCAATTAAAACCAATAATGTATATATAAGGTTTCCTAAAATGATTATTATTACAACATTTACTAATTATATCACAGAAGCTAAAATAAATCAACCACAGAATCTAATTAATTTCTACAGAACCTATTTCTAGGCCAGTATTGTGTATGGGTTTCTGTGATCACAAACAGAAAGTGAAAAATGAAGGAATTACCCAAAGTTGCACGAAGGAGTACCGAGGGGAGGCCTCGGACTCGGAACAATGCCGGAATTGACGAGCACGGACACGTGCGTCTCTATGCCTAACATTGACAACCTTTAATCTTCAATGTCAAACTATTCACAAACTTTCCTCGATACTAATCACCATTGTACATTTTAACTCATATATATCCTATATATCATGCGCTCTAAAAATCTAAGCTATAAAATATTCTAGGTTTACTTCATAAGGCAAAATCAGATTCGAGGCATGTTTGCTAAATATCAAGATAAAATACAAACATGTTTAGAATCTTTTAGAATATTTTGTTGTGATCAAAATCATGAATAAACATCGAGGTATAATTTAAATAATCATAATGAGTCCAAAGTTCTAAACAGGATAGAAAATGTAGATCATAAAAGTAGTGTTTGCTCTGAAGCTATGGAGGCATTACTTATATGGTGATCGAGTAGACATGTACACAGATCATAAAAGTCTGAAGTACATCTTTACTCAGAAGGATCTGAACATGAGACAGAGAAGATGGTTGGAGTTGATCAAGGATTATGACGTGGAGCTTCAGTATCACCCAGGCAAGGCGGATGTGGTAGCAGACGCTCTTAGCAGGAGAGGCGGCGCATTTATGTTGACAACCCAGAAGCACATCTTAGAAGACCTACAGGAGATGGGCATCGATGTTATACTTCCTAGTGATGTAGGAGTTCTAACAAGTTTACAAGTTCAATCTGACTTGGTAGACAGGATCAAGGCAGCTCAGGCACAGGACCCAAGGATTCAGAAGCTTAGAGCAGAATGTGAGTCAGGACTCAGGAAGGAAATGCAAATTCATGAAGATGGTACGCTTAGGTTTGGATCACGCCTATGTGTGCCTAGTGGAGATATCAGACAGGAGATTATGACAAAAGCTCACAGTTCTCAATATTCTATACACCCTAGAGGGACCAAGATGTACCAAGATATCAAGCAGCACTTCTGGTGGAACGGGATGAAGAGGGAGATAGCTAGATTTGTTTTCCGTTGCTTGGTATGTCAGCAAGTGAAGACAGAACAGCAGAGGCCAGCTGGGTTATTGCAACCACTTCCTATCCCGGAATGGAAGTGGGAACACATCACAATGGACTTTATGACCGGTTTACCAAGATCACCAAGTGGTAAAGATGCTATTTGGGTGATTGTAGATCGGCTTACAAAGGTGGCACACTTTCTTCCTTTCAGAGTTGGACAATCTACAGAAAAGTTGGTAGAGTTGTATATGCAGCAGATAGTCAGGCAGCATGGAGTCCCCGTCAGCATTGTGTCAGACCGAGATACCCGTTTTATATCACATTTCTGGAAGAGCTTACATCATAGTCTGGGTACCAAGTTAAGATTTAGCACGGCTTACCATCCCCAGACGGACGGGCAATCAGAAAGAACAATTCAGACTTTAGAGGATATGTTGCGAGCTTGCACCCTAGATTTTGGAGGATCTTGGGAGAGCCACCTACACTTAGTGGAATTCTCATACAATAACAGTTATCAAGCCAGTATCCAGATGGCGCCATTTAAAGCACTATATGGTAAGAAGTGTAGGTCACCACTAGCATGGGATGATATCGGGGAGAGGAAGATGTTAGGCCCGGAAATGATTGTTCAGACAGTTGAATTGGTTAAGGAAATTAGAGAGCGACTTCGAGTTGCGCAGGATCGGCATCGTCATTGGGCGGACCAGCATCGTAGGCCGCTAGAGTTTTCTGTTGGGGACCACGTATTTTTGCGGATCTCACCTATCCGTGGGGTCATTAGATTTGGCGTTCGCGGGAAGTTGAGTCCGAGATACGTAGGACCATTTGTTATTCTTGATAGGATAGGCGATGTTGCTTATCGTTTATCCCTTCCACCTTCGTTACGAGAGGTACATGACGTATTTCATGTATCTCAGTTGCGAAGGTATGTATCGGACCCAAGCCATATCCTCGATCATTCTGAGCTAGTTGTTGGTACCAACTTGTCTTACGAGGAGCAGCCTGTGTCTATTTTGGACCGAAGAGAGAAGATACTCAAGAACCGAACAATTAGCCTTGTCCGGGTTGCTTGGGGTCATCACACATTAGGAGAGTCAACGTGGGAACGTGAGGATGATATCCGATCACGGTATCCGCACCTGTTTGACTCACAAGGTATACCTCTCTCTATATACCTTGATTGTTTTAACTCCTCATGCTTGCCACCTTATGAGTAGAATTGCTTGATGTCGTAGATTGTTAAACATAGATATATTACTTGCTATTTGGTATTGTAGAATGATTGTTTACTCAATTACTTGTGCTTAGATTAGTCTAGCTCTGACATTTCTGTCCTGCTTGGATCTGAAATTCCGAGGACGGAATTTTTCTAAGGAGGGTAGAGATGTCACTCCCCGTTCCCAGAATAAATATTTTTATACGTGTACTTCTTGAATGTATTTATTCAATATTTATCATGCATTTATTCTGTATTTAAATTCTTCAATTTTGTGCTTATTAATTTTTCTGTATTTTATTTTCTGCTTTTCTTGGCTCTTGGTTCATTTCGGTTCATAGGAAACCAACTTGGTTCGGTTTGGTTCAACATGGAAAGGAATGGATGGCTTGGATTTGGTGGAGAGAATGAATGGTGGAGATCCACTTGACCTTGATATAAAAGTTCTTCTTCCACTCTCTTTCTTCATTCATTCACATTTACTCCTCCACCAAACCCTAACCCATTTGGAGAGGCAAGTACATCTTGCACACCATGAGGGATTTCATGCATCCCCATTTACTTTTAGTTTATGTTGTTCATCTTCTCTTCCTCTACAAGTTTAGGTCTTAAAGTTTTTGTTTTCCATGGATGGTTGGGTGTAGATCTAAGTTTTAAGTTTTGGTTTCCATAGTTTTGGTTTTCATATGAAATTTAGGGTTTTGATCTATCAAACATTGTTGTTTTCGAAATTAAGTGGTTCCATGTTGTAGAGAATTTAATTCTACTAAAGTTTGGCTTTTGAAAAGTTAGATTTCGATTTATTTTGTGGAAGTCATGGCAAAAGTATTTTGGTTCGTTCCTATATTCATCTGCAGCACGAACAGCATGTCGCAGTAGCCGCATATCATGTCGCAGAAGGCGCATGTCGCAGTAGGCGCATGTTGCAATGAGGCGCATATCGCAGTAGCCGCATATCATGTCGCAGAAGGCGCATGTCGCAGTAGGCGCATGTTGCAATGAGGCGCATATCGCAGTAGCCGCATATCATATCGCAGAAGGCGCATGTCGCAGTAGGCGCATGTTGCAATGAGGCGCATGTCGCAATAGCCGCATATCATGTCGCAGAAGGCGCATGTCGCAGTAGGCGCATGTTGCAATGAGGCGCATGTCACAGTAGCTGCATATCATGTCGCGCATGAGCCGCATTAAGGCGCATGTCGCGGTAGGCGCATATTATGGCACAGTTGAGCCACATGAGGCGCATGTCGCGGTAGGCGCATATCATGTCGCAGTTGAGCCACATGAGGCGCATATCGTGGTAGGCGTATATCATGTCGCAGTTGAGCCACATGAGGTGCATGTCGCGATAGGCGCATATCATGTCGCAGTTGAGCCACATGAGGCGAATATCATGTCGCAGTAGGCGCATATGGTGTCGCAGTTGCATGCATGTCGCAGAATAGGCCGCATATGCATAATTTGGTTGTTTCTGACTGTTATATGTCCTAATTAACTGAATTGTGGCTAGAATTTCTTTCAACTCCCAACATGAATTTGTTGATCTTTTCCTTGGATTCAAGAATATATTACCAACTATTTTATACTAGTTATGGACTCGACCATGGTTAATATTAATTTGACTTTTATGCCTTGTCACGAATTGACCCCGACTGTTACTTGACTAATGATGGATCATGCGTTCCTAGTTGGAACTAAGAGACTGGCTAGTCGCCTTATTGAATTGAATGAATGAGACACGTTCATATTAACTATGAACTATTTTAATCGATTGGCCAATCCCGAATATTGACATATAGGCACACATGCAGGCTTCAATTTATTTATTTATTTTCTACAAAAGAAGCATGTGTACTTCATGGTCAAGGCATGATTATTCCGTGGTTAGTTTGGATTGTTGCATTACGCTATGTAAGACCTACAACCTAACCGCACGGGCATCGTTGTAGAGTTGTGCATATCGTACCCCGTACGAAAGTACTCATTTTGAATGACCATGATCTACGGCATGGGATTTCACTCAACGTAGAGACTATTAAGTTAAATAAAATAATGATTGCATTGAGAGAATGAATTTTCGAGTTCTTACATGGCAGCCCTCTTGGGACTAGTAGTGCCCGACAGGCCGGTTGGTCCCCACAGATACTGCAAATCTGCCACACGGGCAGGGAGCAGTATCTGGTTATATTATCTATTGTATATTGTATATTGATGACGGACGTCCCGCTGGAACTCGTCTAATTCATGATTGGCGCAATTGATTGACTGGGTAAACTAGCCTTGCTTGCACATAGTAAGAATTGAGGAATCCTTTATTGCATAATTCCAGGATAACTTGGAACTCACAGTAGTAAGCCGTAGTAGTTGCATGGCCATTTAAATTGATTTGTTTGTGTGCTGTACCTACTCTGTTACCTAACTGAGATGATCAGAATGTCAGGACATGACGGGCCAACTTCTGTCCTTGTTTGGTTGGGAGGTTGGTTCGAAGTATCGTGATGTTATGTGAATTCCAGTGGCAAGCAGAGATCTACTTATCATATTCTCTTATTACTGGTTTTAATTCCTCATATCATGCTTCCTTGTGGTACTTGCTATTGGAGGTCTAACCTCTCTGGTTTTGCATGGCCAGATTTAGAGCCGGTTCCCGAGGACTCCGCTTACTTCCACCTCCAAGATGGTCAATACTAGAGGGATGATCGCAGGAGGACTCGAGTGGGTTCCTTACCTCCCCGCTCGTTTTGTTATTTACTTTATACTTTGTCGTTTGGCACCGACATGTTAGTCGGATTGTCTTGCACTTACTTTTGCATAATTGTAATTAAGTCAGACTGCAGCTGATAACAATTGTGTATACTTTGCTACATCATCTGGCTATGTTTTGTAAAGCCAGATATCAAGAACATTTTGACTGAGCGTTTGGGACGCCTTACTGCTTTATCTTACATGTTCTCTATTTCTGTTTCTTATTTGAATGATTGAGACAATAGATGTGAAGTGACCATAGTGAGACTTTTATGTAGTATGCACCCCCCTCGTCTTTTAGACAGCATTGATCGTATTATACGGTATTCATCTACCCGTAATACGTAGCTGGCTGAGTCAATCCCCCGCTCTCCAGTATTCTGGTTCTGGGGCGTGACAAGGTTTTAGTGGTGGCCCATGCAGGTCTGATTTCAGACTTGTGGGATGTTTTTGATTTATAGGATGTCTCAATCCCACGTGTTCCTTCTTGATCTCATGATTCGTTATCCTCAACCCTTGCTTGACATTCCGGTATCCTTTGACTTCATTGATCCTTCATGTCCGGTTGTTTGATTGTTCTCTTGTCCCTTTTCTTAGGGGCACTTCGTCTGCATCGGTCAGAGCTGGGCAGCAACAGCAGGAGCAACATGGACAACCTGACCAGGTCGGTCAGCAACAAGAGCCAGTCTCACCTCAAGAGGCTATTCAAGAAGAAGTGATAGTGGAAGCAGCAGCTGGATCGCAGTATCCGGATGTTCCACCACCACCATCAGTTCTACATACCCCTGTGGGAGTAGACACACCAGCCCTTCTGGAGATCATGAGAGGGATGATGGCTACTCAGCAACACCAGATGTTAGCCCAGCAGCGCATGCACGCTCAGTTGCAAGAGCAGAACGTATTACTCAACCAAGGATTGCAGACGGCTTTGGAAAGAGGGGCGAGGACTGATTCATGAGCATCAGCCAGGTTTTGCAAGTACAACCCTCGCCGTTTCGAGGGCACGGAGGATGCCATCTCAGCAGATGCATGGCTTAAGGATATGTAGGCTATTCTGACAGCAGCTAAGGTGCCGGCAGAAGAACGTGTGGATCTAGTGAAGTTGTTACTCCAGGATCTCGCACGTGACTGGTGGGAATCAGAGGAAGTAGGTATCAGACGTCCTATTGCTTGGGACGATTTCACCGCAAGATTCAAGACCAAGTACTATGGAGTTGTGGCACGGTTTGAGCTACAACAGAAGTTCATCAACCTCAGGCTGGCCGGCAAGACGGTAGATGCTTATGCAGCGGAGTTCTGCAGATTAAGTAGGTTCGCCCCAGAGATGGTAGCAACAGAGAGCCAGAGGGCCATGAGATTTCAGCAAGGGTTTCATCTTGAACTCTTGCAATTGATAGAGGGGCACAATTACCAGACTTTTGATGAGATATTGACGGCAACTCGAAGGCATGAGATTACCATTCAGAGGCTTGCGGTGAGGACTAGGGGTCAGAAGAGGTCCCACAGTCAGATTGAAGGAGGAGGGGGAGCAGCGCCCCGAACAACAGCACCATCCACTGGCATTCGTATCCACGATGTGGCGATACGAGGACCAGCACCACCAAGGCAACAACAACAGCAACAGAAGAAGAACCAGCAACCCCCAGCGGGCTGCACTTATTATGGGAAGATGGGACACACTAGAGATGTGTGTCGGGCATTAAATGGACTGTGTTTGATATGTGGAAATCTAGATCATCGGGTTACCACATGTCCCATGAATTCGAGGTCAGGAGGACCAGTGCAGCAGTTTCCTGCTCTGCCAGCACCAGGGACAGGGCAGTATCGAGGACCCGCAGTGGCAGTGAGGCCACTGGCCCAGCGTCCAGTAATGCCACAGGCTCAGATGTTTCGGCAGCAGGGATCGTCGATGCAGCAACACCAGCATAGACCACCCCAGCATCACCAAGGCAGGGGCCAGCAGCAGTACCAGACTAGGCCGCAACATGGGAACCAACAAGGAGGTCGAGGGCAGGCATTCACTCTGTCCTTGGAGGAGGCATTAGCATCGGGAGATGTTGTGGCAGGTAACATTCTCGTCGCCTCATATCCCGCAGTAGCATTGTTTGATTCAGGAGCATCACACTCATTTATATCTGTACAATTTGCGACACGGCTAGGAATGGAGTTCGAGGCATTGCCAGGGAGGTTGAATATACTCACTGGCAATGGGCTCGTAGGAGTTAGTAGAGTTATTCTAGCGTGTAGCGTTGTAGTTTGTGGACATTCCTTACCCGCCCGGTTGATAGAATTTCTTGTTGGAAATTTTGACGTTATCTTAGGCATGGACTGGCTGAAAGACAGTCATGCGACGATAGATTGTCGTAGTGGGAGTGTATCTTTTGATATTCCAGGCATGAAGAGATTCACCTTAGTCAGATCAGAGGCAACTCAGCAAGAGCAGGGAGTAATAACGGCAATGGAAGAAGTTCAAGTTCCGAAGGTAGTTGAAAAATTTCTAGACGTATTTCCCGAAGAACTTCCAGGGCTACCACCGGTTAGAGATATTGAGTTCAGTATAGAATTGCACCAGGAACTAAACCGATATCAGATCGAGTTTACAGAATGGTGGATTCAGAGCAGGCCAAGGTATATCAGCACATAGAGGAATTGAAGGAGAAGAAGTTCATCCAAGCTAGTGTGTCACCATGGGCAGCACCAGTAGTACTTGTGGAGAAGAAGGATGGGTCATCTAGATTGTGCATCGATTACAGGAAGCTTAACGCGACAACAGTGAAGAACAAGTACCCACTACCCAGGATCGACGACTTGTTTGATCAGTTGAGCAAAGCTAGAGTTTTCTCCAAGATAGATCTTCGTTCAGGGTATCATCAAGTGAGGGTTCGGAAGGAGGACATTCCCAAGACAGCATTCAGGTCAAAGTATGGGCATTATGAATTCTTAGTAATGCCGTTTGGTTTGACCAATGCTCCAGCAATATTTATGGATTTGATGAACCGCATCTTTATGCCATACTTAGATCAGTTTGTCGTTGTATTTCTTGACGACATTCTCGTATATTCTGCCAGTGAAGAGGAGCATGAAGACCACCTCAGAAAAGTGTTACAGGTTCTGAGAGAGAACCAGTTGTATGCCAAGCTCAGCAAGTGTGAGTTTTGGTCGGATCATATTTCATTTTTGGGTCATATCATATCAGGAGCTGGAGTAGCAGTGGATCCCAAGAAGGTATAAGCAGTAGAGAGTTGGCCAGTACCCAAGATCGTAGCTGATGTGCAGAGTTTCTTGGGATTGGCAGGATATTACAGAAGGTTTGTATCAGACTTTGCAAGGCTTTCAGCACCTATGACCCGCTTGACACGGAAGGATGTACCATTCGTTTGGTCGGCAGAATGCCAGGCATCATTTGAGAATCTGAAGCAGAAGTTGATATCAGCGCCTGTTCTTACATTGCCAGTTGGACCCGGAGGTTTTACAGTATATTGCGATGCGTCAGGTAAAGGACTTGGATGTGTCCTCATGCAGCATGGGAAGGTGGTAGCGTACGCATCTAGGCAACTTCGAGATCACGAGAAGAATTACCCAACTCACGACTTGGAATTGGCGGCAGTAGTGTTTGCTCTGAAGCTATGGAGGCATTACTTATATGGTGATCGAGTAGACATGTACACAGATCATAAAAGTCTGAAGTACATCTTTACTCAGAAGGATCTGAACATGAGACAGAGAAGATGGTTGGAGTTGATCAAGGATTATGACGTGGAGCTTCAGTATTACCCAGGCAAGGCGAATGTGGTAGCAGACGCTCTTAGCAGGAGAGGCGGCGCATTTATGTTGACAACCCAGAAGCACATCTTAGAAGACCTACAGGAGATGGGCATCGAAGTTATACTTCCTAGTGATGTAGAAGTTCTAACAAGTTTACAAGTTCAATCTGACTTGGTAGACAGGATAAAGGCAGCTCAGGCACAGGACCCAAGGATTCAGAAGCTTAGAGCAGAATATGAGTCAGGACTCAGGAAGGAAATGCAAATTCATGAAGATGGTACGCTTAGGTTTGGATCACACCTATGTGTGCCTAGTGGAGATATCAGACAGGAGGTTATGACAGAAGCTCACAGTTCTCAATATTTTATACACCCTAGAGGGACCAAGATGTACCAAGATATCAAGCAGCACTTCTGGTGGAACGGGATAAAGAGGGAGATAGCTAGATTTGTTTCCCGTTGCTTGGTATGTCAGCAAGTGAAGGCAGAACAGCAGAGGCCAGCTGGGTTATTGCAACCACTTCCTATCCCGAAATGGAAGTGGGAACACATCACAATGGACTTTGTGACCGGTTTACCAAGATCACCAAGTGGTAAAGATGCTATTTGGGTGATTGTAGATCGGCTTACAAAGGTGGCACACTTTCTTCCTTTCAGAGTAGGGCAATCTACAGAAAAGTTGGCAGAGTTGTATATGCAGCAGATAGTCAGGCATCATGGAGTCCCCGTCAGCATTGTGTCAGACCGAGATACCCGTTTTACATCACATTTCTGGAAGAGCTTACATCATAGTCTGGGTACCAAGTTAAGATTTAGCACGGCTTACCATCCCCAGACGGACGGGCAATCAGAAAGAATAATTCAGACTTTAGAGGATATGTTGCGAGCTTGCACCCTAGATTTTGGAGGATCTTGGGAGAGCCACCTATACTTAGTGGAATTCTCATACAATAACAGTTATCAAGCCAATATCCAGATGGCGCCATTTGAAGCACTATATGGTAAGAAGTGTAGGTCACCACTAGCATGGGATGATATCGGGGAGAGGAAGATGTTAGGCCCGGAAATGATTGTTCAGACAGTTGAATTGGTTAAGGAAATTAGAGAGCGACTTCGAGTTGCACAGGATCGGCATCGTCATTGGGCGGACCAGCATCGTAGGCCGCTAAAGTTTTCTGTTGGGGACCACGTGTTCTTGCGGATCTCACCTACCCGTGGGGTCATTAGATTTGGCGTTCGCGGGAAGTTGAGTCCGAGATACGTAGGACCATTTGTTATTCTTGATAGGATAGGCGATGTTGCGTATCGTTTATCCCTTCCACCTTCGTTACGAGAGGTGCATGACGTATTTCATGTATCTCAGTTGCGAAGGTATATATCGGACCCAAGCCATATCCTCGATCATTCTGAGCTGGTTGTTGGTACCAACTTGTCTTACGAGGAGCAGCCTGTGTCTATTTTGGACCGAAGAGAGAAGATACTCAAGAACCGAACAATTAGCCTTGTCCGGGTTGCTTGGGGTCATCACTCATTAGGAGAGTCAACGTGGGAACGTGAGGATGATATCCGATCACGGTATCCGCACCTGTTTGACTCACAAGGTATATCTCTCTCTATATACCTTGATTGTTTTAACTCCTCATGCTTGCCACCTTATGAGTAGAATTGCTTGATGTCGTAGATTGTTAAACATAGATATATTACTTGCTATTTGGTATTGTAGAATGATTGTTTACTCAATTACTTGTGCTTAGATTAGTCTAGCTCTGACATTTCTGTCCTGCTTGGATCTGAAATTTCGAGGACGAAATTTTTCTAAGGAGGGTAGAGATGTCACTACCCGTTCCCAGAATAAGTATTTTTATACGTGTACTTCTTGAATGTATTTATTCAATATTTATCATGCATTTATTCTGTATTTAAATTCTTCAATTTTGTGCTTATTAATTTTTCTGTATTTTATTTTCTGCTTTTCTTGGCTCTTGGTTCATTTCGGTTCATAGGAAACCAACTTGGTTCGGTTTGGTTCAACATGGAAAGGAATGGATGGCTTGGATTTGGTGGAGAGAATGAATGGTGGAGATCCACTTGACCTTGATATAAAAGTTCTTCTTCCACTCTCATTCTTCATTCATTCACATTTACTCCTCCACCAAACCCTAACCCATTTGGAGAGGCAAGTACATCTTGCACACCATGAGGGATTTCATGCATCCCCATTTACTTTTAGTTTATGTTGTTCATCTTCTCTTCCTCTACAAGTTTAGGTCTTGAAGTTTTTGTTTTCCATGGATGGTTGGGTGTAGATCTAAGTTTTAAGTTTTGGTTTCCATAGTTTTGGTTTTCATATGAAATTTAGGGTTTTGATCTATCAAACATTGTTGTTTTCGAAATTAAGTGGTTCCATGTTGTAGAGAATTTAATTCTACTAAAGTTTGGCTTTTGAAAAGTTAGATTTCGATTTATTTTGTGGAAGTCATGGCAAAAGTATTTTGGTTCGTTCCTATATTCATCTGCAGCACGAACAACATATCGCAGTAGCCGCATATCATGTCGCAGAAGGCGCATGTCGCAGTAGGCGCATGTTGTAATGAGGCGCATGTCGCAGTAGCCGCATATCATGTCGTAGAAGGCGCATGTCGCAGTAGGCGCATGTTGCAATGAGGCGCATGTCGCAGTAGCCGCATATCATGTCGCAGAAGGCGCATGTCGCAGTAGGTGCATGTTGCAATGAGGCGCATGTCGCAGTAGCCGCATATCATATCGCAGAAGGCGCATGTCGTAGTAGGCGCATGTTGCAATGAGGCGCATGTCGTAGTAGCCGCATATCATATCGCGCATGAGCCGCATTAAGGCGCATGTCGCGGTAGGCGCATATCATGTCGCAGTTGAGCCACATGAGGCGCATGTCGCGGTAGGCGCATATCATGTCGCAGTTGAGCCACATGAGGCGCATGTCGCGGTAGGCGCATATCATGTCGCAGTTGAGCCACATGAGGCGAATATCATGTCGCAGTAGGCGCATATGGTGTCGCAGTTGCATGCATGTCGCAGAATAGGCCGCATATGCATAATTTGGTTGTTTCTGACTGTTATATGTCCTAATTAACTGAATTGTGGATAGAATTTCTTTCAACTCCCAACATGAATTTGTTGATCCTTTCCTTGGATTCAAGAATATATTACCAACTATTTTATACTAGTTATGGACTCGGCCATAGTTAATATTAATTTGACTTTTATGCCTTGTCACGAATTGACCCCGACTGTTACTTGACTAATGATGGATCATGCGTTTCTAGTTGGAACTAAGAGACTGGCTAGTCGTCTTATTGAATTGAATGAATGAGACACGTTCATATTAACTATGAACTATTTTAATCGATTGGCCAATCCCGAATATTGACATACAGGCACACATGCAGGCTTCAATTTATTTATTTATTTTTCTACAAAAGAAGCATGTGTACTTCATGGTCAAGGCATGATTATTCCGTGGTTAGTTTGGATTGTTGCATTACGCTATGTAAGACCTACAACCTAATCGCACGGGCATCGTTGTAGAGTTGTGCATATCGTACCCCGTACGAAAGTACTCATTCTGAATGACCATGATCCACGGCATGGGATTTTACTCAACGTAGAGACTATTAAGTTAAATAAAATAATGATTGCATTGAGAGAATGGATTCCCGAGTTCTTACATGGCAGTCCTCTTGGGACTAGTAGTGCCCGACAGGCCGGTTGGTCCCCACAGATACTGCAAATCTGCCACACGGGCAGGGAGCAGTATCTGGTTATATTATCTATTGTATATTGTATATTGATGACGGGCGTCCCGCTGGGACTCGTCTAATTCATGATTGGCACAATTGATTGACTGGGTAAACTAGCCTTGCTTGCACATAGTAAGAATTGAGGAATCCTTTATTGCATAATTCCAGGATAACTTGGAACTCACAGTAGCAAGCCGTAGTAGTTGCATGGCCGTTTAAATTGATTTGTTTGTGTGCTGTACCTACTCTGTTACCTAACTGAGATGATCAGAATGTCAGGACATGACGGACCAACTTCTGTCTTTGTTTGGTTGGGAGGTTGGTTCGAAGTATCGTGATGTTATGTGAATCCCAGTGGCAAGCAGAGATCTACTTATCATATTCTCTTATTACTGATTTTAATTCCTCATATCGTGCTTCCTTGTGGTACTTGCTATTGGAGGTTAACCTCTCTGGTTTTGCATGGCCAGATTTAGAGCCGGTTTCCGAGGACTCCGCTTACTTCCACCTCCAAGATGGTCAATACTAGAGGGATGATCGCAGGAGGACTCGAGTGGGTTCCTTACCTCCCCGCTCGTTTTGTTATTTACTTTATACTTTGCCGTTTGGCACCGACATGTTAGTCGGATTATCTTGCACTTACTTTTGCATAATTGTAATTAAGTCAGACTGCAGCTGATAACAATTGTGTATACTTTGCTACATCATTTGGCTATGTTTTGTAAAGCCAGATATCAAGAACATTTTGACTGAGCGTTTGGGACGCCTTACTGCTTTATCTTACATGTTCTCTATTTCTGTTTCTTATTTGAATGATTGAGACAATAGATGTGAAGTGACCATAGTGAGACTTTCATGTAGTATGCACCCCCTCGTCTTTTAGACAGCATTGATCGTATTATACGGTATTCATCTACCCGTAATACGTAGCTGGCTGAGTCAATCCCCCGCTCTCCAGTATTCTGGTTCTGGGGCGTGACAGTTGTAGATATATATATTGGGTACATAAGAATTTATCAGGGATGCTAAGAGAATTCGAAATTCTACATAGCGAACGAATCAAGATTTCAATTAAAGGTAGAGAAGTAATGAAGAATTCGAAATTTAGGTTTGATAAAGAAGAAGAAGACCAAAGAATTCAATCTTATTCCAAAAAGAATATGAATCCTAAGGTATACTAGAACCTGAAAATTATGGTAGGAAAAATAATCTCGAAAGTCATGGGACACTCAAAGGTACAATCAGCCTAATCTAGATAAGGTTTAGGTACAAACACAAACAAGGTGTCCTACGAATCTATAAGCAGGCAAAAAATAGATTTTTAAGTAAATAATTTTCGGCCCTATAATGTAACATGGTGTATATCATCTAAGTGTTCTAGTTGTTTCTAAAGTCTGTTTTTCCTAAAGTCTCAACTATCCCTAGGTCAAGTTTCAGAACTGCGCGATGGTCTAGACTAAGTTGACTAGACCAATTTACAGACCTGACCTGCATGGGCCACCACTAAAAACATGTCACGACCCGGTCCCAAATTCTTGGATCGAATCGGATCATGCCCAGCCTGCACCGTTGTTGAGACGGCGGCAGTAAGCTGTATCAAGCAGTGAAATACATGCAGATGAAATTCTAACGAAATATAAAAATCATTTTATTCAATTTGAAATTTCTGAAATACAACAACTATTAATTACAACTACATTTGATACATTGGTTACTAAAACAATTTACTATCCAGCTCCACTGATCTTGGATTCCAAGTTCTGCGGGGACATGCATCAGATCTTCAATGACTCGATCACCTAAAATGTTGGTCTCCAGTCAGGAGGGAGCAAAGTACAATTCATGCAAATTTTAACAATTAAAATGACAATTAATATCATGCACTTTTAAACAGTTTGAAGATGAACAGTTTTGAAATAATACAGTACAGTGATGTGAATAGGTAATGAATATGACCGGATTGGGTTACAGTAGTATCCTAGCGATACGGTATGGCTTGTCCCCGTGTGAAGAGGGGAAAGCTAATACAGTCAGTTATCCTAATTTTGGATTTGGTCATATCCACTACTCTACTCCCCTAGTTCCCAACAGTACGGTCAGTACTCTCGAAAGAGTTCGTGTAAAACAGTGGTTTAAACTTGCAATGAAATGATTGTTAAAATAATCGTAAATTTACATAAATGTACTTGCCTTAAACTTCTCAGGTTGGACGAGATTGGTACTTCGGGATTTGAACAGTCACACTCTTCCTTGAAATCCTACATTTCGAAAATTTGTCTCAGAAACCACAACTCTAGAATTATCTAGTTACAATCTCTAGATTTTTGTCTCCTAGTCAATTTTTAGTCTTGTATTAACCAACACAATCAAAAACACGTTTTTCTAGTGCGTTACATTTAAGGAAATCTAAATTTATATTTTATTTCGGAAAACTTGTTTTTATCAATTTATTGGGAAATAGTTAGTATTTTATAATTATAATATAAATATATTTTCTTTTCTTTAAATGAGAAAATCGTGAATTTCTAACTAATAATTAATATTAATTAATTAATCCTACTCGTTTACAATCCCAGAAAATCCACAGCTACTTCCTACTTATTACAAATTTACAAAAAAATAGATAAATGGGCTTATGCCCTTACATTCCCAAGAATTAAAATAAGAAAAAATTCGTTAGTCCTGTAAACTGCCTACAAATTAAATATGAATAATATTTAATAATTCTAATTAAAATATAAAATATTATTGAGTCTCAGAACTGGTCCAATCGTCATTTTTATAGCTAATGCCTCAACGTCCGGACGAAACCGATTTCGTTTGCAGTTAGCCAGGGCCCATTGACCAATACGGTTGTCGCCCAAATAAATCCAAAAATAGTATTCTTTTCCGAAATTTATTTTAAAATTATATAATCAAATTTTTATAGAAATTTTGGCAGCATTCCCTCTATTTTCGGGATAACCCAAAACTGGAAAACGCGTCGATTTTTCCTGTAAAATAAATCCCAAACCAGGGATACCCAATTTTCAAACAGAAAATAATATCCAAAAACCTGAAGATAATATCCACAGCCTAAAAACGTCAAACCAGAACTTCTTTTGAAATGATCTTCGGAAAACAGAAGTTTCTAACTTACTACCAAAAATCTCAGAACCTATCCAACAAGTGTTCGAAAATTCCGAAATCAGAAAGATCAACGAAGCAAACCAACAACATACAAATTCCGAAGAAACTTCGAAAAAATGGTAACGTAATTGAAACGTAACCAAAAACTCCGAATTCCCTAAGGAATCGGTGGACCAATTTTTCATCATAGACTAAAAGAACTATGGGACTATCCAGAAGTTACCGAAATCGACGGAATTCGAAGTGATGCCTCGGACTCGGAACTTTCAGCGCTTGCGGACAGTAGGAAACCACAGATCTGAGTCGGGCACGCTGACCGAGTGGGGCAGAGTTGCTCGGAACCGCCAAGAACAGCGGCGTCGACGAAAAACGTCAGAAAGCTCAGGAACTAGGGCACGACAGGGGTTTCGGCCAGGGAAGAGAACCATCCAAGGAGACGCGCAAGGGCGCGGGGTGCTCGGCCAAAGGCCAGCGAACTAGGGCAGATCCGCGAGGTGGTTACCGAAGGGAGCTCGGCGGGGAGGAGGCCGCACGGGACGGGTCCTGGCCGGAGTTGGGCGCGGCCAGAAGGTCGGGCCGGCTAGGAGGAGGTCGGCAGAGGGGTGCGTTGCGGGCTGAGCCGCGTCGGAGTGCACAGCAGGGGGTGCCGGAGTCGGCCGCGGGGAGGCGCGCAGCAGGGGTGCGGCGCCGGGCGGCGATGGTCGGCGTCGGATGCTCGGGGTTCAGCTAGGGTTGGAATTTGGGGAAAGGGGTTTGGGTGTGGTGAATGAAGTGTGGAGAGGAAGAGGGTTTGAGAAGAGTTTAAATAGGGTAAAATCGGGAGTTTCGAAACTTAGGAGTCTCCGGCGGTTTGCTCGGGGAGGCCGAGAGTTGCCGAGCAACGTATGGGAGAGCAACGTATGGGAGAGGAAAGGTTTTCCCTCATCTGATGGTTTAAAGAGAGAGTTTAATAAAACTTTTAATAAAAGAATTATTTTATTATTCATTTAAGAAAATGTAATATATAAATAATAAGAGATTTCTGATTAGTTTTGGAAAACCGATCTTGGATTCGAGATGGGTTCGGGACAGGTTCGGAATAAAATAAAAATTCAATTATTTAATTTGAAAAAAAATATATTTTTCCTTAACTGTCAATAACAATAATAATAAATACTAATAATACAAATAAAACCAAAAATATATGTTATGACCAAAAACAATTAAAAATACCGAACGAAATCCGGGAAGCGGGTTTCACAACCTTCCCTCCTTAGAAAATTTCGTCCTCGAAATTTAAGCTTTTAACCTCTGCTAGTAAATTCTAAAATTTAATGAGTCACATCACTAAAATTTTAGTTCAATCACATATCGTATCAAACCCAACCAATTTATATTTCTTGATTAACATTTCAAAGCTCATCCTCGAAATTCGAATTTGAACAATAATCCACAGATCCTATTCTTCATTTTTTTTCCAACTCAAATAATAAATAATAACTATTTATGCCAAATCTCAAAATCACCAATATTCTCAACTCCTCGAAATTTGGTTTTCCGCAAAATTTCAAAGTTTTGAATCAAATCCAATCCTTAAACGTTAAATTTAAATTCAATGCTCCAAACTTACAACCTTCAAATTTATATCTTGCAATATAATGATAATCTTCTTGAAAATCAAATTCAATTATACTACATCCCTCAAAACTTATGATTTTACAAAATCGCAATGTGCCAAATAAATTCTATCCTTAAATTTTAATCCTACAAAGCTTCCACTTTCCACCTTAGAAAACATCAAATTTAAAATTTTACCCATCAATTCCAATTCTAGTAAGAAATCAAATCATAAGGTCAAAATCTTTATTGCTAATCCAAGAAAAAAAAATTACATCCTCACATTCAAGTTTTTCAAGCTAATTAAAATTGGAATCCAAATATGCCATTTCTTGTATCCAAAAAATTAACATCTTCAAACATCAATTGGTGACTCGATCATAAAATCAAATCAAATCCTCAGTCAATTTTTTTTTACTAATGTTAATTCGATGAATAAGTTTTTTTCTCCTCATTCAAATAAAAAAAATAATTTTCTCAAAAGTCAAAATTCAATCTTTGTCACGTAATGTTTGTCTCCAAGAATTTATAGAACTTCCACAGATTTGATTTCCTCTTTAACCTAAAGTTCATCCATCTCAATTTCAAAATCTAAATTCAAACATCAAAAGATTCAAACACAACCTTCTCAAAGATTTAAATTTAATCATGGCTACTCTCTCTCCTTTAATAAAGCGCAAGATGATCATCTCTATATAATTATCCTGCCGCGAGGATCTATAAAATAGTTTTAAAAATAACATACCATAAGTTTTTAAATAATTCGACAAATGAAAATAAAAAAACTTACTGTCATTTCACAAATCAAATTCCTACATAAAATAAATGAGGAAAATTTGTAAATAAAAAAATCATACTTCAAAAACTTTGATAACCTTTAAATGGGATCCTTAAATCAAAATTTACTTTCAAAACTGAAATCATAAATGTTTCATATATATCTCATATTTAGAGACAACTAATTTAAAACTCGAAGCCACATCACCAAAATTTATTTGTGTTAATCTACCAAATTTAAATCCTCTAATCTTTCAATTTCTACTCAACATGATATTCTTCCCTCAACTGGTAGATTTTATATTCAATTAATTACATCTTCGAAAATATTTAATCAAAACTTCTTGTGGCTTATCATTACAAAAATTGTTCTCCTTAAAATCAAAAGTGTCAACTCTTCAAGGTCAATATAAAATTTAATTCTAAGATGCATATGATATTATTACTCAAATAAGATCTTTTCCTTTATTAATTTTCACTAAACTCAAGTTCATATTATCGGGTGCAATCTTCTCAATTTTTTTTTTTTTTGATTATCCTTTATAGTTAATTCACCATGCACCTTCCTAGAGTGCATCTCTATGCCTAACATTGACAACCCTTAATCTTCAATGTCAAACTATTCACAAACTTTCCTCGATACTAATCACCATTGTACATTTTAACTCATATATATCCTATATATCACGCGCTCTAAAAATCCAAGCTATAAAATATTCTAGGTTTACTTATAAGGCAAAATCAGATTCGAGGCATGTTTGCTAAATATCAAGATAAAATGTAAACATGTTTAGAATCTTTTAGAATATTTTGTTGTGATCAAAATCATGAATAAACATCGAGGTATAATTTAAATAATCATAACGAGTTCAAAGTTCTAAACATGATAGAAAATGTAGATGATTGTTCTTCTGAGATTAAGGGATTTATCAAAATATGTGTTTGAGATTCAAGAGACTGGGGCTAAAATCAAGAGGAGTATCTGTTCTCCGATTTCAAAGATGAAATGATCAACCTTGATTTGAATAATTGAGTCAAACACTAGATAAGATAGAAGCATCACCGCTTCAGATTAAGTAAGAAAAAAAAACCAATGATAATATTCCCGACAAATCACTCAGGGAATACAAAAATATTTTGAGAAGAATAATTTCATAACTAAGGAAAGTTAAAAACTTGAGAGAAGGTAAGCCTCATTGATTCAAGGAAATCAAATTGAAATTGTCTAGTAACGCCAAGAAATTAAATAGCTTTGGGACAGCTAAAAATCTCCTTAACTTAAGGAAATTTAACAATAGAATGGATTCAAAAAATGTGATCAATTTTCTGACCGTTCCTGCTTCATAATCATAGAAGCTTTCTAGGCCTTGATTTGATCAAAAATTGCATAGAGAGTAGGGTTTTAAGATGAGTGGAGGAAGTCAACATATGAGAATATTCTCGATCTTTGGAATAACTCAGGAGATAACAATCAATATTGAAATTGAAAATAACCCCTTTAAGAGAATCATGAACTAAACTAATTCTTCTGGTAATAATTGACCTTGAGGTTTAAATGGTCCCAGAAGAATTTTGATTCATGATTGATTCCGAAAAAGTTAGTCAATTGGAAAGGAGATCAAAGCAAAAGGTTGGATAATGGTTGTAGATATATATATTGGGTAGATAAGAATTTATCAGGGATGCTAAGAGAATTCGAAATTCTACATAGCGAACGAATCAAGATTTCAATTAAAGGTAGAGAAGTAATGAAGAATTCGAAATTTAGGTTTGATAAAGAAGAAGAAGACCAAAGAATTCAATCTTATTCCAAAAAGAATATGAATCCTAAGGTATACTAGAACCTGAAAATTATGGTAGGAAAAATAATCTCGAAAGTCATGGGACACTCAAAGGTACAATCAGCCTAATCTAGATAAGGTTTAGGTACAAACACAAACAAGGTATCCTACGAATCTATAAGCAGGCAAAAAATAGATTTTTAAGTAAATAATTTTCGGCCCTATAATGTAACATGGTGTATATCATCTAAGTGTTCTAGTTGTTTCTAAAGTCTGTTTTTCCTAAAGTCTCAACTATCCCTAGGTCAAGTTTCAGAACTGCGCAATGGTCTAGACTAAGTTGACTAGACCAATTTACAGATCTGACCTGCATGGGCCACCACTAAAAATATGTCACGACCCGGTCCCAAATTCTTGGGTCAAATCGGATCATGCCCAGCCTGCACCGTTGTTGAGACGGCGGCAGTAAGCTGTATCAAGCAGTGAAATACATGCAGATGAAATTTTAACGAAATATAAAAATCATTTTATTCAATTTGAAATTTCTGAAATACAACAACTATTAATTACAACTACATTTGATACATTGGTTACTAAAAAATTTACTATCCAGCTCTACTGATCTTGGATTCCAAGTTCTGCGGGGACATGCATCAGATCTTCAATGACTCGATCACCTAAAATGTTGGTCTCCAGTCAGGAGGGAGCAAAGTACAATTCATGCAAATTTTAACAATTAAAATGACAATTAATATCATGCACTTTTAAACAGTTTGAAGATGAACAGTTTTGAAATAATACAGTACAGTAATGTGAATAGGTAATGAATATGACCGGATTGGGTTACAGTAGTATCCTAGCGATACGGTATGGCTTGTCCCCGTGTGAAGAGGGGAAAGCTAATACAGTCAGTTATCCTAATTTTGGATTTGGTCATATCCACTACTCTACTCCCCCAGTCCCCAACAGTACGGTCAGTACTCTCGAAAGAGTTCGTGTATAACAGTGGTTTAAACTTGCAATGAAATGATTGTTAAAATAATCGTAAATTTACATAAATGTACTTGCCTTAAACTTCTCAGGTTGGACGAGATTGGTACTTCGGGATTTGAACAGTCACACTCTTCCTTGAAATCCTACATTTCGGGAATTTGTCTCAGAAACCACAACTCTAGAATTATCTAGTTACAATCTCTAGATTTTTGTCTCCTAGTCAATTTTTAGTCTTGTATTAACCAACACAATCAAAAACACGTTTTTCTAGTGCGTTACATTTAAGGAAATCTAAATTTATATTTTATTTCGGAAAACTTATTTTTATCAATTTATTGGGAAATAGTTAGTATTTTATAATTATATATATAAATATATTTTCTTTTCTTTAAATGAGAAAATCGTGAATTTCTAACTAATAATTAATATTAATTAATCCTACTCGTTCACAATCCCAGAAAATCCACAGCTACTTCCTACTTATTACAAATTTACAAAAAAATAGATAAATGGGCTTATGCCCTTACATTCCCAAGAATTAAAATAAGAGAAAATTCGTTAGTCCTGTAAACTGCCTACAAATTAAATATGAATAATATTTAATAATTTAATTAAAATATAAAATATTATTGAGTCTCAGAACTGGTCTAATCGTCATTTTTATAGCTAATGCCTCAACGTCCGGACGAAACCGGTTTCGTTTGCAGTTAGCCAGGGCCCATTGACCAATACGGTTGTCGCCCAAATAAATCCAAAAATAGTATTCTTTTCTGAAATTCATTTTAAAATTATATAATCAAATTTTTATAGAAATTTCGGCAGCATTCCCTCTATTTTCGGGATAACCCAAAACTGGGAAACGCGCCGATTTTTCCTGCAAAATAAATCCTAAACCAGGGATACCCAATTTTCAAACAGAAAATAATATCCAAAAACCCGAAGATAATATCCACAGCCTAAAAATGTCAAACCAGAACTTCTTCCGAAATGATCTTCGGAAAACAGAAGCTTCTAACTTACTACCAAAAATCTCAGAACCTATCCAACAAGTGTTCGAAAATTCCGAAATCAGAAAGATCAACGAAGCAAACCAACAGCATACCAATTCCGAAGAAACTTCGGAAAAATGGTAACGTAATTGAAACGTAACCAAAAACTCCGAATTCCCGAAGGAATCGGTGGACCAATTTTTCATCATAGACTAAAAGAACTATGGGACTATCCAGAAGTTATCGAAATCGACGAAATCCGAAGTAATGCCTCAGACTCGGAACTTTCAGCGCTTGCGGACAGTAGGAAACCACAGATCTGAGTCGGGTACGCTGACCGAGTGGGGCAGAGTTGCTCGGAACCGCCAAGAACAGCGGCGTCGACGAAAAATGTCGGAAAGCTCAGGAACTAGGGCACGACAGGGGTTTCGGCCAGGGAAGAGAACCATCCAAGGAGACGCGCAAGGGCGCGGGGTGCTCGGCCAAAGGCCAGCGAACTAGGACAGATCCGCGAGGTGGTTGCCGAAGGGAGCTCGGCGGGGAGGAGGCCACACGGGGCGGGTCCTGGCCGGAGTTGGGCGCGGCCAGAAGGTCGGGCCGGCTAGGAGGAGGTCGGCAGAGGGGTGCGCTGCGGGCTGAGCCGCGCCGGAGTGCACAGCAGGGGGTGCCTGAGTCGGCCGCGGGGAGGCGCGCAGCAGGGGTGCGGCGCCGGGCGGCGATGGTCGGCGTCGGATGCTCGGGGTTCAGCTAGGGTTGGAATTTGGGGAAAGGGGTTTGGGTGTGGTGAATGAAGTGTGGAGAGGAAGAGGGTTTGAGAAGAGTTTAAATAGGGTAAAATCGGAAGTTTCGGAAACTTAGGAGTCTCCGGCGGTTTGCTCGGGGAGGCCGAGAGTTGCCGAGCAATGTATGGGAGAGCAACGTATGGGAGAGGAAAGGTTTTCCCTCATCTGATGGTTTAAAGAGAGAGTTTAATAAAACTTTTAATAAAAGAATTATTTTATTATTCATTTAAGAAAATGTAATATATAAATAATAAGAGATTTCTGAATTAGTTTTGGAAAAGCGATCTTGGATTCGAGATGGGTTCGGGACAGGTTCGGAATAAAATAAAAATTCAATTATTTAATTTGAAAAAAATATATTTTTCCTTAACTGTCAATAACAATAATAATAAATACTAATAATACAAATAAAACCAAAAATATATGTTATGACCAAAAACAATTAAAAATACCGAACGAAATCCGGGAAGCGGGTTTCACAAAACACAAAGAATATACAAGTCCAAGTCCAAAGTCTCTAATACTAAACAAAAATAATAACAGCCCCAAGAGTAACTGGAGACAAGGTCCAGTACAAAAACCTACTCTATCTACAGGATATGTGGTATCTCGCCCTGTGGTGCTGCACCCTACTGATCTAGGGTATCTGTCTCTAAACCTACTACGTCCGGTGGGTCGTAGTAACTATAGTAATAGTCCTCCTCTGTATCTGTAATAATTGTCAACATATTCGGTCAGGATAGAACGAGTACATATATCTCATAACAGATCTCAAGATAGGATAAAAGCCATAAGACTGTAAATAGAGCATATACAATAAAATCATGGAGTGTACATATATGTTTCATGGCATGGTAAGCTGTAGAGCTAGAGCTAGAACAGAAAAGTAGAACTGATCATGTTATGTACACAAATCCGGGTAATCCATCTATCCAATGTGTGTGAGTAGTAGTTTCAACTTGTAATCGGCTTGGGCACCTGTAAGTAACTGGCCTGGCTAGTTATAAGTGCGGTATATGACTAACACTGTTCGGGAATGTGAGATGGATTTGATCACAAGCATACGCTACTACTCCCCCGCCCCCAACTGGTAGAATGGATCCAAACAGGACACGTCACTGCATGGGATTCTATGAGAAGGGAGCAAATCTTCTCTAGAATCGGTGACCATATATTGCACAAGAGCTACAAGGGAGCTTGCACAATACATCCCAAGCTAACAAGGAGTAACATCTCTTGTCGAGATCCAGGAATACCAATCCGTGAGAACCATGTGTCAGAAATAAGTATATCTACACTAAGTACATGAATCATAACAGTTATCATAAACTGGAAAAAGTTATCAGAGAATGTACTCGCCTGTGATATGATATAATATGTCAACTGTATCCAATGCAGCGCCTCGAGGACCTATAGATAGCAAGACGTATCAATACTATGTTTAGGAAGTAAAGTCAAATCAATTTAAATCCTATTAAGTCATTTTAGGTCAAGACAAGTCTAGTTAGGTCAAACCTGGTCATAGGAAAACATTGGAAGTCAATCCAAATCAAACTAGGTCAAAGGTTGACTTACAGTTGACTTTTGGTCAACGAGTCAACACTGGTCAACTCAAGGTCAATGGTGACTAACAGTTGACTTTTGGTCAACTGTTCAACTCTAATAAAATTTGGGACTAAATTGGGTAAAGTGTTGACCCATGGTTGACTTTTGGTCTAAAAAGTCAACCGTGGTCAACCAAGGTCAAGACCAGGTCAAGGCGACTATTTCTAACCATTTCCAACCCTTACAACCCATATCCAAGTCCATCTTGAACTCCGAAACCCATATCTTGGCCGTAGGCCAATACCTTAAATTTACCCTTTACAAAGGTAAATTCCTAACCTAGCCCAATACCAAGTTAGCCTACCTACGCTTGGTATTTCGACCCGTGCTTCCTAGGGTAGCTAGATACTACCGTGTCTAGACAGTACCAACCGCTACACGGCCAATCCTAACCCATCTAACCCATGTTAGGGCGTACCCTAGTGTTTGGTCAATTACCTTGACCAATACCAAGGTAAACCCAAACCTAGTCTCTAACCATATCCAAAACCCATTCCCTCTCACCCCGATTTGATTTCCTATATTTCCTATCCCGTATCCTAGTAACTCTAGTATTTCGATACCAAATTGGTATCCTAGATACCTCATTCTCTAGGATTTAGGTAAATTCCCAATCCTACACTACTAATAACACCACTACTATCACCATTACAACTCCTACAAATACTACTCTTCTTTCCCTTCTCCTTTCTTTTTTCTTCCCTTCTCCTCCTCTTTCTCCTTGTTACTGCTGCTCCTACTGCTGCCTATGCCACTGCTACTGCTGCTCAAATTGCTGCTGCTGCTGCTATTGCTAGCTGCTGCTGCTGCTGCTATTGCTAACTGCTGCTGCTGCATCTGCTAAAGCTGCTGCTGTTGCTACTGCAGTAGCTACTGCTGCTACTGCAGTCTACTGCTGCTGCTGCCCCTTCTTCTTCCTCATCTTCTTCTCCTACCACTTTCTCTTCTACTACTTCTTCCCCTCTCTCTCTCTCTCTATATATATATATATATATATATATATATATATATATATATATATATATATATATATATATATATATATATATATATATATATATATATGTAAAACCTACTATCAATACACTACTCCCTTCACTAATCCCATCCTCTAACACACACACACTCAAACACACACTCTCATGACACCACCACCACCACCACTCTCCTCTACACACACACAATTATATATATATATATATATATATATATATATATATATATATATATATATATATATATATATATATATATATATTTTATATATATATATATATATATATATATATATATATATATATATATATATATATATATATATATATATATATATAAAATATATATATATATATATATATATATATATATATTATATATATTATATATATTATATATATATATATATATATATATATACACACCTCTCTAAAAAGGGAAAAAAAACTCCTAATAAAATCCCTAAACTAGGTTTTAGGGAAACCTATAAAAGCTATGGTCGACTTGTAGAGAATGGTCTCCTCTACATTTATTGTAAAGAAATAAATATAAATGAGGAATTTATGAGGGTTAAGGAGCATACCTAAATGTAGATCTCTTGAAGAAGAAGGAACTTAAAAAAAAGAATGAAATGAAGAGAGAGAGAGATGACTTAAGAATGAAGTAAAGAGAGGGAGGGATGGCCTATATGCGGCTGGCCATGGGGGTCCCAAATGGGTTTGGGTGGAGACCCATTAGGCCTCCACACCCATTAGACCTGGTTTGGTTGGATTTGGTTTAAGCCTCTAAATGACTAGTTAAGCCATGGTAGTTTGGTTTATGGTTTCTAGCCTAGTTAGGATGGCATGTGGGCCAAGCCCAGCTACTATGTGGGTTCCACTAGTGTCCAGACTACCCAGGTCTCCAACTTAAGTCCAAATTGGATAAAATTTAAACTAAATCAACCAAATCCCTAAAAATCCTATACAATCAAATAAAATTCCCCAAAATTATAAAACTTGAAAAATGACAAAAATACCCCTAATTCGAGAACTGGGATTGACAAATCTACCCTCCTTAAAAGAATTTCGTCCTCGAAATTGAATGAGAAACTAACACAGCAACATGAATAGAACAAGGAAGGAAAAGAAAGAATTTTACCTCAAGGCTCGAAGAGATATGGGAATCGCTCCCGTATGTCGTCCTCTCTCTCCCAGGTAGACTCACCTGGAGAGTGGTGCCTCCATGCAACGTGAACCAAGGGAATGACATGGTTCCGGAGCACCTTCTCTCTTCGGTCCAAGATCTCAACCGGTTTCTCTGGATAGCTGAGTGTCGGTCCCACTTCGATCTCGGAGTGGTCCAAGACGTAACTGGGATCTGCTACGTACCGTCTCAGCTGCGACACGTGGAACACGTTGTGCACTCACTCTAGTGCGGGCGGTAACTCCAATCGGTAAACCACTGCACCGACCCTGCCCAAGATACGGAAAGGTCCGATGTATCGTGGACTAAGCTTCCCGCCGCCACCAAAACGAATCGTGCCACGCGTCGGAGAAATCCGCAGAAACACAAGATCACCAACCTAGAACAAAAACACAAGGCTTAAAGCTTGATATAAAATAATCACAATCAGACTCAAATACTAGAAAAATCTAAACTATACCTCAAACTTCAACGGCCTCCGGTGGCTATCGGCCCAATGCCGCTGCCTGTCCTGCGCCACCCGAAGTCTATCTCTGATAACCCTGACCTTCTCCGTAGCATCCACTACCATCTCAGGGCCAAGCAAAACCCTTTCGCCGACATCATCCCAAGACAAAGGAGTACGACACCTCCGTCCGTATAGAGCCTCGAAAGGTGACATCTCTATACTGGCTTGGTAGCTGTTGTTGTAAGCAAACTCTACCAGTGAAGGTGGTCCTCCCAAGATCCTCCGAAGTCCAAGACACAGGTACGAAGCATATCTTCGAGGGTCGGAATCGTCCTCTCCGACTGCCCGTCTGTCTGGGGGTGGTATGCGGTACTGAACTTGAGCGATGTGCCCAAGCGAAGCTGCAAACTCCTCCAGAAGTGGGAAGTGAATCGGCTGTCCCAATCCGAGACTATACTCACTGGAACCCCGTGTAATCGGACTATCTGCCGCACGTACATCTCGGCCAGCCTCTCCGTAGACAAACCCAACTTGAAAGACAAAAAGTGGGCCGATTTGGTCAATCGATCAACAATGACCCAAATCGCATCCTTCCCTCCTGGAGAGCGCGGAAGTCCAGATACAAAGTCCATAGTGATATGCTCCCACTTCCACTCAGGAATGGGTAGTGGCTGGAGCAATCCACCGGGTCTCTGCCTCCCGGCTTTCACCTGCTGGCACACCAAGCATCTAGAAACGAACTGAGCCACCTTGCGTTTCATGCCATACCACCAAACATGTTGTCTCAAGTCTCTATACATCTTATTGGCTCCAGGATGCATAGAGTACTGAGAACGATGCACCTCCTGAAGAACCTCCTCCCGAAGTCCTCCGTTCGGCACGCACAATCTGGTACCATGCCTCAACGACCCATCTCCCGCTATAGAGAACTTATCCAACAGTCCTGCCCGGACCTGCTCCCTGATGACCCTCAGAGCCTCATCCTTAAACTGAGCTGCTTTGACTCTGTCCATCAGCTCTGACTGTACCTGAAGACCCCACATCTGCTCCTTAAACCCAGGAACTATCACCTCTATGCCCAAGCTCTCCAAATCTGCCAGAAGGTGACGATCCATCGTCAAACACATGGCCACGGGATACCTGTTCAAAGCATCCACAACCACGTTGGCCTTCCCCGGATGATACTGTAAGGATATATCAAAATCCTTCATCAGCTCTAACCATCGCCTCTGTCTCATATTCAGCTCCTTCTGGGTAAACACGTACTTCAAGCTCTTGTGGTCAGTATAAATCTCCACACGCTCTCCGTACAAATAGTGTTTCCATAGCTTCAAAGCAAATATAACCGCTGCCAACTCCAAGTCATGAGTCGGGTAGTTCTTCTCATGTGGTCGTAACTGCCTAGATGCATAAGCAATTACCTTCCCATGCTGCTGAAGAACGCAACCCAGACCCTTCTCCGAAGCATCACTGTAGATCGTGAATCCTCCGGACCCAGATGGCAACGTCAAAATAGGAGCCGATGTCAACCTCGTCTTCAGCTCCTCGAAAGCAGCCTGACACTCATCAGTCCAGACGAACTCCACGTCCTTCCTGGTGAGTCTAGTCATCGGCTCTACTATTCGAGAGAAGTCCTGCACGAACTTCCTATAATAGCCTGCCAAACCCAGAAAGTTCCGAATCTCGGCAACTGAAGTCGACCAAGACTCCACCGCTGCAATCTTCCTCTGATCCACTAAAATTCCATCACCGGATACAACATGGCCCAGGAACTCCACTCGATCCAAGAAGAACTCGCACTTCGACAGCTTCCCATACAGCTGCTGTAACGCTCCAGTCCCAAAATACATAGGACCAAGTACGTGAACATGCCAGCTGCACATATACGAAGAACACTCCAATATATGAAATCCTCATATATGTACATAAGCTGTAAATAAAATAATCACAGACCAGAATAACATATCTAATCTCATCACAGCTCAACACAGAAGATAATGAAGTCCAAATAAATAAATAAGAGTATCAAAAGATAGCCGGGTGAACATACTCACTCCAAACAGCTATGAAAAATAGTCTCACAAGATCGGAGTCCAACCTCCGCAAAAATAGAAATGAAAGAGATGTAAAATAATGTCCACTAATGTCTCAAATATAGAATAGACTAGAAATCAGTAGTGACTGCCTCATCATCAATGTAGGATAGCTCCAACGCCGCTCCGTACTCCTGTGGAAAATCGTCTAAACCTGGAGAGATAACCAGGTCCTCAGGGGACATAGCAAGATACAAGAAAACACCATGCCATATAAACTATGATAATATAATAAGAGAAAAAGGTATGCATGCAATCGGGTTCCTGACCATTCTACTGTGAATATGCAGTTGAGGTGCAATCCTTCGACGCATGAGCCCTGGCTGAATATAGGATCTGGTATAGTCCCATCTTGGGCACCAGTGACCAAGAGCATGACGTTCAAAAATGACAGTGGCCAACCTGAGAGGCTCATACCCGTATCTCAAGCGGAGCTTCCGGGTTACAAGGGAAGTGCAATCGAAGCCCATACGTCAGGTAATGTTCTTCCCACCCAATGCCTAGTATCATCATCTCCATGACTGACATCTACCTCTAATAACCGCCAAGTCTTCTAGCATGCAACTCTATTGGCAGTTACCCCTATCCGTCGCACGCTCCATACGTATCGGTGGCCAGCCGACTACGCGGATACGTGTCCTACATGTGACTCACATCACGTGATACAACAAGTGTCAAGGCCATATGAGATATACCAATACCTCAACATCAATGGGTGGTCACTAGACTAAGTCAATGTAAGAGAAATAAATAAGACAAGATAAACGACCGATAGAGTCGCTTGCACCCTAGTGTGACTTGGACGCACAGTTTAAATATCGAGAAATAGGAAATGCTGAAAAATAACAACTGAAAATAAGAAATATAATAATCACAAAGTAAGGTGGTAAGGTATCTTGCCTGATGGTGCAAAGTGGCAAGTCCAAGTAATCACAATGTCAGCCAAAAAATGTCACAATCTCCAAACAACTCCGGACGCTGAAAAAAACATCAAAAATGCACTCGGTGTAAAATATATACCTAGGAAACGCATGTCCAAAAGTTCAATTCTGGAACAGGGGCAAAATCGTAATTTCGGGTCAAAACGATGTCCGCCGTTGGACCCGCTTTGTACCGAAATGCGTGCTAAATTCTATGGTCTCTAAAGTCGTCAAACTACATGTCTACGGATTCAATTTGAGGAGAGGAACTCAACGGTATGTCTAGTTTTGGATTCCGATGAGCCGTGTACAAAATCGCCCGTTTGAGTGGGTCGCGGGCCCGCCAAAAATGGGCTCCGATTCGACCTTCTCAGAATTGAACCAAACTTGGCATACAGGACCAAAATTTCGATCCGGACCTGTTGGCACAAGTTTCGTCTCGAATTGACGACTGTACACGAAGTTATGGGTAAGTTTGCAAAACGTCGATATAGGGGTATCTCGACGGATACGGACTGATTCCGTCGTGCACACACGAGGAAACTGAGTTTCGTCAGTTCCCACACGTTCGCAACGTCCATACGCGCCTTTCGAAGCGTATAGTGCGCGACCACGTCGCCCGGTTTGTCGGGGCGCACGTCGTATCGGAGAAAAATTCAGAAATTTACTATTTTGAAAACAGTTTTTCGCACAAATTTAACATGGGTTTAATTCTTGCACAGTAATTGAAACACCGATCTACCAGTTGCGTTTTAGTCGTAGTTAGGTTGTCTTCTACTGTTTTCAATTAGTTCCTACATTACTTTACTGCACAGCAAAAATTTTGGCCGACAAGTTGTCGTTTTAAAACAGTTTTTAGTATTACAGAAAATATGTTTTTCTTCAACTTCGTCTCGATTTTTCGAGCAAGTCGATGGGTTGTTTCGAAATCCACCTGAAGGATCTCGAAGAGGGTCAAGTCTACTTTCCAGAAAATCTTACGGATCGAAAATCGATGCTACGAGTAAAAAGTTACGTCGTAGGGAAGTAGGGTACCTTGAGTGGGAAAACTGCTCCGTGGGTGACGCGGGGCTGACTTCCAATGCTCCATTCGTCGCGCACAAAACTCCGTCGCTGGTAAAACGAACTCGTAGGCGAAGGGGGTATGATCAGCCTCAACTTTCGTTTTGGAAGATTAGGGTTTTGAGGTCTAGAGAAAAAGTTATATTTATATCAACTTGTGGCAAAAACCTAATACTAATAGATTTCCTACCAACCCATGGGTCGGGTTTCCTTTTCTTTGCGTTGGTTGCTGCCATGTGCAGCTAGCGGGTGGGGCCCGCCCCCTTTGTGGGTGGTTGACCTTAATTTTTTTTTAAACACTTAAACATTTAAACCTACCTGAGGTGTTAATGGCTCAGCTAACGGGCCGCCCCTTTGGGGTGTGGGCCGGCCCCACATTTTTTTTATAATATATAACTATATATATATATATATATATATATATATATATATATATATATATATATATATATATATATATATATATATATATATATGAAAACAATCACACAAAAATCCTATAATTTGTAAATAAGTAACAAAATCTTTTATAATAATTGAAGTCTATATTTAGTAGCACTTTAAAATATCAAGCACACAATCACACACATAATATATACATTTATATATCTATAAATACACCCATATGTACCAACTAACTCTTTAATGCCAAATAATATATAAAAATAAAATTTTAAATCACAAAAATAATTAGAAAATCTTGGGGGTTTACATCCTACCCAACTTAAAGAAAATTTCGTCCTTGAAATTAAATTAAGGTCGGGGTCTGAATGCAATGCAAGAAAAATTGATAGTAATTTAAAAACTTACGTGCAAGACATACCTTCGTCTTTGAACAAATGCGGGTAGCGGGTTCGAATGTCGTCCTCGCGCTCCCAATGGAATAGATTGATTCCGCAACACCTTCACTCAGCGATCGAGGATACCTACTGGTTGCTCTTCATACGAAAAACTCGGTCCAACTGTGATCTCGGAGTGATCAAGCACATGATTGCTGTCCGCCACGTACCTCCTCAACTGAGATACATGGAATACGTCATGCACTCCCTCTAGCGACGGTGGCAGTTCCAATCTGTAGGCAACCTCTCCAACACGTTCCAAGACATCGAAAGGGCCGATGTACCTTGGACTCAACTTGCCACGTCCTCCGAATCGAATCGTGCCTCTAGTGGGGGATATTTTCAAGAACACATGGTCACCCTCTTTGAACTCCAAGGGTCAACGACGATTATCTGCCCACTGCTTCTGACGATCCTGCGCTGCTCGCAGGTGGCCCTGAATTTTCTTCACTGCCTCCACTGTGCTCAAGACCAACTCGGGACCCAATAGCTGTCGCTCTCCTATGTCGCTCCAACAAACAGGAGACCGACACTTCCTACCATACAATGCCTCAAACGGAGCCATCTGAATGCTCGCTTGATAGCTATTGTTGTAGGAAAACTCAACAAGATGGAGATGGTCCTCCCATGAACCGCCAAAATCAAGCATGCACGCTCTCAACATATCCTCTAGCGTCTGTATGGTACGCTCTGACTGGCCGTCTGTCTGCGGATGGTATGATGTGCTAAACTTCAATCGAGTGCCCAAACTCTCTTGCATACTCCTCCAAAAATGTGAGATAAATCTCGAGTCATGGTCCGACATAATACTAACAGGCACACCGTGTAGTCTCACAATCTGCTCCATATACATCCCTGCCAATACCTCTGTCGACTGGCCCACTCTAAAAGGTAAGAAATGGGCCGACTTCATAAGTCTATCAACAATCACCCATACTGCGTCACGTCCCCTAGGACTCCGAGGAAAACCCATGACGAAATCCATAGTAATGTGCTTCCACTTCCACTCAGGAATGGGTAGCGGCTGTAATAATCCGGCCGTCCTCTGGTGCTCCGCCTTCACTTGTTGACATACCAAGCACTTGGCAACGAAACGAGCTATCTCTCGCTTCATTCTATGCCACCAATAATACTGTCGTAAGTCACGATACATCTTGGTCCCTCCGGGATGAATGGAGTATGCCGAACTGTGAGCCTCGGCCATCAGCTCCTGCCGTAGATCTCCATTGGGTACATAAATGCGATCACCACATCGCAGTGTCCCATCTGAGTGGATCCTCAAACCTGTCTGCTTTCCTGCTTCAGTCCTCTCTTTCAGTCGTCGAAATCTAGCATCATTGGGCAATGCTGCCTTGATGCGCTCTACTAATGTTGATTGCACTTGAAGGTTGGCTAATACGCCGTCTGCTCCAGGCAATACTACCTCAATACCAAGCTGCTCCAAGTCTCTAATTAATTCCTTCTGTGTAGTCAAAAAGTGTGCCATGGGCTTGCGGCTCAATGCGTCTGCTACGACATTAGCCTTGCCCGGATAATAATGAAGCTCGATCTCATAATCCTTCATCAACTCCAACCAACGTCGTTGTCGCACATTCAACTCTTTTTGTGTGAACACGTACTTGAGGCTTTTATGATCAGTGTAGATATCAACCTTTTCACCGTACAAGTAGTGTCTCCATAGCTTCAAAGCAAAGATAACCGCTGCGAGCTCTAGATCGTGGGTCGAATAATTCTTCTCGTGCACTCTCAACTGTCGCGATGCATATGCTACTACCCGACCGTGCTGCATCAATACACATCCTAATCCTTTCCCGGATGCGTCGCTGTAGATCACAAATCCTCCTGGGCCCGATGGTAGTGTCAAGATCGGTGCTGTGGTCAATCGCTTCTTCAACTCGTCGAAAGCGGCTTGACACTCGTCTGTCCATACAAACTCTTGATCCTTGCAAGTCAATCGAGTCATTGGCCCCGCTATTCGAGAGAAATCTTCTACGAATCGTCGGTAGTAACCCGCAAGTCCGATGAAACTTCTCACTTCAGAAGCTGATGCGGGATCGGGCCATGATTTGACTGTTGTGATCTTCTCTGGGTCTACTGATATACCATCGCCCATAACAATATGACCAAGGAATGATACCTCCTTGAGAAAGAAATCACACTTGCTAAGCTTCGCAAAGAGTCTCTCGTTCCTCAATGTTCCCAAAACTATCCGTAGATGCTGCTCATGCTCCTCTTGACTCTTGGAGTAAATCAAGATATCGTCTATAAAGACTACTACAAATTTGTCCAAGTACTGGTAAAAGATCTTGTTCATTAAATTCATAAAAACTGCGGGAGCATTGGTCAAACCGAAAGGCATGACCAAGAACTCGTAGTGTCCATACCTCGATCGAAAGGCCGTCTTTGCAATGTCTTCCTTCCGAACCTTCAACTGGTGATAGCCTGATCGTAAGTCAATCTTGGAGAATACTTTTGCTCCACTCAGTTGATCGAATAGATCGTCTATACGTGGCAAGGGATACTTGTTCTTCACCGTCACTGCATTCAATGCTCTGTAGTCGATGCACATGCGCACTGTCCCGTCTTTCTTAGGTACAAAAATAATGGGTGCTCCCCATGGTGACGCACTGGCACGAATAAATCCCTTTTCTAATAAGTCATCAATCTGCGTCTTCATCTCTACCAACTCCTTGGGTGCCAGACGATATACTCGGGATGAAATAGGCTCGGCTCCGGGAATAAGCTCAATAGAAAACTCAATATCTCGGTCAGGTGGTAGTCCTGGCAACTCCTCGGGAAATACATCCTCGAACTCGGTGATAATAGGGTGCTGAGGGGTGTCATGCATCATCATATGTGTCCCCGATGCGGGTGTATCACAACTCTCTCCGTCTTCTTTAGTGAACTCAAATTCTGCCCCATTCGGTGGTCTAAAGATAATACTGCTCCTATGGCAGTCTATGAGGGCGAAATGCTGGCTCAACCAGTCCATTCCAAGAACCACATCGAATGTTGGCATAGGGAATACAAGAAGTCGTGCCATCATCTCTCTGCCATTTATTACTATAGGACAAAGTCTACAAACACCACTAACAGGTACAACTCCTCCTCCAGTGAGGATTTTAACATTCTTAGCTAAGGGTGTGATGGAAATGTTGTGTCTAGTGGCAAAACTAGTGGCTATAAATGAATGCGTGGCTCCAGTATCAAATAATGTAATAGCAGGAAAAGATGTAACTAAAACCGTACCTGCTATGACCCCTGCCTCTGTCTCTACATTCTCAACAGCTAGAGAGAATGCCTTTCCATGGTTCTGTCCTGGGCCTTGAGCTCTGGCCTTGTGGTACTGTGCTGTCTGTGGGGGTAATGGTGGACGAGGTGCTGGGGCTGTGGGCCTCTGGGCCTGATGTGCCTGAACCAGAGCCTGCTGCTCAGGACAATCTCTGGCCAAGTGCTGTCCTGATCCACATATCATACATAAGCCCAAATGAAGTCGACAGTCATCTCTAATAAGCCTCTGCTTCCAGCAAAAGTTATAGGTGGGCTTCTGATAAGGTGTGTGCCTCTACTGGTACTGTCCTGTAGTCCTCCTGATAGGTCCACTCTGAGTAGCTCGGGCGGGTGTAGCTGCTGGGGTATGGAGCCTCGATGTCTGCTGCTGTTCCTTGCGAAGAATCTCCTGAGCACGAGCTTCTTCCAAGACAGCTGAATGGGAGACTCGAGACTGGGTAGTCGTATAAGACTTGAGCTCTGGTGCAAGCCCCTGGTGAAATCTCCTCGCCTTCTCTAACTCCGTCGAAATCAATCCCGTACCAAATCGACTCAAGCGATTGAACTCTGAGTCATACTCATCAACTGTCATATTTCCTTGCTTCAGATGAAGGAACTGGTCGTAGAGACTATCTCTGACATGAATAGGGAAGAATCTCTCATAAAATGTATCATAGAACTGCTTCCAGGTGATCCCAGTGCCTAATCGTCTCTCTTCCGCCTTCCACCAGTGGTGAGCATTGTCTTCTAACAGTAGGTCCACTGCTGTCATCCAATCTCGAGCTGGCAACTGGGATGCCTTCAGTAGCTTCTCGGTACTAATAAGCCACTGTGACACCTCTAATGGCTTCTCCGTCCCTCTAAAGGCCTTAGGGTTCATATCTGTGAAATTCTTGATAGAGCCTTCATAGGGATGCAGAGCCGGTGCTGGTACTGGTACTGGAGGTGGTGGTGGAGGTCTAGCCATAGCTGCCATCATCGTCTGTCTCATCAGCTCAGTCTGCTGCCACTGAGCCTGCATCATGGCATACATAAACTGAGTAGTAGGGCTCCCATCAGTCGGTGGTGGAGGCATCTGAGGTCCCGACTGTGGAGGAAACTGCTGAGGGAATGGTGGTGGAGGAGGTAGTGGTACATTCCCTCCCGGTGGCATGGTAGTAGTCTGTCCAGCCTGGCTGTCTGGGGGTGCTGCGATATCTGGGTACTTAGTCATCGGTGTCGTAGTAGGCTGCGACAGTCCTGACTGGTAGGGTGTCGCTGGAGTCATGGGAGGATTCTGTCCCTCCGAAGTAGTCTCCTCACCAGATGTGAGGGCCAAGGCAGAAGTGCGTCCGCTTCGTAGATTCATACTGTTGGCACAAGGAAGATATGTTGATATTAGGAAAGATTAGATATGAAGTAAATCGAATAATCAAGGAAGTTTCAAAAGATTGGAAGTCAAGAGATAGTAGTAGTTCTGGATGAGATATTCCTATTCCTATATGCAGGTTTGTTGGGCACCGTCATGTAACCCAACAATATTAACGTTGACCTGCATGGGCTACCACAAAATATGTAACGTCCCAGTCCCAAATAAATAGGACCAAGTACGTGAACATGCCAGCTGCACATATACGAAGAACACTCCAATATATGGAATCCTCATATATGCACATAAGCTGTAAATAAAATAATCACAGACCAGAATAACATATCTAATCTCATCACAGCTCAACACAGAAGATAATGAAGTCTAAATAAATAAATAAGAGTATCAAAAGATAGCCGGGTGAACATACTCACTCCAAACAGCTATGAAAATAGTCTCACAAGATCGGAGTCCAACCTCCGCAAAAATAGAAATGAAAGAGATGTAAAATAATGTCCACTAATGTCTCAAATATAGAATAGACTAGAAATCAGTAGTAACTGCCTCGTCATCAATGTAGGATAGCTCCAACGCCGCTCCATACTCCTGTGGAAAATCATCTAAACCTGGAGAGATAACCAGGTCCTCAGGAGACATAGCAAGATACAAGAAAACACCATGCCATATAAACTGTGATAATATAATAAGAGAAAAAAGTATGCATGCAATCGGGTTCCTGACCATTCTACTGTGAATATGCAGTTGAGATGCAATCCTTCGACGCATGAGCCCTGGCTGAATATAGGATCTGGTATAGTCCCCTCTTGGGCACCAGTGACAAAGAGCATGACGTTCAAAATGACAGTGGCCAACCTAAGAGGCTCATACCCGTATCTCCAGCGGAGCTTCCAGGTTACAAGAGAAGTGCAATCGAAGCCCATACGTCAGGTAATGTTCTACCCACCCAATGCCTAGTATCATCATCTCCATGACTGACATCTACCTCTAATAACCGCCAAGTCTTCTAGCATGCAACTCTATTGGCAGTTACCCCTATCCGTCGCACGCTCCATACGTATCGGTGGCCAGCCGACTACGCGGATACGTATCCTATATGTGACTCACATCACGTGATACAACAAGTGTCAAGGCCGTATGAGGTATACCAATACCTCAACATCAATGGGTGGTCACTAGACTAAGTCAATGTAAGAGAAATAAATAAGACAAGATAAACGACCGATAGAGTCGCTTGCACCCTAGTGTGACTTGGACGCACAGTTTAAATATCGAGAAATAGAAAATGCTGAAAAATAACAACTGAAAATAAGAAATATAATAATCACATAGTAAGGTGGCATGGTATCGTTCCTGATGGTGCAAAGTGGCAAGTCCAAGTAATCACAATGTCAGCCAAGAAACGTCATAATTTCCAAACAACTCCGGACGCTGAAAAAAATATCAAAAATGCACTCGGTGTAAAAGATATACCTAGAAAATGCCTGTCCAAAAGTTCAATTCTGGAACAGGGGCAAAATCGTAATTTCGGGTCAAAACGATGTTCGCCGTTGGACCCACTTTTGCACCGAAATGCGTGCCGAATTCTATGGTCTCTAAAGTCGTCAAACTATATGTCTACGAATTCAATTTGAGGAGAGGAACTCAACGGTATGCCAAGTTTTGGATTCCGATGAGCCTTGTACAAAATCGCCCGTTTGAGTGGGTCGCGGGCCCGCCAAAAATGGGTTCCGATTCGACCTTCTCAGAATCGAACCAAACTTGGCATACAGGACCAAAATTTCGATTCGGACCTGTTGGCACAATTTTCGTCTCGAATCGACGATTGTACACGAAGTTATGGGCAAGTTTGCCAAACGTCGATATAGGGGTATCTCGACGGATACAGACTGATTCCGTCGCGCACACACGACGAAACTGAGTTCCGTCAGTTCCCACACGTCCGCAACGTCCATACGCGCCTTTCTATGTATATAGTGTGCGACTACGTCGCCCGGTTTGTCGGGGCGCACATCGTATCGAAGAAAAATTCAGAAATTTACTATTTTGAAAACAGTTTTTCGCACAACTTTAACATGGGTTTAATTCTTGCACAGTAATTGAAACACCGATCTACCAGTTGCGTTTTAGTCGTGTTTAGGTTGTCTTCTACTGTTTTCAATTAGTTCCTACATTACTTTACTGCACAGCAAAAATTTTGGCGGACAAGTTGTCGTTTTAAAACAGTTTTTAGTATTAAAGAAAATAGGTTTTTCTTCAACTTCGTCTCGATTTTTGAGCAAGTCGATGGGTTGTTTTGAAATCCATCTAAAGGATCTTGAAGAGGGTCAAGTCTACTTTCCAGAAAATCTTACGGATCGAAAATCGGTGCTACGAGTAAAAAGTTACGTCGTAGGAAAGTAGGGTACCTTGAGTGGAAAAAACTGCTCCGTGGGTGACGCGGGGCTGACTTCCAATGCTCCGTTCGTCGCGCACAAAACTCCGTCGCTAGTAAAACGAACTCGTAGGCGAAGGGGGTATGATCAGCCTCAACTTTCGTTTTGGAAGATTAGGGTTTGAGGTCTAAAGAAAAAGTTATATTTATATCAACTTGTGGCAAAAACCTAATACTGATAGATTTCCTACTAACCCATGGGTCGGGTTTCCTTTTCTTTGCGTTGGTTGCTGCCATGTGTAGCTAGCGGGTGGGGCCCGCCCCCCTTTGTGGGTGGTTGACCTTAGTTTTTTTTTTTAAACACTTAAACATTTAAACCCACCTGAGCTGTGAATGGCTCAGCTAACGGCCCGCCCCTTTGGGGTGTGGGCCGGCCCCACATTTTTTTTATAATATATATATATATATATATATATATATATATATATATATATATATATATATATATATATATATATATATATATATATATATACACACACACACACACACACATACTTATATATATGAAAACAATCACACAAAAATCCTATAATTTGTAAATAAGTAACAAAATCTTTTATAATAATTGAAGTCTATATTTAGTAGCACTTTAAAATATCAAGCACACAATCACACACATAATATATACATTTATATATCTATAAATACACCCATATGTACCAACTAACTCTTTAATGCTAAATAATATATAAAAATAAAATTTTAAATCACAAAAATAATTAGAAAATCTTGGGGGTTTACAGCTGCTCCCTCCTGAGAGTGTCCAACACAATCCTCAGGTGCTCCTCGTGCTCCTCTGGCGTCTTCGAATAGATGAGAATGTCATCGATGAAGACCACCACAAACTTGTCAAGGTACTGATGGAATACCTTGTTCCTCAAGTTCATGAATACCGCCGGGGCGTTGGTCAACCCAAACGGCATGACGGTATACTCATACTAGCCATAACGAGTCCAAAATGCAGTCTTCGGAATGTCATCCCGCTTCACCTTCAGCTGATGATACCCGGAACGCAAGTCGATCTTCGAGAACACCCTCGTGCCGCTCAACTGGTCGAACAAGTCATCAATCCTTGGCAAAGGATACTTGTTCTTGATAGTAAGGTTGTTGAGCGCCTTGTAATCAATGCACATACGTACCGTACCATCCTTCTTCGGGACAAAAAGAACTGGCGTGCCCCAAGGTGAAGAACTAGATCGGATAAAGCCCTTGTCCTGCGGCTCGTCGACCTGTTTCTTCAGCTCCGCTAACTCACTGTTGTTGATTCTATAGACGTGCTGTGAGATAGGATCAGCGCCCGGCACTAAGTCTATAGAGAACTCAACATCACGATCTGGCGGCATCCCAGGCAACTCCTGGGAAAAGACATCCAAGAACTCAACAATAAGTAGATGTGGCAACACCGGCCCTGCCAACAAAGCTCCGCAGAATCCATCTCCTGGCTCCGCTGCACCTCTGGCGAACTCAAACTCTGGCTCTCCCAGCGGCCTAAGCAGAATCCTGCCTCCTCTACAGTCTATGCTAGCATGGTGCATGCTCAACCAGTTCATACCGAGTACCACATCATAACTCGGAAGAGGCATTACGAGCAAACACGCACTCAGCTCCCGGCCTCTCAAAGAAACTCTCCGTCCCTTACAAACATTATTAACCAGGAAGATGCCATTCCCAGTCATAACCTTGCAAGTCCTACCAAGATACTCAGCAATGATATTGTGCCTAAGAGCAAAAGAAACAGACATAAAACTGTGCGTAGCACCAGAATCAAACAAGGCTGAAGCAGGAAAAGAATCGAGCAGAACAGAACCTGCAACAACATCTGCTATAGGCTCCATCTCCTCGGCTGCAAGAGCAAAAGCTCTACCCTGAACACCCTTCTGCTGGTGGTGCTGGACAAACTGCTGCTGCTGGATCGGAAGTGGACCCCGCTGCTGAACTACAGGCACTCTAGCTGGTGCCCTCGGAACAGGTGCCCTCTGAGCTGCTCCAGCAACACGGGGGTTCTTAGGATACTCCTGCATCTGATGCCCAGCGACACCGCAAAAGAGGCACAAAGCCAGCCTCCTCCTGCAGAACTCAAAGAGGTGACCGGGCTTCTTACAGTAGGGGCACGGAGGATCATCCTTCCCCTGACGCTGCTGAACCCTCTGGACAGGTGCCTTGGCCTGCACCTGCTGCTGATGATGCTGGAATGGATGATGCTGAAGCTGAGGGCGTTTAGCAACCCCCGTGCTGCTACTTGGCCCCTGAAAACAAATCACGATCCCTCTTGGGCTTCAAGCCCCACTCTCTCTCCACCTTTCGAACCTCTGCATAGACCTCTGCATATGTCGCATAGAAGGAAGGGATCAGGATCTTGATATCCCATGTCAATCCCTCTCGGAAGCGCTCTGCTCGGATCACTGGGTCGCTCACCATATACTCTGCGTATCGGCTCAGCCGGCCGAACTCCGCCACATACTCCTCCACAGTCATACTGCCCTGCTGCAGGTTCTGAAACTGCCTCACTAGGCCGATCTTGTCTGTGGGGGAAAAGAACTTCTCTCCGAACAGGGCCCGAAACTCAGCCCAAGTGTGGCCCTCTCCTGCAAGAGCCGGCTCGTTCCAGAACTATATCCGGGCAACATCTAATAACTGCAAGCCAACCGCCTCGACCTTCAGGTCATCTGCCAGACGGGAGGCCCTCATCTGACGCTTGATGTCCTCGAGCCAGTCATCAGCATATACAATGCCCTCGGTCCCGCTGAAATCCCTCGGACCCATCTTCTTGAAAGCCTATATGTCTCCGGGCTTCTGCTGCTGTGCCTCCCGTTGTGGAGCCCTACGTTCTACCGTAGCCAGGGCCAACCTATGGGCATCCTCCATGCCCTGGCACATTGCCTCAGTCTGTCTCATCTGTGCTTCGTACTGGGCCCGCTAGGACTCCAGCACCTGCTGAAAGAATGCGAGCATCTGCCCCATGTCTGTAGGCAGAGGAGGTAACGGAGGAATAGCTCCCACCACCAACGGAGGAGTCCCCTGCTGAGGAGGAGGAGGAGGAACGCCCCCGACAGCTCCCGTCGTAGCCCCCGGCACTGCAGGAAGAGCACCCGCAGTGACCCCAGGGACAGTCATCGAGAGCGCTGGAGGAGTACCCCCAAGAGCCCCTACTGAAGTTCCAACTGCAGGAACAGTGACTGGAGCTTGTCCGCCAGAGGTAGCAGACCTCTCCGTCTTCCCGTTCTCCTCACCGGGAGAATGAGTCATAACCATCCGGGAGATAGATTGAAAGGAAGATATCAATATGGCACAAGAAGGACTATATCAAAGGAGGACAGCTAGAATACATTAAATCAATATCAAAGGCGGTATGCAAGATAAGCAAGGAAAGATCCTACTGTGATTGAGTACTCTTATCCTACCACCTCCTATATGTAACACAGGCTCATAGTCAACACTCTAAGACGAGTGCTGCTACGACATCGCACTAATTGCGACTTCGGGACCTATATGGGCCACCACTAAAAACGTGTCACGACCCGCACCCGCTGTAAGGACACATGTGCGTAACAACGCCCAGCCCTCACCGTAAAATCGGTGTAGAACGCTGTAGGTTTACTATTCTAACAACAGTTTATATAATATCAAAACATGTCGAGAATATGGTCAACTCCGAACGGAGGACAAGCAATGATAATATATAAGTACTCAATCACAACTCTAAGATGATAAGGTAAATACTGAATGATAAAGACAACATGACCATAAAAATATAACATGTCAAGTCCAAACACAAAGAATATACAAGTCCAAGTCCAAAGTCTCTAATACTAAAAAAAAATAATAACAGTCCCAAGAGTAACTGGAGACAAGGTCCAGTACAAAAACCTACTCTATCTACAGGATAGGTGGTATCTCGCCTTGCGGTGCTATACCCTGCTGATCTAGGGTATCTGTCTCTAAACCTACTACGTCCGGTGGGTCGTAGTAAGTACAGTAATAGTCCTCCTCTGTATCTGTAATAATTGTCAACATATCCGGTCAGGATGGAACGCGTACATATATCTCATAACAGATCTCAAGAGAGGATAAAAGCCATAAGACTGTAAATAGAGCATATACAATAAAATCATGGAGTGTACATATATGTATCATGGCATGGTAAGCTGTAGAGCTAGAGCTAGAACAAGAAAATAGAACTGATCATGGTATGTACACAAATCCGGATAAGCCATCTATCCAATGTGTGTAAGTAGTAGTTTGAACTTGTGATCGGCTTGGGCACCTGTAAGTAACTGGCCTGGCTAGTCATAAGTGCGGTATATGACTAACTCTGTTCGGAAATGCGAGATGGATTTGATCACAGGCATACGCTACTACTCCCCCGCCCCCAACTGGTAGAATGGATCCAAACAGGACACGTCACTGCATGAGATTCTATGAGAAGGGAGTAAATCTTCTCTAGAATCGGTGACCATATATTGCACAAGAGCTACAAGGGAGCTTGCACAATACATCCCAAGCTAACAAGGAGTAACATCTCTTGTCGAGATCCAGGAATACCAATCCGTGAGAACCATGTGTCAGGAATAAGTATATCTATACTAAGTACATGAATCATAACAGTTATCATAAACTGAGAAAAGTTATCAGAGAATGTACTCGTCCGTGATATGATATAATATGTCAACTGTATCCAATGCAGCGCCTCGAGGACCTATAGATAGCAAGACGTATCAATACTATGTTTAGGAAGTAAAGTCAAATCAATTTAAATCCTATTAAGTCATTCTTGGTCAAGAAAGTCTAGTTAGGTCAAACCTGGTCATAGAAAATCATTGGAAGTCAACCCAAATCAAACTAGGTCAAAGGTTGACTTACAGATGACTTTTGGTCAACGGGTCAACTCTGGTCAACTCTAGGTCAATGGTGACTAACAGTTGACTTTTGGTCAACTATTCAACTTCAATGGAATTTGGGACTAAATTGGGTAAAGTGTTGACCCATGGTTGACTTTTGGTCTAAAAAGTCAACTGTGGTCAACCAAGGTCAAGACTAGGTCAAGGCGACTATTTCTAACCATTTCCAACCCTTACAACCCATATCCAAGTCCATCTTGAACTCCGAAACCCATATCTTGGTCGTAGGCCAATACCTTAAATTTATCCTTTACAAAGGTAAATTCCTAACCTAGCCCAATACCAAGTTAGCCTACCTACGCTTGTTATTTCGACCCGTGCTTCTAGGGTAGCTAGATACTACCGTGTCTAAACATTACCAACCGCTACACGGCCGATCCTAACCCATCTAACCCATGTTAGGGCGTACCCTAGTGTTTGGTCAATTACCTTGACCAATACCAAGGTAAACCCAAACCTACTCTCTAACCATATCCAAAACCCATTCCCTCTCACCCCGATTGATTTCCTACATTTCCTACCCCGTATCCTAGTAATTCTAGTATTTTGATACCAAATTGGTATCCTAGATACCTCATTATCTAGGATTTGGGTAAATTCCCAATCCTACACTACTACTAAAACCACTACTATCACCATTACAACTCCTCCTACTACTACTCTTCTTTCCCTTCTCATTCTTCTTCCTTTTCCTTCCCTTCTCCTCCTCTTTCTCCTTGTCACTGCTGCTCCTACTGCTGCCTATGCCACTGCTACTGCTGCTCAAATTGCTGCTGCTGCTGCTATTGCTAACTGCTGCTGTTGCTGCTGCTAAAGCTGCTGTTGTTGCTACTGCAGTAGCTGCTGCTGCTGCTACTGTAGTCTACTGCTGCTGCTGCCCCTTCTTCTTCCTCCTCTTCTTCTCCTACCACTTCCTCTTCTACTACTTCTTCCCCTCTCTATATATATCTATATATCTATCTAACTATCTAGCTATATATATATATATATATATATATATATATATATATATATATATATATATATATATATATATATATATATATATATATATATATATATATGTAAAATCCACTATCAATACACTACTCCCTTCACTAATCCCATCCTCTAACACACACACACACACTCAAACACACACTCTCATGACACCACCACCACCACCACTCCCCTTTACACACACACACAATTACATATATATATATATATATATATATATATATATATATATATATATATATATATATATATATATATATAAAGGGAAAAAACTCCTAATAAAATTCCTAAACTAGGTTTTAGGGAAACCTATAAAAGCTATGGTCAACTTGTAGAGAATGGTCTCCTCTACATTTATTGTGAAGGAATAAATGTAAATGAAAATTTTGTGAGGGTTTAAGGAGCATACCTAAATGTAGATCTATTGAAGAAGAAGGAACTTAAAAAAAAGAATAAATAAAGAAAGAGAGAGAGAGAGAGAGGAGAGAGAGAGAGAGAGAGAGAGAGAGAGAGATGACTTAGGAATGAAGTAAAGAGAGGGGGGGGATGGCCTATATGTGGCCGGCCATGGGGGTCCCAAATGGGTTTGGGTGGAGACCCATTAGGCCTCCACACCCATTAGACTTGGTTTGGTTTGGATTTGGTTGGTTTGGTTTAACTTCAAATTGACTAATTAAGCCTCTAAATGACTAGTTAAGTCATGGGAGTATGGTTTATGATTTCTAGCCTAGTTAGGATGGCATGTGGGCCAAGTCCAGCTAGTATGTGGGTCCCACTAGTGTCCAGACTACCCGGGTCTCCAACTTAGTCCAAATTGGATAAAATTCAAACTAAATCAACCGAATCCCTAAAAATCCTATACAATCAAATAAAATTCCCAAAAATTATAAAACTTGGAAAATGACAAAATACCCCTAATTCGAGAACTGGGGGTAACAGAGAGGGCGGCGAGGGGAGCGCAGTGGCGGTAGCGAATTTGGATTTGGTGGAGATTTGAGAGAGTTATGGAGTTTTTGGTGAAGAATGGAGTTGTGAAGGTTCTGTGATGTTTCTGATGGGGAAGAAAGGTTTCTGAGTATTATTACGTGAAGGAGAGGAATAGGGGTGAGTGGCGGGTAAAGTGGATCTGAGAGGGAGAAGAACCGGTGAGTGGGGAAGAATGGATTTTTGGGTTGGGTGAACCTAGTGGGTTTAAGTCATTGGGCCAAAATGGTTGGGCTGGGTTTAAGGCTCACAAATAATTAATAAAAAAAATGAAGAATGGGCTTCACAACCTTCCCTCCTTAGAAAATTTCATCCTCGAAATTTCAAAGATAAGGGCCGGGATACAATCCAAATTATCAAAAATAGAATTTAAATCGTCAGGTACGATCGGATTCTAGACATGATCACTAGGTACAATGATAAAATATAGGCACGATCAGAATTATCTGGATTTAATTTAAAATAGAGTTAGAATATTGTTTTGATCAAAATTATTTTAGGCATGAGTGAAAATCTAGGTACAATTAAAATATGATCATAAAATAGGAAAAATCAAATGAGGTATCGTGAAACAGAAAAGACAAAAAAAAACGTACGTCAATCGTTTATTAAAAAACAGAAAATTATGGAATCTTCTGAGATGAGGGACTAAAAATTCCAAATCAAATTGGAATGGGGTATAAGGGTTTGAGACTCAGAAAAAGTTAACAAGTTGTATGATAGTAGGATATCGAGGGTGATTTAGAATGATATAGCTATGATAGAAATGTAATCAGACAAGATATTTTTATTGATGACTGAGTGATGATCAAAGGGGATAGAAAGAATATCGTATTACTATTTCAACGATCAGAAGATAGGATATGCAGAAAAAAAATGACTTACAAGATAAAATCTTATTAATACACATGCAAAAACCAATCTCTAACTCGCTAAACTAGCTGAACTCTTAGGATCTACAGAAAACTAAGGCAGCTGCCAAGGTATTAAAACTAAATCTATTTGGATTCATAAATCATCTAAATCAAACTTCCATTCGTCGTTGTATGTAACTCGTATGCCAAATGTATTTCAAATTTTAGGTATTTCTCTCGATCAAATCATTTTACAAACATCAAATTTTTATTGTCAGCCATTCTTCTAAAATAGACTACATCAAAGTCACAATCTTCACTTGTCATAGTAAATCCTTAGAAAATTCTTTAAAGTTGACCCATGATCCATATTCAAGAATTTCCAATTCTTAAAATCAATTGACCAATATAATCACTAATCAAATTTTAATCTTTAACCATGCACCTAATAATCGTTCTCATCCAAACACATTAGCAAAAATATCATAAAATCTCAATCATTCTTACCATAACTAATATGAGTCTCCAATGTCTGGTAGAAATTACAAACCCAATTGCTCATTTTCAACGTTGCATGCCAATGGTCTTATCTCAATTCCTCAGTACTCATTCATTCTCTAGAATCTATCATTCCATTGCTTGTGATACTCCTTCCATGGTTATATCCGTCCCTTCTAGGTACAGTAGTAAAAGTTTGATCCCCATCAAGTGTTCCTTTACTTGATCACCATATTCTCATGTTTATATATTATCCAAATTCACTTCATCCGTGGGAGAATCTTACCAAATTCTAGACTTTCCTTGCTAACTCTACCTACGTCTTCCTCTATCTTCCATAACTTTTCCTTTAATCATAAAATTCAAAATTGCCAAATACCTTCATTTGTTTGAATGAGGTTTAGGCACTAGTGAGCACTACCAATGGTTCTAACCCGAATAAGTCACAAGTTAAGATATACCACTCTCTCAAGACTAGCTTTCTCAATATATTCTTCTACCTTTCCTACCCTTTAGCTAACTAATATTGATCCCAAAGATGCCTTTACTAGAAATGAGATAGGTAACAATCTATGTTTCTCCTGCATATAGCTATCAACTGTAAACATAGAGTCATCTACAAGATGTATAACAACTATTTAATATATAGAGCTATCCGCAACTATCTATAATTTCCAAAATATGTAACAAAATATAATCAACGTACTAAAGTTGAACTAGGAAAGAGATTGAGCCAATAGAGATTGATATGGTCCTAATAAGTTCTAGAAAAATCAAGTGGAATTTCATAGGAAATCTATTCTTTCAGGCTGTGATAAGAGATTTCTAAAAATGGAGACAACCGGTAGAAATGCAAATCCTCTAATCGGCAAAAGTCAGAATAATTTGATGGTACCAAAATGTTGGAAAACAGTCCTAGAAAATCAAGTGGAATTCCCATATGAATCCTATAGAAATGATTTCTGAAAATTTAAACTAGTCGCTAAGATTCCAAATAATCTAAAATTTAAACGAATCAAGACAAATTTTGTAAAGTTATCAATGGTGATAAGAGACCAAACATGATATATTTATAACAGGGATATAGTCTCAATAGTACCTGGAACCATACATATCCGAAGTTATTTTGCCTCTAATTCATGCCTCGCCAGAGTGCATCTGACTGCAGTAAATTTTTGGCTCCATAACTTGAATAATAATAGGTTTTCGAGTAGTCTATCAACTTTATCCATTTCATGGCTGAGCAACAGGGCAAATCTGATGTATTTAGGACATAGCCTCAATAATATCCGAAAACCTATGAACACCTGAAATTACTTCAACTTAGAGTCTATGCCTCGCCAGTGCGCAACTAGCTGCAGTAAACTCGCAGTTTCCATAATTCAGACAAATGACTACAACGCAAATGTGCGAAGCCATATTAGGTCACTGAATATTTTCTCAACTTTGTCCATGAGAATTTCAAAGGAGCTTCCGAAAAATTCAAACGAGTTCTAAAGTTCTAATCATATAGGAAAAGATGTAGATGTCTGTTCTTCTGGAATCAAAAAAATTTATCAGGATAATCATGTGTTCCAGTAGCTCTTGAGAATCAAGAGGTTGGTTTGAAGTCCAGAGGAGTATCTATTCTCCGACCTTTCTTTTTCAAAGATTAAACTTAAAGAATGGATCAACTTGATTCTGACTAAATGAGTTGGACACAGGACATGATAGAAGCATCACAGCTTCGAGTTGAGTAGAAGGAGTCATGAGAATATTCCCGACAAATCACTTAGAGAATACTGACATTTACCGAAATTATTTTGAAAAAAGAAAAAAAAGATTTATAAACCAAGGAAAGTTTGAGAGTTTGCTAGGTAAGTTGGGCTAAAGTTAGCCTTATTGGTTCAAGGAAGTCAAGTTGAAATAGTTTAGCAAAGCTAACAAGGGAATAGCTTTGGAACATTGGTCATGATCTGAGGTTTAGGTACAAACACAAACAAGGTAACCTAAGAAACTATAAGCAAGCAAAAATAGATTTTAAAATATATAATTCCGGCCCTATGATGTAACAAGGTGAATATCATCTAAGTGTTCTAGTTGTTTCTAGAGTCTGTTTTCCTAAAGTCTCATCTAGGCCTAGGTCAATTTGCAGGACTGCGTGCTGGTCTAGACTAAGTCGACTAGACCAATTTACAGACCGGCCTGCATGGGCCACCACTAAAAACATGTCATGACCCGATCCCAAAGTAATGGGTCTAGTCGGATCATGCCCAGCCTGCACCGTTGTGAGACGGCGGCAGTAAGCTGTATCAAGCAGTGAAACGCAACATGCAGAAACATCTAACGGAAATAAAACATTTTTATTAAACTGAAAACTGGTCTGAAATGGAAATAAAACAACAACACGACTCATTTTATTACAACTGTTCTGAAAAGGAAGAAAATGAAAAGTACTAAGCCAACACTTTAGGATTCTGGGGTTCCTGGTTCAGCCTATGTGGGACCCAAGTCTGTCCCGTAGAAAGTGTAATAAGACAGCTCTTCTTCGTCGTTGTCACCTAAAAATGTTGGGTCTCCAGTCAGGAGTGAACAAGAAATATATTTCCTCCACATCTAGCATTTCTAAATTAATAATAAATAAAAAATGCGAGACAGTTTAAGAAACAATATATTTTTGTATTTAATAGTAAAAAGAGACTGGCAAGCAAGATGATGTCAATTTTTAGCATGATGCAATACTAAGCTAGTGTTTTGAGTATATAACAGGGCCTATGACCGGCTGGTGAGGCAATATGTATACTAACGTTTCGGCCGAAACGAATAGTATATGGTACGGCTCAACCCACAGTGAGGTTGGGGTTAGCGCAGACGAGAAATGAGCAAGTTTTGGTTTTGGTCACAGACGTTATACTACTCCCCAAGCAATTTCCAAGCAATGAGTCAATGAGTCAATATAGCAATCCAGCAATCCGTCAATCGATGTGGAGTCCGAGAGGGATCAACGGTGAATCAGTATCACTATACTATATGTAATCAACTGATGCATATATTTAATTATTAAAATAAAGACACAGACATGGAGTAGATATGAAACTTGCCTTGGATAACTCCTTGGCGTGGAACGCGACGAGCAGCAAGTAACCGCTAGGATTTAAGGTCCCAAACCTACAGATCGTAGTACCAGATTTAGTAACCAGAACTACGCTCTAATTCTAAGGTGCAATACTAGGCTAAGTCAGGCAGGTTGGTGATCCTAATTGGAAACCACTTTGTACATAAAAATAGATTTTGTTACTAAAAGTTAACATATTACCATTTCAAAAATATAGATAATAATAAATGCGCAAAAATACGTTTTCTTACCAAAATATTGTTTTAAAGTTAATATAAAAGGTTTTTCGGATTTTAATATTAAATACCATTACCAAAATAACCTTTTTTAAATAAATATTAGTTTTTATTATATTAATTCTTTTTATAAAACCTTTTGATTAAAATTTATCTCTAAAAGGGTAAAACATACCATATTTATAATCATTTAACGAAATCTAATTTTTATTATACTATTTACTTAACCAAACTTTTATTTTAAAGAAAATAACTTTTATACGAATATTTATTTAACTAATATTTTGTAAACAAAATATTAAATCATTATTTGGTTTAAAAATCTCTACAACTTAACATTAAATTTAAAAGATAATCCTAACTATATATTTAATCAACTTAAATCATTTTAAACCACCTTTTAAATTATGAAGATTGAGCTACAAATCAAATAAAACCAATAATGTATATATAAGGTTTCCTAAAATGATTATTATTACAACATTTACTAATTACATCACAGAAGCTAAAATAAATCAACCACATAATCTAATTAATTTCTATATAACCTATTTCTAGGCCAGTATTGTGTATGGATTTCTGTGATCACAAACAGAAAGTAAAAAAATGAAGGGATTACCCAAAGTTGCACGAAGGAGTACCGAGGGGAGGCCTCGGACTCGAAACAATGCCGGAATTGACGAGCACGGACACGTGCGCGCACACGGGCGAACACGTGGACGAAGGTGCGCGGAACCGGGGCGTGCGCGGGGCTGGCGGATGGCGACGGGCGGCCGGCTGCTGTCGGGCGAGCGACGGTCGGTTGCTCGGAAATGGGGAAAGTGGGGTCTGGATTCGGAGAGGGCGGCGAGGGGAGCGCAGTGGCGGTCGCGAATTTGGATTTGGTGGAGATTTGAGAGAGTTATGGAATTTTTGGTGAAGAATGGAGTTGTGAAGGTTCTGTGATGGGGAAGAAAGGTTTCTGAGTATTATTACGTGAAGGAGAGGAATAGGGGTGAGTGGCGGGTAAAGTAGATCTGAGAGGGAGAAGAACCGGTGAGTGGGGAAGATTGGATTTTTGGGTTGGGTGAACCTAGTGGGTTTAAGTCATTGGGCCAAAATGGTTGGGCTGGGTTTAAGGCTCACAAATAATTAATTAAAAAAAAATGAAGCATGGGCTTCACACACGGACACACGGGTATTGTTCTTTATCTAACCTGAGTACAAATATGAGTTCCATCGACAAGTGTTGTCACTTACCTTCGTTTTGATCGTGACCCTTGTTAGCAATTCGGCAAACGGAAAAAATTCGGAACGGCAAAAATACGAGTATAAATCGGCACAATATAAGTAAAATACGGTCAAAAAATTCGTCTAACGAAAAATATTCGGATTAGATTTAATTCGTGTTTAGTATGTTTCATATGAACCAATTCGGCACTAAAAATTCGGCATATATATAGGGCCCACCCACCTCTACTCCTTAATAAACAAGAGTTCAGTATGAGAATAAGAAGCGGTTGGATGATGGAAAATCGAACGATTTTTCTTTGATTGTTGCAAGCAACATGTGCAAAGACTCTTGAGTTTCTTTTTTTGGTTACTGTGAGACTTTTTCTTCTTTTCTTATAATTTTTTAGAATTGTGCCGGTCTTAATATGTAATAGCAGCAAGAGTCAAGAAAGTCAAAACTGTTGGGTTTCTTGGTCACATTTTTTTGCCAAATTTTTTAAAAATTCGTACGATACGCATTTAAAACGCCACAGGCTTAAAATTCGCGTACAAATCTAAAATTTTCAAAAGTACGTAAGTATTATAAGTTTATGTAAGATACGAAAAAATTCGTGTATAATACGCATTTTATTCGGGTGATTGCTAACAAGGATCGTGACACTATGTCTAATAGATTTAGACGGGCATGCAAAGTTTGCAAACAGAGATGTCTTCGATTTACTATGTTAGTGTAGGCTTAAATTTAGACATTTTTGGCCCGGCCCAGTATCAGTAAAGCAGTAAATGGGTTTTTCATATATAGAATTTAAATAGTTTAAACCTTAAATAGATTATGTGTGCCTTCAATAGAAGATAGTTTACTAAATGATGAATGGACCAGAACAAATTTTGAAAATTAGATAGGTTTTGGAATCAATGGATAAAAGAGGTGTACCAATAATTGGAATTCGGCTTAAAATTATTTTGGGCTCTGGTTTATTATAAGAGTATGTCCCTTCTATAATCTTTTGGGCTTACATAAGTGTAAGCTTTAGTTTAAGGTATTAAAACTGAATTGGGCTAGGTTATTTTTGTTATTAATAAATTAATTAGAATATGGGTTTGATTAAAAATGTCACGACCCGATCCCAAATAATTGGGTCGAACCGGAGCATGCCCAGCCTGCACCGTTGTTGAGACGGCGGCAGTAAGCTGTTCCATTAGCAGGTAACCACAACAACATCTATATTTGTCACAACTCAAAAAAAAAATTGGAAATTTAAAACTTTATTAAACTTTTTACAATGAAATGAAAGATACAACTTAAACCATTTTCTACATACATCAAGAAAAAAAAAACAAAACTCTAGGCAAACAGCTCATCAGTCTCGAATTCCTCGTCTTCTAGTTGGGATCGCGGAACAAAGCCTCATCAGTGATACCTAAAATGTTGGGTCTCCAGTCAGGAGGGAGCAAAGTACAATTCATGCTAATTTGACAATTGAAATAATAATAGAATCATGCACTTTTAAACAGTTTTGAAATCAACAATTAAGCAGTTATAGTTTTAAAACAGTTACAGTTCTGTGATGTGAATAGGCAATGAAATATGACCGGCTTGGGCTTGTTACAGTAAGGGATATGGGATTTGTTACAGTAAAGTTACAGTATGGTCATACTCATTACACTATTCCTCCAGTCCCCAATAGTTACAGTAGTTACAGTCAGTGCTCGTGTTGCATCGTGGTTTAAACTTGCAATAAAACGATTACTAAATAATTGTAAACTAACACGAAATGTACTTGCCTCAGGTTTTACTGGACTAGAAAGGTTGATACGTCGGGATGGAAGTTCAGACTCTTTCTCGAAATCCTACGTTCGATAAGCTGTCTCAGAAACCAAGAATCGTCAATGCTAACTAAGCTAGTTGCAATCTCTAAACTGTTCCCTAGTCAATTTTAAATCTTTTAATTAGCTAACACAAGCAAAACGCGATTATTAGTGCGTTGATTAAAAACGAGGGAAAAAGATCGTTTTAACTTTTGAATTCGGAAAACTCGTCGATGCCAGATTAATTATTAAAACTTGGTATTTTCATAATATATAAATATAAAGCTAATTTTTTCTTATTTAGTGAGAAATACATGATTTTAATTAAATAAAAACTTGTCAATTTTAGGTGAGAAAATCTTAATTATTTTTATACAAAAATACTTTTATTCAATTTACTCGTTAAATAGAAAAAACCCGCAAAACCAGAAATAACAAAAATCTAAGCTACTAATTACAGTTACAGACCACAACCAGCTGGACTTATGCCCATTACAATTTATTTACATAAATTGAAATAAGACAAAACTGCCGTTAGTCCTAAACTGAAATATTAATAAATATAAACAGAATTTAATAGTAAAAATAAATATAATTAATAAGTCTCAGATATGGTCCAATCCTCAACTTGGCTAATGCCTCAACGTCCGTGCGGGGCCGGTTTCATTTGCACTTAGCCGGGTCCATTGACCGATACGGTCGTCACCCAAAACCAAATATTAAATAAAATTCCGAAATTCATTTTTAAATTCATTTTGAAATAATCTAGGATTTACGGAAAAATCCGGCAGCATCTCCTCTATTTTTGGTCAACCCAAAACTGGAAATTGGCGCCGATAATTTCCTGCAAATCCCAAACCAGGGAAAAACCCGAATTTATATATATTTGAAATCCACAACCAATCCACAGAATAATCGGAACGACCCGAAATAATTTCGGAAGTCCGATTCTAATCCCATAAATCACAGAATGCTACCGGAAAATCCGGAAAGCTAAAACATACCAAAAATCAATTCCCGAAATATTTTGGGAATCCAAAATAATTCACAGGACCTTTCCGAAAGTCCCAGAAAATTACGACGTCGCTAAAAACCGAATTCCTAAAGGGAATCGGGGACCATTTCATCATCGACTAAAATAATAAAATGAGCGGGACAGGGGGTTATACCTCGGATTGCTCGGCTAGAGCTCTCAGATGAATAATAGAAAGAATAGAGCTCCGAAACAGCGAATTAATCCCCGAAACAGCGCTGGTACAGCAGCGTCATCGAAGAACGCTGAAAAGCGCAGAAGCTAGGGCACGGCCAGGGGTTGTGGCCAGGGAAGAGAACTGACCAGGGGCGCTGGGGTGCTCGGCCAAAGGGCAGCGGAGCTCTGGCAGTCGGCCGAGGAGCTCGGCGGAGTCGCGAAAGGGGGCGTGCGCGAGGGGACGGGCGGCCGTCGACGGGGCGCCGGCGGGACAGCGGGCCAGGGGCGGATCCGCGGGGTGGTTGTCGAGGGAAGCTCGGCGGAGAGGAGGCCGCACGGGGGCGCGGGCCAGAGGCGGTCGGCCGGAGGAAGCCGACGGGGCGTCGGGGCTGGCGCGGGGAGAGGGCTCGGTCGCGAGGGTGGTCGGCAGTGGCGCCAAGGGAAGCTCGACGTCGGGGGCGGTTGGCCGAGGGTGGTCGGCCGGGACGCGCTCGCGGGGAAAAGGGCGAGGGTTTGTTGAGGAAAGAGGAGTAGGGAGAGAGGGAGCTTTGATTTGTGAGTGAGCCCAGAGGAAAGGGAGAGAGAGTTTTTGTTTGTTCTCTGTGAGCAGAGAGTGGGGGAGTAGGAATTATTAAAGGGTGGTGGTGAAGATTTATGTGGTAATGAGAAGAAATAGGGAGGAAGAATTGGAATGGGGAGAATGGGTTATACGTGAGTGTGTGAGTTGAGAGGGGTGCTGGTCCTATGGGACCAGCTATAATATTTTTTTTAACTATTAACCAACAGATTTTAAAAATAAGAAAGGGGGTTCGGCTCAGGCCTGGGTCTGGGTTCGGACTCGGGTCTGGGTCTGAACTCAAAAATCCTTGTTGTTAATTTTGAAATAATTTGCACCCAAAAATATATAATAATAATAATAATAATAATAATAATAATAATATTAGAAATACTAATAATAAATACTAACACTAATATTACAAAAATATGGGTTTCACAATCTTCCCTCCTTAAAAAATTTCGTCCTCGAAATTAAAGCAAGGTTAGGGATTACCTCAAGTCTCAAACAGGTACGGGTACTGCACTCGTAACTCAGGTCCAACAATAAGAATTTCCAAGGCAGTCGTGGATGAGACGGTTTATGATATCATCCATGTAGAAAAATACAAAAGCGAACCAAAGTACACGAGGTTGATCAGACCATCATGCACCGGTCCTGATTAGACAATGTATTAGTGGGTGCACCCAATAAAATACTGTCATGATCAAGCTTGATAAAGAGATAGCTTGCAAAACTAGGCTGACTTAGCAACATCAGTCAAGTTTAGAACGAAAAGATAAGAAGTAGGAGTTTAAGTGATGGCTCAAATTCTGATCTTCTTCTCACCTCTGACTACGCTTGCAACTGGTTTCTCTGGCACTGAAAGGTTGAGTCCAATCTTCAGCTCTGAATTATCCAATATAGGACTCGGATCCGGAATGTAGCGTCTGAGCTGTGATACGTAGAAGACGTTGCACACTCTCAAGATTAGCTGATAGAGCTAACCGGTACGCTACTTCCAACTCGTCTTAAAACTTCAAATGACCTGATGTACCTGGCTCAACTTTCCTGTTCTGCTAACACTGATCGTTCCTCTGGTAGGAGGAAATCTTCACAAAAGATGCTATCTTCTTCTTCAAACTCTGCTGATTGACGATGCTAACTTGGTAGTTGTTGTAAGGAAACTCTACAAATTTTAAATGATCTTCTCCAAGACCCTCCAATTTCCAAAACACAAGATCTAACATATCTTCAAGCGTCTGGATTATCTTTTTTGATTGTCTGCCGGTTTGTACTCCATAAATCCGGTAGGGGTGCCTCTCGTACAATGCTGCCAACTCCTCGGTGAATAAACTAACCTTGAAGGGAAAAAAGTGTGCTGACTTAGTCAGTCAGTCCACTATAATCCAATTGGTGCCCTTCCCTCCTTGGGAACAAGGCAATCCTTACTCAAAGTTCATTGTTATATGCTTCTACTTCTACTCCGAATTTGTCCAGCGGCTGCAACAAACTTGTTGTTCTCTTACTAAATTTCCCATGTTGACAAATTCACATCTAATCCCATACCTGGAATTGTCCTTCTTCATTCCATAGCACCAATCAATGGAGGCATATTTCGATACATCTTATTAGCTCCTGAATATATGGAATACTGCGACTGGTGCATATCTTTCATCAACTCGTTCCTCCGTTTGTCAGCCGATACGCAAAGTCCCGTACCATTCTTCAGAGTTCCACTGCTGATCAATTTAGAAACCCTCAAGTGTTCCTGCCAACACTTGATCTCTAAGCCTGCAAAGTGCCTCGTTTTGAAACTACGTCCTCTTGATTTTGTCCATCAGCCTCGAACTTCATCAATACTGAATCAGCATCCAGCTCCGTCCTTCTATCTCCAGGTAGTATAACCTCCAGTCCAAGCTTTTCGACGTCTTCTAGTAGGTGCCACTCCTTCGTTAAGAACATCGCCACTGGGTATCGACTAAGTGTATCAGCGATCACATTAGCCCTACCCGGGTGGTATAGCGGGTCGATGTTGAAATTCTTCATCAGCTTCAGCCATCTCCTTTGTCTAACATTCAGCTCTTTCTGAGTGAAGACATATTTCAGACTTTTGTAGTCCGTATATATTTTCACTCCCTTTCCATAAAAATCATGCTTCTATAGCTTCAAAGTAAAGATAATTGCAGCAAATTCCAAATTAGGTGTGGGATAATTCTTCTCATGAGTCTGTAGTTGCCTAGATGTGTAAGCAATTACTTTTCCATGTTGTTGAAGAACGCAACCCAGTCCTTTTCCAGAGGCATTACTGTAAATTGAGAAACCACCGGTTCCTGCGGGTAGCGCAAGGATTGGTGTAGTGGTAAGTCTCTTCTTCAGCTCCTCAATGCCGCCTGGCAATCTTTCATCCAGATGAACTCTTCATTCTTCCAAGTGAGCTTCGTCATCGGCTCAGCAATCTTGGCAAAATCCTTCACGAACTTCTGATAGTAGCCAGCCAAGTTCAAGAAACTTCCGAATTGAACTTGGGGTATACCACTTTTCAACAGCAGCTATCTTTCATCGAAATTTCTTCTCTTGACAACATGGCCAAAAATCCACCTTGTCAAAGAAAATCCACGTTCAGATAACTTACCATAAAACTTCTTTTTCTTCAAAGTTTCCAGAACTTTCCTCAGATGTTCTTCATGCTCTTCTTCAGTCTTCGAATATATCAGAATGTTATCTATGGAGAAGATAAACTGATTCAAATACTCATGAAAAAACTCTGTTCATGATATTCATGAACACAGCAGGAGCATTTGTCAGTCCAACGTCATGACCAAAGAAAACTACCCATACTTGGTGTTTGAACGCCGTCTTGGAAATGTCCTCCTTCCTGACTTTGATTTGATGGTAGTCAGATCTTAAGTCAAACTTCGAAAATACCCTAACTCCACACAAACAGATCAAATAGATCCTCGATCCGGGCAGAAGGTACTTGTTCTTTAGTGTCTGGTAATCGATGCACATCCGTTGTTCCATCCTTCTTGGGCACAAACAAGATAGGGGTTCCCTAAGGTGAAGTTCCATCTTGGATAAATCCTAGAGCCTTCATTGATCTGGTCCTTCATCTTCTTGGCCTCCTTCGGGTTGACTCTATAACATCCTTTAGAAATAGGAAAAGAGCCGGGGACTAGGTCAATGGTGAATCCTATGTCTAGATCTGGGATAATCCGGGAAGACTATCAGGAAAAACATCTGCCATAGAGGTGTAACTAAGAATTTTATTCATGTGGAGAATTATAGCAAAAACTCTTATGATTGATCTAAGGACATCCTGTTACAACTTCCAAAATTAGATAATGCTATTCAGCAGTCCTAGGTACTATTCTTCATGGTTCTGGCTCTTGCATGAGCAGTCTCCAACTGCTTCATCTTCTATGAACCTCGAGTATGCATCATGCCTTATTGTAGGAGGCAGGGTCTGCTGGATAGGAAGAGAGTCCCTAGGTTGTGGCCTAACAGGTGTTGCTGGGATAGGTATTCTGGTATGATGGAAAGATAAGGGGCAATCCTTTACCCGATGTTCAGCAGATCCATATACCAAACATTTCCCCAATCTCTTACGACAAATATTGGCTTGGTGACCTGGCCTTTTACAGTAGTCACAAACCAATAGCTTCTTACGATATAACTGCCGGATAGGGCTCAAAATGTCTTCTAGATTTTAGGGGTACCCCTACTAGGGTGAGGTTCCGCTCCAACTTGGTTTAAGATAGCTAAGGCTACATCATTGACGTTCTTCATGTCTTCTCTCGTGATATTCATCTGTTTCTGCTGGGCTTCATCTTGAGCTTTCTGGGACTCCATGATTACTTGAAATAGGGCAACCATTTGGGGAGGTGTTGGCTGGTACTGGTGGAGCAACAGGAATGGATATTCTACCAAGGAAATGCAACTCAGCTTGAGAAGATGTAGGAATCGCCAGTGTAGTGAAAACTTCACTGGATGCATTATGGGGACGGTCAATCAGCTGCGAGGGAATAAACCATGGACTTGGTTGAGGAGATGGGGTATGATCCGGAGATGACACCTCATCGCCAGCAGGATTGGTCTTGTCAATGGTCATTCTCTGGATGATTTAGGATGCAAACATAAGCAAGGTATCCTACCAGTTTATAATCAAACAAAAATATTTATTTATAATATATTTTGGTCCTATGTTGTGACAAATTGATGTTCTAGTGTTCTAATTGTTTCTAAATATGTTTTCCTAAGTTGTTGTTCTGACCTGCATGGGCCACCACTGAAAACATGTCACGACCCGATCCCAAATAATTGGGTCGAACCGGATCATGCCCAGCCTGCACCGTTGTTGAGACGACGGCAGTAAGCTGTTCCATTAGCAGGTAACCACAACAACATCTATATTTGTCACAACTCAAAAAAAAAACTGGAAATTTAAAACTTTATTAAACTTTTTACAATGAAATGAAAGATACAACTTAAACCATTTTCTACATACATCAAGAAGAAAAGAAAACTCTAGGCAAACAGCTCATCAGTCTCGAAATCCTCGTCTTCTAGTTGGGATCGCGGAACAAAGCCTCATCAGTGATACCTAAAATGTTGGGTCTTCAGTCAGGAAGGAGCAAAGTACAATTCATGCTAATTTTACAATTGAAATAATAATAGAATCATGCACTTTTAAACAGTTTTGAAATCAACAATTAAGCAGTTACAGTTTTAAAACAGTTACAGTTCTGTGATGTGAATAGGCAATAAAATATGACCGGCTTGGGCTTGTTACAGTAAGGGATATGGGATTTGTTACAGTAAAGTTACAGTATGGTCATACTCATTACACTATTCTCCCAGTCCCCAATAGTTACAGTAGTTACAGTCAGTGCTCGTGTTGCATCGTGGTTTAAACTTGCAATAAAACGATTACTAAATAATTGTAAACTAACACGAAATGTACTTGCCTCAGGTTTGACTGGACTAGAAAGGTTGATACGTCGGGATGGAAGTTCAGACTCTTCCTCGAAATCCTACATTCGATAAGCTGTCTCAGAAACCAAGAATCGTCAATGCTAACTAAGCTAGTTGCAATCTCTAAACTGTTCCCTAGTCAATTTTAAATCTTTTAATTAGCTAACACAAGCAAAACGCGATTATTAGTGCGTTGATTAAAAACGAGGGAAAAAGATCGTTTTAACTTTTGAATTCGGAAAACCTTTTCGATGCCAGATTAATTATTAAAACTTGGTATTTTCATAATATATAAATATAAAGCTAATTTTTTCTTATTTAGTGAGAAATACATGATTTTAATTAAATAAAAACTTGTCAATTTTAGGTGAGAAAATCTTAATTATTTTTATACAAAAATACTTTTATTCAATTTACTTGTTAAATAGAAAAAACCCGTAAAACCAGAAATAATAAAAATTTAAGCTACTAATTACAGTTACAGACCACAGCCAGCTGGGCTTATGCTCATTACAATTTATTTACATAAATTGAAATAAGACAAAACTGCCGTTAGTCCTAAACTAAAATATTAATAAATATAAACAAAATTTAATAGTAAAAATAAATATAATTAATAAGTCTCAGATATGGTCCAATCCTCAACTTGGCTAATACCTCAACGTCCGGGCGTGGCCGGTTTCGTTTGCACTTAGCCGGGTCCATTGACCGATACGGTCGTCACCCAAAACCAAATATTAAATAAAATTCCGAAATTCATTTTTAAATTCATTTTTGAAATAATCTAGGATTTACGGAAAAATCCGGCAGCATCTCCTCTGTTTTTGGTCAACCCAAAAACTGGGAATTGGCGCCGATAATTTCCTGCAAATCCCAAACCAGGGAAAAACCCGAATTTATATATATTTGAAATCCACAACCAATCCACAGATTAATCGGAACGACCCGAAATAATTTCGGAAGTCCGATTCTAATCCCACAAATCACAGAACGCTACAGGAAAATCCGGAAAGCTAAAACATACCAAAAATCAATTCCCGAAATATTTCGGGAATCCAAAATAATTCACAGGACCTTTCCGAAAGTCCCGGAAAATTACGACGTCGCTAAAAACCGAATTCCCAAAGGGAATCGGGGACCATTTCATCATCGACTAAAATAATAAAATGAGCGGGACAGGGGGTTATACCTCGGATTGCTCGGCTAGAGCTCTCAGATGAATAATAGAAAGAATAGAGCTCCGAAACAGCGAATTAATCCCCGAAACAGCGCTGGTACAGCAGCGTCGTCGAAGAATGCTGAAAAGCGCAGAAGCTAGGGCACGGCCAGGGGTTGTGGCCAGGGAAGAGAACTGACCAGGGGCGCTGGGGTGCTCGGCCAAAGGGCAGCGGAGCTCTGGCAGTTGGCCGAGGAGCTCGACGGAGTCGCGAAAGGGGGCGTGCGCGAGGGGACGGGCGGCCGTCGACGGGGCGCCGGCGGGACAGCGGGCCAGGGGCGGATCCGCGGGGTGGTTGCCGAGGGGAGCTCGGCGGAGAGGAGGCCGCACGGGGACGCGGGCCAGAGGCGGTCAGCCGGAGGGAGCCGACGGGGCGTCGGGGCTGGCGCGGGGAGAGGGCTCGGCCGCGAGGGTGGTCGGCAGTGGCGCCACGGGGAGCTCGACGTCGGGGGCGGTTGGCCGAGGGTGGTCGGCCGGGACGCGCTCGCGGGAAAGAGGGCGAGGGTTTGGTGAGGAAAGAGGAGTAGGGAGAGAGGGAGCTTTGATTTGTGAGTGAGCCCAGAGGAAAGAGAGAGAGAGTTTTTGTTTGTTCTCTGTGAGCAGAGAGTGGGGGAGTGGGAATTATTAAAGGGTGGTGGTGAAGATTTGTGTGGTAATGAGAAGAAATAGGGAGGAAGAATAGGAATGGGGAGAATGGGTTATACGTGAGTGTGTGAGTTGAGAGGGGTGCTGGTCCTACGGGACCAGCTATAATATATTTTTTTTTAACTATTAACCAACAGATTTTAGAAATAAGAAAGGGGGTTCGGCTCAGGCCTGGGTCTGGGTTCGGACTCGGATCTGGATCTGAACTCAAAAATCTTTGTTGTTAATTTTGAAATAATTTGCACCCAAAAATATATAATAATAATAATATTATTATTAGAAATACTAATAATAAATACTAACACTAATATTACAAAAATATGGGTTTCACAAAAACAAACTATTTTGGAGTCTAGGCTTTCCTTATATATTAAGAAAGTCGATTAATTAAGAATCAAGAACTAATGATTTTTGGAAATAGAATAAGTTAGTTAGTCTTAGACCTATTTTGACTTAGAAACTAATACCTCTATATTGTCTTCTAGGTGGACTTACCACAATCTTCACATTGGATAAGGCAAGTACATACTCTTGTTCTACTCTATAATTTTGCATTAATTTATCTACGCATTGTTTGTTTCACGTGTCCTTACTTGTGCCTTGATTGATTGAGTCGTGTCAGGAGGGAGGATATTATACAACATGTAGTCTACCTAGCCTGGACAACTCTTGACTGCTAGCACTGTCGTGAGACTGAGCCATATGTCCATACATGCGTGACAGCTACGACATCATTAGTGGTGTGTATTATTCCTAATCAACCCCTACATGCATGTTTAGTGCATGTAGTCAGGTATTTCACTATTTTTTACTTGTTTATTTTCTATTTATTATTTTGTGATTATTGCATCATATTGTTTACTAGTTTGAGATGTATTGTACTTTGCTCCACCATTACTGGATAATTGACATATCAGATTATTCGCTAGGATTAGCGTGGATGATGGTTCTGGAGGATCCTAGAGGACCTAGATTATGTTATACTCAGTTGTATTAGATGTATATTTGTTTATGAGATGATTTTACCGGATTTGTCTCCGGAAAGTAGATTTGTACGTTGTACTAAAATAGAGTACTAGTGGACTGTGGTGATCTTGTACGTACGTGAGTTATCTGTTTCGTGCTTTATTTTTCGTAGTTGTTGTGATTGAAAAAGATTGATAAATGTGAAGAATTGTTGATTATTAAGGTTTAGAACAGCTGACTACCGCTGATCCTGCGACGTAAAATGGACACATCCACGACTTGGTTTCGAACAACTAGACGCGGGATTTGACACGTTTTTATGGTGGACCATGCAGGTCTGAGTTTACATAATGCTAAGTTTATTGTATTATTGAGGGTGTGCGAGAATGTAAAACTCATCAAGCATAGTATTAAATTCATCACAGCATAGGCCGATATTGTGTTTGCATTTTAATACTAAATTCATCGCATCTCTTAGTGTCCCATGAATGACTAAAGAGATGCAAGCTCGTGGTTACAATCTCATGGTTTTCGAGAGATGGTTTCTTCCCTATCCTTATTAGATTTTAATTTCTTTAAGGTTGGGCCAATTGCTATTTAGAGTTTAAGAATAAAGTTGCCAACTGCACTTTAAGCAAACCTATTAAACCTCTATCCAAGTTAAGTATCACCAATGACTAATATACCAAGCTCTCTTGTATAAATATATCCAAAAAAACATTTATTGGTTTTTGGTTAAAACGTATTTGATTTTCTCTGAACTAATGCCATGCCAAAGTATTTTATTTGGAATCATAAACCCATAGATTTGGCCCAAGTTACTTATTTTCTAAATAAACAAATTTTTATTGGTCATAAAGAATTATTATTCATTAATATATATTTTTCTTAGTTACTTTAAAGAGTAAAGAATGTTATTTTCATTTATTGAGTTTTTCAGCTTAACATAATTCTCACCATTTCTAATGAATGTTGAACTCAGCTCAACTATTCATATATCAGTCAGCTATCGATCAATCCAAGGATTATAAGTTTTTGTCCTCGATCCTTAAATATTATTTTACTAAAATAAAAAAAAGATGGAGAACATACCAGATACAGTCTTGGACATATCATTTAAGAATATGAACCAAAATACCACAAACTCTTATAAAAAAAACTCTTTTATACTCTTTTCAAAACAAAACTAAAATTCAGCCGTTGGACATATCATTTAAGAATATGAACCAAAATACCACAAACTCTTATAAAAAAAAACTCTTTTATACTCTTTTCAAAACAAAACTAAAATTGAGCGCTGAAAGTGAAGAAGTGAGATAGTTCTGAAAGTGAAGGTGAAGGCTTTGGAGTCAGAGTTGTGATATTGCCTCTTTCTGTATATTCATATTTCAATTTAATGTTTAGTTTAGCTCCAATATCTTAACCCCGTATATTTCTAACCATACATTCATTCTCTTCAAAATTAAATTAAATATTTTGGAGAGGATAAATTAGTTACTTGTATCGAATTAGATTAATTTTTATTTTGTTTTCTACTTAGTAAATTATATTATACTGATTGAATGCTATTTATCATTCATATAAAAAAAGTTCACCTAAAATGTATGAGACTAAAATAGGACTAGAATCTCAATAAGAAAATAGGGATAGAATTTCAATGAGAACCATATCTTACTGATTGAATGATATTTATCATACATATTGAAAAGTTCACTTAAAATGTATGAGAGTAAGATAGGGCTAGAATCTCAATAAGAAACTAATATAGGATCTTAGGGCTAGAATCTCAATAATAAACATATCAAGAAAGGAGTAGACAATAAAAACATATTTTCTCAATAAGAAATTAAGATAGGATCTTAGGGCTAGAATCTCAATAATAAACATATCAAGAAGGGGGTAGACAATAAGAAACATATTTTCAAAAAATATTTGATTAACTTTTCTTTTTTATATAGTTGAATTTAAATGAACAAATGTGCTTGTCATTTGTAATCTACCATATAATATGGTTTTAGACAAAATGGTTGGAAAATTTACTAATTCTAGACTAAATGGTAATAGTAAAGTTGCCAGGTTGCATAATCTTTCAACAATGTAAAAATATGGTATGTAGCCAACCAATTGAGAATATAGACATATTAGGTATATTTACTCAGAAGAAATAAATAAAATAAAATAATTCTAGCGCCATGTGGTGAAGTTCTCTCTTCTATTTTTACTTATAAATAAGAGTAAGTAAATCCCTTTTTTAAATACCTATTTAGTCCAAATCAGCTCTGAATTGTAAATAAAATATTATATGTACATGAATTTTTTTTATATGTACATTAATTTTTAATCAGTACACTAAATTGTAATAAAATCAAAAAAAAAATATACTTAATATAAAATTTTGGATTAGTTAAATATGGACCGTTTCATTAAACACAATAGACATGAAATATATACCCTCCAAATATCTGGACCATGTTGTTAATATAAATCTGGAATAGATAATGAATATTTATTAATATACATAAATTTTAAAAAAAAATAAAATATTTTGTAACTAAAGTTATCAATAATTATTGATTAATAATAGTAAATTGATGATTAATTCAATTTTTAATAATATTAACTAATAATATTTTTAAAAAGCTATATAATAGTACTAAAAATAATTATTAATTTTGTTAGTTAATTATCTTATTCTTTTTTACTTTTATAATTCAAATTTTATTTTATCTACTTTCGCAGTCATCCAAGCACTGGGAGTATGATTTGACCATTTTCAAGTTACAAAATATCACATATTCAAATATTGAAACTCACTTTCAATGGACAAGAATTAGCATGAAACTCAAAAGTATACTTACATTTTCATACCTTTTTACAATTTTAAGCAATCAAAGAGCCCCTAAGCTCCACAACTACGCATCAATAACAAGGCCACCATCCTTTCCTCTTCTTCAGAGCTCTCACTCCTCCAAAATATAACCCCATCTCTTTGTTTCGGCCCTGATGCCCACGATAGTGTCTAATAATGTTAGTTAATTAATTGGTTATTTGCAGTAACCTTTCGTATGTTTTATGTTTATTATATAGATCTTCCTTATTTTAAAAATAATTAGAATAATATTTCCTATGTTTTGTGTTTATTACATGGATATATCCTATGTTTTATGTTTTATGTAAATGGTTATTACACTAACCACTCTTAAAATATTATATTTTTTGTTTTATGTAAACTTCGGGGTAAATTGCAAAAAACTCCTAGTTAAATGTGCACATTTTACGTAGAAAGACCTTTTAGTCAAATTTAGCAAATGAAGACCCCCTGTAATCTATGACTTTCTTGTCCAGCCCCTACCATCTGTTGACCGTTAGTTTTGACCGTTAATGACATTTTTAAAAAAAACCTAAACTACCCCCCTTCCCTAACCTCTTCCCTCCTCCCTCCTCCCTTCGGCCAGCACCCCCCCTCCTCCCCTTTCCTAAGCGACGGGGGTCGTCGCACAGAAATCCCAAGCAGAAACATTGAATAGTCAGCAGCAAAAATTTGAAGCAAAATACAAGTCATGCAAAATACTCTTTTATTGATATTGAACAAAGATTACAATATGGGCACGATGCCAAAAATATAAGTCTCTCAAGCTCACTTTTCTCTCATATTATAAGTCATTCTGCTCTCTCAAATCTCAATACAAGCTTCAAGGCGACGAGTGGCAGATTCTTCGGAATGGCGATGTCCATACATTATGTTCCGTATAAGTTCTGACTCCATGCGGTTGCACGTCACGAGATGCCAAGAAACTCCGTACCTTGACGCATCCAAGCGAGCTCCGCGCCGTCAGGCTTATACCTGTGCCTGCACATGAAAACTGTGTGGGTGTCAGTACTCAACTGTACTGGTAGAGTGAGCTTCTCGCCCACCCATACAAAACCGACATGTTCATTTACTTTGTGCAGCTTAATCACTTTTTGATTGTCTTTCTAGTCTTGTCTTAGGATCAATTTTAAGACAGAGACGCATTGGCCTATACTTGGCAACACAATGACCGGGTCGTGCTATACTCTATTTGTGCCTTTAATACATATTCGAGGCAATGCCTCGCCAAGTAGAAACTTATGCAAACTTGGCCGTGCCAAGACTTCCTGTAACCCCTCTTCCCGAAATTCGATAATATATTTTTATTTTATTTATTTGAATTAAATAGTGATTTTTAGAATTTTTATAAATAATTACTTAGTTATTACGGTAGATGATTTTAGCCATGATGGAGTTTTGGAGTGCATGGTGACTAGAAATCGTAGCACGGATAGTGAAATGGCGTACTTCGACTAGTGTATTAGCCCTGGTAGGGAAGGCCGAGCCATAGTGATGTCCTAACTAGGAAAACCAGACAAAGTTGCGACTTAACCCTTACCGAAGACTTATTTATTTATTAATTATATTATTGAGTCTTAGGAAAACCGGTGATACCATTTTAGCCCGAACTGGACCCAAGACAAGCCCAAGCCCATGTAGTCATGCGGTACGTCCAATGACATTCGTGTTGATGTATTTTGGTATGATTGTGTCGTATCCCATTTTAGTGATCTAGTGAATATTTCTAAGTATTCTTATTTAAATATTATAAATATCATTATTAATTAATATTCATGATATTGGTATAAAATAGGTCCTTGTACGTTTGGGATTTTTAGACTGCACATAGTAGTATATATACACCATTATTGGTTTATTAAATTTCGTTATTATTATATTTATCGAGATTATTATAATATAATATAATTATTATTGGTTATATTGTATTGGTCAAATAAATGTTATATATATATATATATATATATATATATATATATATATATATATATATATATATATATATATATATATATATATATATATACATATTTTTTGTATTTATATAAATAGGCTCGACACTAGGAATAGGTAATATTGGAAATTATTTAGATTTATTGAAGAATATTATATTAGTGTGTGTGTATATATATATATATATATATATATATATATATATATATATATATATATATATATATATATATATATATATATATATATATATATATATATATATATATACGAGTGTGTGTATAAATGGAAAAAGAAAAAAAGAAAAAAAAAAAAAAGGAAAACAAAAACAAGTATACTAAACAATAGCAGCAGCTATAACCTGAGTGGCCCCTTGAGGACCCGGATTCAATACTGAAGAGTATGGGGACTTGGGTGGAAAACTCCCTTGTGGGCATAGTTCCCAGCCAACCCGAACTCAGGGAAAGCCCAACTCGAGAGATAGGTCTCCTGACCGCTCTCATATATACACGCGTGGGAGAGTTTTCGTCTGACAACCACCAAAACCCTAAAACCACTTCCCCGACCTCGCGCCCTCCCTTGCGTGCGCGCGCCGCTGCAGGCTGGTCGGCCGTCGGCCGGCGACAGCATGGCCGCGCGGCCTGGAACAGAACAAAGACAGAACCTGTACTGCGAGGAGTCTACCTTCACAACGACGATTTGTCGCGGATAATGGATGGCTTCACGAGCTACGAACTCTGGTATGAACCTCACCTGACCCTTTTTAGATCCCATTAAATAACTTCGATAAACGTAGAGAAACCCGTCCGCAATATCGACACGAAGTCGAGCGAAAACGGTACAAAAACAGTCCACACACCCATGTTCGAGGATCAATTCCGATCGATCTAGTAACCTTTGAGAAATTCCACCTGAACACAGTTAGAGACAAAATGTAGGGCTCCATGACCCAATTCGCAGAAGTCGATTTCATCGACTACGCGTCGAGAAATCGAACCCCGAACTTTGACAAAAATTTGTTTTAAAAACAATAAAATTCTTCGATACGACGTGCGTCCCGCCAATCCGGGCGACGTGGTCGCGAACCGAAAGCATCGAAAGGTGCGTAATGGCTTCGTGGACGTGTGGTCTTTGACGTAATTCAAATTGGTTGCGTGTGCGCGACGAATTTGATGCGTATCTATCGAAATTCACCGTATCGGCCTCGGTACAAATTCTCCAATTAGTTTGTGCACGCTCGTCAGATCGAGACGAAACTTGTGCCAGCAGGACCGTATCATTTTTCTGGTCCTGTATACCAAGTTTAGTCCAATTCTGAGACAGTTGATTGGATCACCGTTTTGTGGACCCCACGGTCCGACTCAACGGGCGATTTTGTGCACGGCCCGCTGGAATCCAACTTTGGACATACTATTGGGTTCGTATCGAAAAACTGGATCCTTAGACATGTAGTTTGACGACTTTGGAAATTGTTGACTCTGACACGCTTTTCGGTGCAAAGCGGGTCCAACGACGGATACCGTTTTGACCCAAAATTACCGTTTTGCCCCTGTGTCCAGAATTGGAATTAAGGACAGACAATTATAGCTATTTTGACTATTCTGAGAATATTTTTAATGTTTATTTCAGCATCCGGAGACTGTTGTACGGGTTTTGACTAGTGTGGCACACTGAGTGGTTTGGATTGTCGGTTTCACCAGCAAAGGACCACAGGCGATGTCACGCCCCGCTCCCGAATAGTCGAGTACGGGTCGATGCATGCCCGGCCTACACTGTCGTTGACAGCGATAGTGAGCCGTCTAGTCATTAATAACAAAATAATCTTATCACAGCATCTAATCATGAAATCTATACTAACCATCACAGCAATCCACTATACAATTATTACAACTTATACATGAATGTCCGGGTACAAAGCGGGTAAAAATATAAATGATACAACAACAACATGTAATCAAATACACTCAATCAATCCCTATACATGAAAATAGATACATCAATATCAAGCGAGCTCCAATGCCAGTCATGACAATCTAAGATCCATCTCACCTGTAATCAACGATCCAGTCAGGAAAGGAGCAAAGTACAATATAACTCAATAAAACTCATCATTGAGACCAATGGAACGGTATATCAAATATAACTGAAAGACAGAGAACAAGATAAACAATAAGCATGTACTAGATACGTGTATATGTGCAATTGGACGTTATCAACATGTGGGGACTAATATGTAATCAGGCATATAAAATATGCTATCAGTCAATATATAATCAGGCATGTCTGACGATAATGCTATCAGTCACGCAATAATCAGGCATGTCTGACGACAATGCTATCAGTCACGCACGAAATGGACTCAGGCATACGGAGTATGCTATCAGGCAATGTTTGTCCAATATTAGTCAATCACATGTTTCTAGAACGTCCCCCACCCGACACGAGAAACAATGCAATACAATCAATCAAGAACAGTGAAATATGACAAGAGACAATGTGAGTGCAATGCATGCAATGATGGTAATACTGAGTACATGTACTTGCCTTGATTCCGAGTTTTGTCCAAGTCCTCTAGATCACCTAGAAATAGGAAATAATATTTAGAAATGTTCTATATGTCTTTAATAAATCATTAATCCTATTAACCCGTGTCCTACCACACTAATAGTGACTACTCTAATCTATTCTTGATAGAGTAATCAGTTTAACACTATCTTTATGGAACCATTATAGATACTAATGTTACTAACAGGATATTAACTCCTAACAATGACATAAGGGTCCACTCTCTTAAGTAGCTAGAGCCTAGAAATATTAATCCAACCCATTGCTATACAAATTCTGCTGTTCATTCGAACCAAGTGAACCAAGCTACTACATAATATGAGAATTTAAGCCAATTGACTGCAATTAAACTACTGACTCAAGAACCCTCCTAACTAACAGCTACTGAACATAAGCTAGCTTACTCCCAATGTCCCGAGTCGTTATGGACACGGCTAGATACTGATATGTCCATATCCGATCCCAAGCCAGACTCGATAAAATAGAGACTGAATGGAAGAAGCAAGAAACCTCAATGTTCAAGATGCTGCCAAACGTGTCCTCAGTGTCCGATACAGGAACTTCTCGTCCAAAATTCGGATGTGAAACTGATTGAGGCATAATGTCGAACAGGTAATGAGCATAAGAAGCGAATAATACTGTGAGTTTAAATTGAATATGTTCTCAACTCCAAAATTGGAGAATTACACAAGAATTAATCCAAGAACTCACCAATATAGTTCCAATTCAAAATTCGAAAACAACAAGAACTTCGACCAATTGAAAGTTGATTCGAACACTCTTGCAGAAATGGTTCAATCGATCAACCGCAAAACAAGGATTTGAAGAAGTTGATTGCTGAATGAATCGATCCAATTGATTATGCGAAGAAAGACTTTGGGATCAATCGAGAGTTGAAAATACATACCAGGATCGGCTACGACAGTGGAAGAAGGAAGGAACTCTTCGTCCCGTCGTCACCCAGAGCACAGCTCAACACTCGGATCGCCATGGCCATGGCTGCGATCTCCGACGTCCAAAGAGGAAGGGTGGAGGGAATAATTCGACAGGGCTTCGTCGCAGTGGATGATGGAGAAGAAGGAGGGGTCTCGAGTCAATTTATAGGCAGTGGTCGAGCGGGCAGGCGGTTGCGCAGGCAGCGGTCAGGTGGCAAGGCGGTTGGGCGGGCAGGCGAGGTGGTGGAGAAGGTTGGAAAACAGTTGGGAGTTAGTTAGGCGGTTACGATGGGTCGGGACTCTGGAAACTTCGTCTCCTTCCGATGCGGCGCTGCAAGCCTCGTCGTCGTTCTGAATTCGCAGAGCAGAGGAGGGAAGAAGAGCTGCAATTGAAGGAAATGAATGAGTTGGTTTTAAAACCAACGGCTACATAGGTTGAAATGGATCCAGGTTAATGGATTATAGGGTTACGGGTCATTCGGTTAGACCCGTGCCTACTGAATAGATGGGTCGGCTCTAATAGGCCGGCCTGGCCCATTGGGCTGGGCTGAACGAATGGGTTTAAATGGCTGGAATAGGAAAGGCTGGCCCATTGCAAATGGGCAAATATAAACCCAAGGAAAAATAATGGAAAATAGAAAAATAAAATTAGGGATAAAGTTATGAATTAGGAAATAGTTAAAATGGTTTAAGAATTAAATAGAATTAATATTCAAAATTTATTAACTAGGAATTAATCAAAAAGAAATATAGGAAAAATATTCATTTTAAGGTTTTAATAGAAAATTAGTATAGAGAATTTCCCAATTACTAATTAAAGAAGTTATGGCTAATAGATACTTGAAATAATACATAAAAATTTAATGGAAAAAAATCATAGAATATAAGAGGAACAATTATTTCTTCTAATATCAGAGAAGTGGAATTACAAATCTACCCACCTTACAAAAATTTCGTCCTCGAAATTTCAAAAGGATCGACTAGAATTTAATGACACGAAGGTCAGTCAGGCACGATTATGAAATAGGAATTTATCTGGCATGGTAGGCACGTGAATAATTAAGGAAATTCGAGGATAGTACAATAATGATCAAACCTGTTCAGGCATAATTAAGGAATATGAATTGGCACGATTTGAATAGAAGAATCTATTTAGCATGATTTTAAAATAGTCAGAGAATTTCAGAAGCAATGCGATAATGATCAACACACGATTAGTGTAATCGTGATTAAATTTTAATCATGACTAAAGATAATGAGGATTACGATCAAGGTTAATTGGAATGAAATAGTCACGATTAGTAGAAAATCATCAATGCACAATTACGATATAATCAATATTTAGGCACGATCTTGAATCGAAAATTGGAAGGGTTTAGTTTGGCACGATCTGAATCAATTGACATAGTCATAGTCAGGCATATGCATGACTAGAGTATAGGCACGATTAAGAAATATAACTCATTTAGGCACGATCTACTCATAACTACTGAAATTGTCTAGGCACGATTAAATTCGAGTGCTGGTTGAAAATCAAGATAAATTCAGGTAAAGTTGTCAATGGTGATAGGAGGCTAATCATGAATTTAGTCTAAAAATTATCGAAACTCATGCATATCCGGAATCACTTTACCTAAAATTCATGCCCCGCCAGTGTACATCTGGCTGCAGTGAACTCTTGGCTCTGTGACTCAAGAATGATAGGTACCGAATAATTTCTAAACTTTACCCATGGACAAAACAATTTCAAGGGATAGAAACATAATCTCGAGAATATTCGAAACCTATACATACCTGAGATCACTTCAACTTAGAGCCCCTGCCTCGCCAGTGCACTGATGGCTGCAGTGGGCCTGCAGTTTTCATGATCCAGATAAATGGCTGCAGTGCGCGGCTGCCACGTCATAGTAGGATATCGAATATTCCTTCAATGGTTATCCACTGGAATTCCAAAGGAGTACAAGCTTTCCGATTTACTAAAGAGATTCAATCACACTGGGAAGGACATGCAGTATAAATATTTGTTCTTGAGAATCAAGAGATTGACTATCAAAATAGAAGAGTGATTAGAAATGTATTATAGAGTTGATACACTAGTCATGGAAATGTCAATGGGATAAGTACTTAATACGGCTAAAGATGAGTTGAAACTCTAAATGGGAAATTGATAGAGAAATGGTTTTGCGAAAGGATGGAATAGCTAATATATGAGCTCTATGGCTCTAAATAAAATAGTTAGGCTTGGAATGGTTAGAGAAAATCAAATAGACTTTTAAAAACCAATGGAGAATTTTGAAATGTCTGGCTAAATGAGTTTTGAAACTCTGACTTTAATCTCTAAGTAGCAAGGAAACCCAGATCCTAAAGGGTGTTAGAATCCGATAATATTGTAGAAGGAAATGATCCCCAAAAATCATGGAATTGTAATCACGACTTTTGTAGGAAAACATTATGAGGCAGAAAAAATAATCAGAATTTACTATAGATAGCAAAATACACGCTATCACACAATCGGCCTATGCTGTGATGAGTTTCCTATTTCGCTGGCTTCCAATGGCAATCTAATCCTAAGTACCATTAGATAGAGACCTGCATGGGCCACCACTAAAACATGTCACCCCCCGCTCCCGAATAATCGGGTACGGGTCGATGCATGCCCGGCCTACACTGTCGTTGACAGCGGTAGTGAGCCGTCTAGTCATTAATAACAAAATAATCTCATCGCAGCATCTAATCACGGAATCTATACTAACCATCACAGCAATCCACTATACAATTATTACAACTTATACATGAATGTCCGGGTACAAAGCCGGTAAAAATATAAATGATACAACAACAACATGTAATCAAATACACTCAATCAATCCCTATACATGAAACTAGATACATCAATATCAAGCGAGCTCCAATGCCAGTCATGACAATCTAAGATCCTTCTCACCTGTAATCAATGATCCAGTCAGAAAAGGAGCAAAGTACAATGTAACTCAATAAAACTCACCATGGAGACCAATGGAACGGTATATCAAATATAACTGAAAGACAGAGAACAAGATGAACAATAAGCATGCACTAGCTACGTGTATATGTGCAATTGGACGTTATCAACATGTGGTGACTAATATGTAATCAGGCATATAAAATATGCTATCAGTCAATATATAATCAGGCATGTCTGACGATAATGCTATCAGTCACGCAATAATCAGGCATGTCTGACGACAATGCTATCAGTCACGCACGAAATGGACTCAGGCATACGGAGTATGCTATCAGGCAATGTTTGTCCAATATTAGTAAATCACATGTTTCTAGAATGTACCCCACCCGACACGAAAAATAATGCAATGCAATCAATCAAGAACAGTAAAATATGACAAGAGACAATGTGAGTGCAATGCATGCAATGATGGTAGTACTGAGTACATGTACTTGCCTTGATTCCGAGTTTTGTCCAAGTCCTCTAGATCACCTAGAAATAGGAAATAATATTTAGAAATGTCCTATCACACTAATAGTGACTACTCTAATCTATTCTTGATAGAGTAATCAGTTTAACACTATCTTTATGGAACCATTATAGATACTAATGTTACTAACAGGATATTAACTCCTAACAATGACATAAGGGTCCACTCTCTTAAGTAGCTAGAGCCTAGAAATATTAATCCAACCCATTGCTATACAAATTCTGCTGTTCATTCGAACCAAGTGAACCAAGCTACTACATAATATGAGAATTTAAGCCAATTGAATGCAATTGAACTACTGACTCAAGAAACCTCCTAACTAACAGCTACTGAACATAAGCTAGCTTACTCCCAGTGTCCCGAGTCGTTATGGACACGGCTAGATACTGATATGTCCATAACCGATCCCAAGCTAGACTCGATAAAATAGAGACTGAATGGAAGAAGCAAGATACCTCAATGTTCAAGATGCTGCCAAACGTGTCCTCAGTGTCCGATACAGGAACTTCTCGTCCAAAATTCGGATGTGAAACTGATTGAGGCATAATGTCGAACAGGTAATAAGCATAAGAAGTGAATAATACTGTGAGTTTAATTTGAATATGTTCTCAACTCCAAAATTGGAGAATTACACAAGAACTAATCCAAGAACTCACCAATATACTTCCAATTCAAAATTTGAAAACAACAAAAACTTCGACCAATTGAAAGTTGATTCGAACACTCTTGCAGAAATGGTTCAATCGATCAACCGCAGAACAAGGATTTGAAGAAGTTGATTGCTGAATGAATCGATCCAATTGATTATGCGAAGAACGACTTTGGGATCAATCGAGAGTTGAAAATACATACCAGGATCGGCTACGACAGTGGAAGAAGGAAGGAGCTCTTCGTCCCGTCGTCACCCAGAGCACAGCTCAACACTCGGATTGCCATGGCCATGGCTGCGATCTCCGGCATCCAAAGAGGAAGGGTGGAGGGAATAATTCGACAGGGCTTCATCGCAGTGGATAATGGAGAAGAAGGAGGGGTCTCGAATCAATTTATAGGCAGTGGTCGAGCGGGCAGGCGGTTGCGCGGGCAGCGGTCAGGTGGCGAGGCGGTTGGACGGACAGGCGAGGTGGTGGAGACGGTTGGAAAACAGTTGGGAGTTGGTTAGGCGGTTACGATGGGTCGGGACTCTGGAAACTTTGTCTCCTCCCGATGCGGCGCTGCAAGCCTCGTCGTCGTTCTGAATTCGTAGAGCAGAGGAGGGAAGAAGAGCTGCAATTGAAGGAAATGAATGAGTTGGTTTTAAAACCAACGGCTACATAGGTTGAAATGGATCCGGGTTAATGTATTATAGGGTTACGGGTCATTCGGTTAGACCCATGCCTACTGAATAGATGGGTCGGCTCTAATAGGCCGGGCTGGCCCATTAGGCTGGGCTGAACGAATGGGTTTAAATGGCTGGAATAGGAAAGGCTGGCCCATTGCAAATGGGCAAATATAAACCCAAGGAAAAATATGGAAAATAGAAAAATAAAATTAGGGATAAAGTTATGAATTAGGAAATAGTTAAAATGGTTTAAGAATTAAATAGAATTAATATTCAAAATTTATTAACTAGGAATTAATCAAAAAGAAATATAGGAAAAATATTCATTTTAAGGTTTTAATAGAAAATTAGTATAGAGAATTGCCCAATTACTAATTAAAGAAGTTATGGCTAATAGAAACTTGAAATAATACATAAAAATTTAATGGAAAAAAAAATCATAGAATATAAGAGGACTAGGACTAGGAGTCCCTTACACAAATTTACCGATGGGTAGTCTAGGCCATGCAATTTAGATGAGGGTTATTAATTTTGATAGTTTGTCAGATCCCCATAGGTGCACTATTAACTCTTGATAGGACGATATGGTATAATATGGATAGACTATTCGCTTGGTGAGACAGGACTTCATAGAGATAATGATCTAACCTTGATAAATTGTGCAATTCCTTCACTTTGCCTCCTTAGATATCGTCCCCATATCTTAGTCGAATTGCATATGTAGTTCCTATTTTGCCCTAAGAATTATTATTATTATTATTTTCATAATTTCTGATTATGTTATCCATAGATGAACCTCAAGTTAGTTTCGATTCAAATTTTTCCTCAAGGGTTTGAATACACATGGAATATATACTAGAATGTTTGTAATCCTTTTGTCTTCAGTTATTTCCTCCATGATTAAATCTTTTATTTTAAGGATTGTGACTGATAGGACGTGTAGCTCCCCTTTCCGGAAATTTTAAAATATTTTTATTATTATTTATTTTATTTAAATGGTGATTTATAGATTTTATAAATAATTAATTAGTTAATTATTACGGTAGATAATTTTAGTCATGGTTAGGAATTGGAGTACAAGGCGACTAAAAATCATGGCCCGGATAGTGCAGTGACGTGCTTTGACTAGTGTATTAGCCCTGGTAGGGAAGATCAAGCCATATTGATGTCCTAACTAGGAAAACCAGGCCAAGTTGCGACTTAACGCATATGGAAGATTATTTATTTATTTATAATGTTATTGAGTTTAGGGGAAACAGTTATACCTTTTTAGCCCGGGTTGACCCCGAACTGAGCCCAAGCCCATGTAGGTCATGCGACACGTCCAATGACATTCGTGTTGATGGAATGTGGCATGAAGGTCTTATATTTCGTTTTAATGATTTAATAAATATTTCTAAGTATTCATAATTAAATATTATAATTATTATTATTAGTTGATATTCAATGACACTTGTATAAAGTGGGTCTTTGCACATTTTGAGATTATTGGACTGGACATAATGGTATTTATACACCATTATGATTTATTAAATTTTGTTATTATTACTATTATTAGTATTATTATTATTATCATTATTAGTGAGGTTATTATTTATATAAAATTATTCACTAATATTTGTTATATGTATTTCGTTATCAATAAATATTATTATATATGGTCATATTTATAAAAATAGGCTCTACAATAGGAATAGATGCTATTGGATTTATTTATAATTTTATGGAGTATATTATATTAGTACATATATGTATATATATGAATATACAAATATATATATATATATATATATATATATATATATATATATATATATATATATATATATATATATATAAGTAATAAGTCCGGCGGGCCTAACTCTTGTGGTTAGGTGGAGTGGCTCTCCTAGGGGAGGGCTGGGTTCGAGCCTCCCCTCCCGCACCTGGGGTGGCTGGGCGGCCTAGGCCGCGGCCCCGGGTGGGGACCCCTTGCCGGACACGAAAAAGAAAAAAAAAAGGAGAGAAATAAATCAATACGGTTCGGGAACAGTGGACCCCGAAAAAAAAAACCAGCAGTGAGCGAACCCGAGCTCCCCATGAGCCCAGCCCGAGCTCAGGGTCACAGGCCCAAGCACCCCCCCTTAACCGCACAGTAACTCAGTTGAACCCAAGCTGTCACGACCCGCACCCGCTTTTCGGATACGAGTCGTGTCCAAGCCAGCCTACGCAGCAGAGTCGGCGGTAGAACGCTTTCAAGCCCGCAAGAATAATTGCTCAAGAAATAACGTTTGCTGCTCATTCACATTTCTAAGTTTATTACAAAAGTTACAACATTTATAATTAAAGAAAATATAAGATTTTACAATTAATGAAAATGGTACAACTGTTTTCTATTTCTAGGTTGACCTCAGCATACCCAAGCCTTCCCAATGCTAAGAGTGATCGCGGCTAAACCTGAAAAATATTGGTTTCCAGTCAGGAATGGAACAAGTACACAAACCGACGACAAAACGAAAACACAATAGAATTAACAAGACATGAAAATAACATATGAGAGATAAAAACTGGAAGATAGCTGATGACATGGCACGATAGAGAAGTAAAGAAAAAAAAATAAAAGACATCTACCTATGTGGTGTAAAATATCTGTTTCGACATGTGAACGGCTAGGGGTAAATCCGGCTCACTGCACGTGTCGTGTGCAGCTGCTATCATGCAAGAATAGACATTTTGGGGACAGTTCTGGGTAGTCCACATGTTTACTAAGATATTTCCCCTCCCGACTACTCCGTGTGACGAGCGTGTCAACAAGCAGCAAGATATATGTATAGACATGAAATGAAAAGACTACTATGAATCGAAAGCAATCAGAAAGTGCACTTGCCTGAGGTCCTTAGCTGGAGAAACCAATAATACTATACCACTCAATGAGCCAAAATCAGTCAACACATGCAGAAGTCTCCAGATGCTGAAATAAATAGTACCAATGTTCTCAGAATATTCAAATTAGCTAGGATTGCCTGTCCTTAAGTCCAATTTTAAACACAGGGGCAAAACGGTAATTTTGGGTCAAAACGATGTCCGTCGTTGGACCCGTTTTGTACCAAAAGCGTGCCAGAGTCACGGTCTCTAAAGTCGTCAAACTATATGTCAACAGATCCAGTTTTTTGATACGAACCCAACCGTATGTCCAAACTTGGATTCCGGTAGGCCGTGCACAAAATCACCCGTTGAGTCGGACCGTGCGGCCCGCAAAACGGCGTTCCGATTCAACTGTCTCAGAATTGGACCAAACTTGGCATACATGACCAGAAAAACAATACGGTCCTGTTGGCGCAAATTTTGTCTCGATCTGACGAACGTGCACAAAGTAATTGAAAATTTTGCAAAATGGCCGATACGGTAAATTTTGACGGATACGCATCAAATTCGTCGCGCACACGCGACCAATTAGAATTCCGCCAAAGCCCACACGACCACGAAGCCGTTACGCACCTTTCGATGCCTTCGGTTCGCGACCACGTCGCTCGGATTGGCGGAACGTACGTCGTATCGGAGAATTTTCTAGTTTTCTACAGTTTTAAAAACAGGTTTTTCATTATTTTCGATGGTAAATAACTTTCTGTAAACTAAATAAAAAATCAATCTATCGAAGGTTTTCCATCCCCTATATGTTGTCTTTAAACCTATCCAAGGGTATTTCTAAATTTCCTAATATCTAGTCCAGGATTTCCCTTCAAAAATGGTGTCTGGACCCAGTTTATGTTCTGTTCAAAAACAGATTTTCCTCGATTTTCTATGAATTTTCATGAGCAATCTAGGACGAATTAATCTAAACTAATCGATGGGTTATGTCGAAGGTTATGTAGTCTGTTCCTAGAATTTTACCGATTCAAAAACGATCGACTACGAAGGGAGATACGGGGGTCGATATACGTGTACCTTGCTGCTGTGTTGTTCTGTTCATACGCGCGCGCGTGCGGCATCCTCGGCCTCCGACGACCCGCGCGGCCATGCGCGGTGGTCCAGGGTGGCGCGCGCTCGCGGGAAAGGTCGGCTGTCACGCCCCAGAACCAGAATACTGGAGAGCGGGAGAATGACTCAGCCAGCTACGTATTACGGGTAGAGGAATACTGTATAATACGATCAATGCTGTCTAATAAGACGAGGGGGTGCATACTACATAAAAGTCGCACTATGGTCACTTCACATCTATTGTCTCAATCATTCAAACACGAAACAGAAATAGAGAACATGTAAGATAAAGCAGTAAGGCGTCCCAAACGCTCAGTCAAAATGTTCTTGATATCTGGCTTTACAAAACATAGCCAGATGATGTAGCAAAGTATACACAATTGTTATCAGCTGCAGCCTGACTTAGTTACAATTATGTAAAAGTAAGTACAAGACAATCCGACTAACATGTCGGTGCCAAACGGTAAGGTATTAAGTAAATAACAAAACGAGCGGAGAAGTAAGAAACCCACTCGATTCCTCCTGCGATCATTCCTCTAGTATTGACCATCTTGGAGGTGGAAGTAAGTTGAGTCCTCGGAAACCGGCTCTAGATCTGGCCATGCAAAACCAGAGAGGTTAGACCTCTAATAGCAAGTACCGCAAGGAAGCACGATATGAGGAATTAAGCCAGTAAATAAGAGAATATAATAGTAGATCTCTGCTTGCTACTGGGATTCACACAACGTCACGACACTTCGAACCAACCTTCCAACCAAATAAGGACAGAAGTTGGCCCGTCATGTCTCGACACTCTGATCATCTCAGTTAGTCAACAGAGTAGGTACAGTACACAACCAAATCAATTTAAACGACCATGCAACTACTACGGCTTGCTATTGTGGGTTCCAAGTTATCTTGGAACTATGAGATAAAGGATTCCTCAGTTCTTACTGTGTGCAAGCAAGGCTAGTTTACCCAATCAATCAATTGCGCCAATCATGTATTTAGACGAGTCCCAGCGGGACGCCCGTCGTTAATATACAATGTATAATAAATAATATAAGCAGATACCTCTCCCTGCCCGTGTGGCAGGTTTGCAGTATCTGTGGGAACCAGCCGGCCTGTCGGGCACTTAATAGTCCCAAAGAGGGCTGCCATGTAAGAACTCGGGAATCCGTTCTCTCCATGCAATCATCATTTTATTTAACTTAATAGCCTCTATGTTGAGTGAAATCCCATGCCGTGGATCATGGTCATTCAGAATGAGTACTTTCGTACGGGGTACGATATGCACATCTCTACAACGATACCCATGCAGTTAGGTTGTAGGTCTTACATAGTGTAATGCAACAATCAAAACTAGCCACGGAATAATCATGCCTTGACCATAAAGTACAATGCTGCTTTTGTAGAGAAATAAATAAATTAAAGCCTGCATATGCTTGTATGCCAATATTCGTGATCGGCCAATCGATTACAATAGTTCATAATTAATATGAACGTGTCTCATTCATTCAATTCAATAAGACGACTAGCCAGTCTCTTAGTTCCAACTAGGAACGCATGATCAATTATTAGTCAAGGTCATAATCAATATCAATCAAAGTTAATTCGGGACAAGAATCAGTTAAAATGCATCATGGGTTAGAGTTCATACGGCCGGGAAATTATAGAAGTTCATGCGGCTGAGAATGCATATGTGGTCAGGATCTTATGCGTCCAGGAAGTGTCATGCGGCCACGAAAAACAGCATGTGCCAGAAAACAGCATGCGCCAGAAACAACATGCGCCAGAAACAACATGTGCGAGAAACAGCATGCGCCAGAAAACAGCATGCGCCAGAAACAACATGCGCCAGAAAACAGCATGCGCCAGAAACAACATGCGCCAGAAAACAGCATGCGCCAGAAAACAGCATGCGCCAGAAACAGCATGCGCCAGAAAACAACATGCGCCAGAAACAGCATGCGCTAGAAAACAGCATGCGCCAGAAACAGCATGCGCCAGAAACAGCATGCGCCAGAAAACAGCATGCGTCAGAAAACAGCATGCGCTAGAAACAGCATGCGCCAAAAAATAACATGCGCCAGGAAACAGCATGCGTCAGAAAACAGCATGTACTGCTCATCTTCTCCAATCAGCCTCTAATGGCCATGAAAACCCATGAACCAAAAAGACCATAAATTACTCAAAATAAGTCGAAATCAGGACTTCCAATAGTCAAAATTGGGTAGAATCAAATTTCCTACAACATGAAACCATCAAAACTTGAAAAATAACAAAGTTACTAGATCAAAACCTAAAAATTCCGAAAATATATTAAACTTAGATCTACACGAAATGAGTCATGGAAATTAAAAATGCTAAGTACTAAAGTGTCTAAGAATCTAGAGAGAAAGACAATGGAACAACAAAAATGGAAATCCATCAAGAAGCAAGTTGGCACTTGCCTAGCCCTCTTAGGTTAGTGGGGGAGTTATGAGGAAGAAGAAGAGAAATGAGAAGAAGTAATGAAGAGAGAGAAAGGGGATGGGCTTTAAATGAAGGAGTGGTAGTAGGTGGGTTCGGTTCATGATGAACCAACAAAAACCGAAAACAAACCAATCTAGGCCGAACCCAAAAAGCAAAGTAAAAGCAGAGAATAAAAATACAGAAAGTAAAATGCAAAAAAATAATTGCAGGAAATAAATTAACATAAAATTAAAAGGATTTAAATACAGAATAATACATGATAAATATTAAATAAATACGTTCCAGCAGTACATGTATTTAGAATACGTATTTCGGGAACGGGAAGTGACATCTCTACCCTCCTTAAAAAAATTTCGTCCCCGGAATTTCAAATCCAAGCATGATAGAAACATCGGAGCTAAACTAATCTAAGTATAAGCAATTTGAGTAAGCAATCATTCTACAATGCCAATAGCAAGTAACATATCTATGTTTAACTATCGACGACACCAAGCAATTCTACTCATAAGATGACAAGCATGAGGAGTTAAGACAATCAAGGTATTCAGAAAGAGATATACCTTGTGAGTCAAACAGGTACATATATCGTGATCGGATATCATCCTCACGTTTCCACGTTGACTCCCCTAAAGAGTGATGACCCCAAGCAACCCGGACAAGGCTAATTGTTCGGTTCTTGAGTATCTTCTCTTTTCGGTCCAAAATGGACACAGGCTGTTTCTCGTAAGACAGGTTGGTACCAACAACCAGATCAGAATGATCAAGAACATGGCTTGGGTCCGATACATACCTTCGCAACTGAGATACATGAAACACGTCATGCACCTCTCGTAACGAAGGGGAAAGGGATAAACGATAAGCAACATCGCCTATCCTATCAAGGATAACAAACGGGCCCACGTACCGCGGACTCAACTTCCCGCGAACGCCAAATCTAATAACCCCACGGGTAGGTGAGATCCGTAAGAACACGTGGTCCTCAACTGAAAACTTTAGCGGCATTCGATGCGGGTCTGTCCAATGACGATGTCGATCCTGCACAACTCGAAGTCGCATTCTAATTCTCTTGACCACTTCAACTGTCTGAACAATCATTTCCGGGCCTAACATTTTCCTCTCCCCGATATCATTCTATGCCAGTGGCGACCTACACTTCTTACCATAGAGTGCTTCAAATGGCGCCATCTGGATACTGGCTTGATAACTGTTGTTGTATGAGAATTCGACTGAGTGCGGGTGGCTCGCCCAAGATCCTCCAAAATCTAGAGTGCAAGCTCGTAACATATCCTCTAAAGTCTGATTTGTTCTTTCTGATTGCCCGTCCGTCTGTGGATGGTAAGCCGTGCTAAATCTTAACTTGGTACCCAGGCTATGATGTAAGCTCTTCCAAAAATGTGATGTAAAACGGGTATCTCTGTCTGACACAATACTGACAGGGACTCCATGTTGTCTGACTATTTGTTGTATATACAACTCTGCCAACTTTTCTGTAGATTGCCCTACTCTGAAAGGAAGAAAGTGTGCCACCTTTGTAAGCCGATCTACTATCACCCAAATAGCATCTTTACCACTTGGTGATCTCGGTAAACCGATCACAAAGTCCATTGTAATATGTTCCCATTTCCATTCCGAAATAGAAAACGGTTGCAATAACCCAGCTGGCCTCTGCTGCTCTGCCTTCACTTGCTGACATACCAAGCAACGGGAAATGAATCTAGCTATCTCCCTCTTTATTCCGTTCCACCAGAAGTGTTGTTTGATATCTTGGTACATCTTGGTCCCTCCAAGATGTACAGAATACTGGGAACTGTGAGCTTCTGCCATAACCTCCTGTCTGATATCTCCACTAGGCACACATAGACGTGACCCAAACCTAAGTGTACCATCTTCATGAATTTGTATCTCCTTCCTGAGTCCTGACTTACATTCTGCCCTAAGCTTCTGAATCCTTGGGTCCTGTCCCTGAGCTGCCTTGATCCTGTCTACCAAGTCGGATTGAACTTGTAGACTTGTTAGAACTCCTACATCACTAGGAAGTATAACTTCGTTGCCCATCTCCTGAAGGTCTTCTAAGATATGCCTCTGTGTTGTCAACATAAATGTGCCGCCTCTCCTGCTGAGAGCGTCTGCTACCACATTAGCCTTGTCTGGATGATACTGAAGCTCTACGTCGTAATCCTTGATCAACTCCAACCATCTTCTCTGCCTCATGTTCAGCTCCTTCTGAGTAAAGATGTACTTCAGACTTTTGTGGTCTGTGTACATGTCCACTCGATCACCATATAAGTAATGCCTCCATAGCTTCAAAGCAAATACTACTGCCGCCAACTCCAAGTCATGAGTTGGGTAATTGTTCTCGTGGTCTCGAAGTTGCCTAGATGCATATGCTATCACCTTTCCATATTGTATGAGGACACATCCAAGTCCTTTACCTGACGCATCACAATATACAGTAAAACCTTCGGGCCCAACTGGCAATGTAAGAATAGGTGCTGATATCAACTTCTGCTTCAAGTTCTCAAATGATGCCTGACATTCTGTCGACCAGACGAATGGTACATCCTTCCGTGTCAAGCGGGTCATGGGTGCTGAAAGTCTTGCAAAGTCTGCTACGAATCTCCTGTAATATCCCGCCAATCCCAAGAAACTTTGCACATCTAATACAGTCTTGGGTATTGGCCAACTCTCTACTGCTTCTACCTTCTTGGGATCCACTGCTACTCCAGCTCCTGATACGATGTACCCCAAAAATGAAATATGGTCCGACCAAAACTCACACTTGCTGAGCTTGGCATACAACTGGTTCTCTCTCAGAACCTGTAACACTTTTCTGAGGTGGTCCTCATGCTCCTCTTCACTAGCAGAGTAGACGAGAATGTCGTCAAGAAACACAACGACAAATTGATCTAAATACGGCATAAAGATGCGGTTCATCAAATCCATAAATATTGCTGGAGCATTGGTCAAACCAAACGGCATTACCAAGAATTCATAATGCCCATACTTCGACCTGAATATTGTCTTGGGAATATCCTCCTTCCGAACCCTCACTTGATGATACCCTGAACGACGATCTATCTTAGAGAAAACTCTAGCTCTGCTCAACTGATCAAACAAGTCGTCGATCCTGGGTAGTGGGTACTTGTTCTTTACTGTTGCCGCGTTAAGCTTCCTGTAATCGATGCATAATCTCGATGACCCATCCTTCTTCCCCACAAGTACCACTGGTGCTGCCCATGGTGATATGCTAGCTTGGATGAACTTCTTCTCCTTCAGTTCCTCTATGTGCTGATATACCTTGGCCTGTTCTGAATTCGCCATTCTGTAAACTCGATCTGATATCGGTTTAGTTCCAGGTACCAATTCTATGCTGAACTCAATATCCCTTACCGGTGGTAGACCTGGAAGTTCTTCGGGAAATACGTCCAGAAACTCTTCAACTACCTTTCGAACTTGAACTTCTTCCATTGCCGTCACTACTCCCTGTTCTTGTTGAGTTGCCACTGATCTGACTAAGGTGAACCGCTTCATGCCTGGAATATCAAAAGATACACTCCCTCTACGACAATCTATTATCGCATGACTGTCTTTCAGCCAGTCCATGCCTAAGATAACGTCGAAATTTCTAACAGGAAATTCTATCAACCGGGCGGGTAAGGAATGTCAGCAAACTACAACGCTACATGCTAGAATAACTCTACTAACTCCTACGAGCCCATTACCAGTGAGTATATTTAACCTTCCTGGCAATGCCTCGAATTCCATTCCTAGCCGTGTTGCAAATTGTGCAGATATAAATGAGTGTGATGCTCCCGAATCAAACAATGCTACTGCGGGATATGAGGCGACGAGAATATTACCTGCCACAACATCTTCCGATGCTAATACCTCCTCCAAGAACAGAGTGAATGCCTGCCCTCAACCTCCTAGTTGGTTCCCATGTTGCGGCCTAGCCTGGTGTTGCTGCTGGCCCCTGCCTTGATGATGCTGGGGTGGTCTATGCTGGTGTTGCTACATCGGCGGTCCCTGCTGTCGAAACATCTGAGCCTGTGTCATGAACGGGCGCTGTGCCAACGGTCTCACTGCTACCGCTGGTCCTCGATACTGTCCTGCCCCTGGTGCTGGCAGAGCAGGAAATTATTGTACTGGTCCTTCTGACCTCGAATTCATGGGACAGGTGGTAACCTGATGATCTGGATTTCTACATATCAAATACTGTCCGTTCAATGTCCGACACACATCTCTAGTGTGCCCTAACTTCCCACAATAAGTGCAGCCAGCTGGGGGTTGCTGGTTCTTCCTCTGTTGCTATTGCTGTTGCCTTGGTGGTGGTGCTGGCCCTTGCATTGCCACATCGTAAATGCGAATGCCAGGGGATGGTGCTGTTGTTCGGGGCGCTGCTCCCCCTCCTCCTTCAATCTGACTGTGGGATCTCTTCTGACCTCCAGTCCTTGCCGTGATCCTCTGAATGGTGATCTCATGCCTTCGGGTTGCCGTCAATACTTCGTCGAAAGTCTGGTAATTGTGCCCCTCTATCAATTGCAAGAGCTCAAGATGAAACCCTTGCTGGAACCTCATAGCCCTCTGGCTCTCTGTTGCTACCATCTTCGGGGCGAACCTACTCAATCTGCAGAACTCCGCTGCATAAGCATCTACCGTCTTGCCGGCCTACTTGAGGTTGATAAACTTCTGTTGCAGCTCAAACTGCGCCACAACTCTATAGTACTTCGTCTTGAACCTTGCAGTAAATTTGTCCCAAGCAACAGGACGTCTGATGCCTACTTCATCTGATTCCCACCAATCACGTACGAGATCGTGAAGTAACAACTTCACTTAATCAACACGTTCTTCCGCCGGCACCTTAGCTGCTGTCAAAATAGCCTCAATATCCTTAAGCCATGTATCTGCTGAGATGGCATCTTCCGTGCCCTCGAAATGGCGGGGGTTGTACTTGCAAAACCTGGCTGATGCTCCTGAATCTGTCCTTGCCCCTCTTTCCAATGTCGTCTGCAACCCTTGGTTGAGTAGTACGTTCTGCTCTTGCAACTGAGTGTGCATGCGCTGCTGGACTAACATCTGGTGTTGCTGAGTAGCCATCATCCCTCTCATTATCTCCAGAAGGGCTGGTGTGTCCACTTCCATATGGGTAGGTGGAACCGTTGGTGGTGGTGGAACCTCCGGATACTGCGATCCAGCTGCAGCTTCTACTATCACTTCTTCTTGAATAGTCTCTTGAGGTAGTACTGGCCCTTGTTGCTGACCAACCTGGTCAAGTTATCCATGTTGCCCTTGTTGCTGTTGTCCAGCTCTGACAGATGCGGACGAAGTGCCCCTAAAAAGGGACAAGAGAACAATCAAACGACCGGACAGGAAAGATCAATGAAGTCAAAGGATACTGGAATGTCAAGCTAGAGTTGAGAACAACGAATCATGAGATCAAGGGGAACATGTGTGATTGAGACATCCTATAAATCAAAACACCCCACAAGTCTGAAGCCAGACCTGCATGGGCCACCACTAAAACCTTGTCACGCCCCAGAACCAGAATACTGGAAAGCGAGAGAATGACTCAGCCAGCTACGTATTACGGGTAGAGGAATACCGTATAATACGATCAATGTTGTCTAATAAGACGAGGGGGTGCATACTACATAAAAGTCACACTATGGTCACTTCACATCTATTGTCTCAATCATTCAAACACGAAACAGAAATAGAGAACATGTAAGATAAAGCAGTAAGACATCCCAAACGCTCAGTCAAAATGTTCTTGATATCTGGCTTTACAAAACATAGCCAGATGATGTAGCAAAGTATACACAATTGTTATCAGCTGCAGCCTGACTTAGTTACAATTATGTAAAAGTAAGTACAAGACAATCCGACTAACATGTCGGTGCCAAACGGTAAGGTATTAAGTAAATAACAAAATGAGCGGAGAAGTAAGGAACCCACTCGAGTCCTCCTGCGATCATTCCTCTAGTATTGACCATCTTGGAGGTGGAAGTAAGCTGAGTCCTCGGAAACTGGCTCTAGATCTGGCCATGCAAAACCAGAGAGGTTAGACCTCTAATAGCAAGTACCGCAAGGAAGCACGATATGAGGAATTAAGCCAGTAAATAAGAGAATATAATAGTAGATCTCTGCTTGCTACTGGGATTCACACAACGTCATGACACTTCGAACCAACCTCCCAACCAAACAAGGACAGAAGTTGGCCCGTCATGTCTCGACACTCTGATCGTCTCAGTTAGTCAACAGAGTAGGTACAGTACACAACCAAATCAATTTAAACGGCCATGCAACTACTACGGCTTGCTATTGTGGGTTCCTAGTTATCTTGGAACTATGCGATAAAGGATTCCTCAGTTCTTACTATGTGCAAGCAAGGCTAGTTTACCCAATCAATCAATTGTGCCAATCATGTATTTAGACGAGTCCCAGCGGGACGCCTATCGTTAATATACAATGTACAATAAATAATATAAGCAGATACCCCTCTCTGCCCGTGTGGCAGGTTTGCAGTATCTGTGGGAACCAGTCGGCCTGTCGGGCACTTAATAGTCCCAAAGAGGGCTGCCATGTAAGAACTCGAGAATCTGTTCTCTCCATGCAATCATCATTTTATTTAACTTAATAGCCACTATGTTGAGTGAAATCTCATGCCGTAGATCATGGTCATTCAGAATGAGTACTTTCGTACGGGTACGATATGCACATCTATACAACGATACCCGTGCGGTTAGGTTGTAGGTCTTACATAGCGTAATGCAACAATCAAAACTAGCCACGGAATAATCATGCCTTGACCATAAAGTACCCATGCTGCTTTTGTAGAGAAATAAATAAATTAAAGCCTGCATATGCTTGTATACCAATATTCGGGATCGGCCAATCGATTACAATAGTTCATAATTAATATGAACGTGTCTCATTCATTCAATTCAATAAGACGACTAGCCAGTCTCTTAGTTCCAACTAGGAACGCATGATCAATTATTAGTCAAGGTCATAATCAATATCAATCAATGTTAATTCGGGACAAAAATCAGTCAAAAGGCATCATGGATTAGACTTCATGCAGCCGGGAAAAATAGCATGTACCAGAAAACAGCATGTACCAGAAAACAGCATGCGCCAGAAACAGCATACGTCAGAAACAGTATTCGCCAGAAACAGCATGCGCCAAAAAATAGCATGCGCCAGAAACAGCATGCACCAGGAAACAGCATGCGCCAGGAAACAGTATGTGCCAGAAACAACATGCGCCAGAAAACAACATGCGCCAGAAAACAGCATGCTCCAGAATACAGCATGTGCCAGAAACAGCATGCGCCAAAAAATAGCATGCGCCAGAAACAGCATGCGCCAGAAACATCATGCGCCAGAAAACAGCATGCGCCAGAAAACAACATGCGCCAGAAACAGCATGCGCCAGAAACATCATGCGCCAGAAATAGCATGCGCCAGAAAACAGCATGGGTCAGGAAACAGCAAGCGCCAGAAACAGTATGTGCCAGAAAACAGCATGCACCAGGAAACAGCATACGCCAGAAAACAGCTTGTACTGCTCATCTTCTCCAATCAGCCTCTAATGGCCATGAAAACCCATAAACCAAAAAGACCATAAATCACTCAAAATAAGTCAAAATCAGGACTTCCAATAGTCAAAATTGGGTAGAATCAAATTTCCTACAACATGGAACCATCAAAACTTGAAAAATAACAAAGTTACTAGATTAAAACCTAAAAATTCCAAAAATATATTAAACTTAGATCTACACGAAATGAGCCATGGAAATTGAAAATGCTAAGTACTAAAGTGTCTAAGAATCTAGAGAGGAAGAAAATGGAACAACAAAAATGGAAATCCATCAAGAAGCAAGTTGGCACTTGCCTAGCCCTCTTAGGTTGGTGGGAGAGTTATGAGAAAGAAGAAGAGAAATGAGAAGAAGTAATGAAGAGAGAGAAAGGGGACGGGCATTAAATGAAGGAGTGGTGGTAGGTGGGTTTGGTTCATGATGAACCAACAAAAACCGAAAACAAACCAATCTAGGCCGAACCCAAAAAGCAAAGTAAAAGCAGAGAATTAAAATACAGAAAGTAAAATACAGAAAAATAATTGCAGGAAATAAATTAACATAAAATTAAAGGGATTTAAATACAGAATAATACATGATAAATATTAAATAAATACGTTCCAGCAGTACATGTATTTAGAATACGTATTCCGGGAACGGAAAGTGACATCGGCGCTAGGGTTTAGGAGTAGTCGATCCACTTCTCCTCTGCCTCACTTTTGTTTGTTACAATATATATGCAATAGTATACATATGGACCCCCTCCCCCCCGCTCTCGGGTTCGTGCGGGCGTTCAGCAAATTGTGAGTTTGCTACAGTGCTGGTTGGGGTGTTTTGAGCAGATGTCTGGCCCGAGCTCGGCTTGGACTGGGATTGGCTTATTCTTTTTATCTTTTTATTATTTCTTTTCTATCTTCTTTTTCTTTTTCTTTTTCTTTTTCTTTTTCTTTTTCTTTTTCTTTTTCTTTTTTCTTTTTCTTTTTCTTTTTCTTTCTATATAAATACATTCATATTTTTTTTATATTTATATACACACAATTACGTATAGACATAATACTATATACGTATATATATACACATACGCACATATAGTAGATATATTTATTTATAACATACATAATATTTATTCATATATATTCGTGTATACATACACATGCACACACATCTATATATATATTTATAAATACGTACACATATATATACTTCTATACATACACATTTATGCATATATAATTATATAACTATATATATATATATATATATATATATATATATATATATATATATATATATATATTTTTTTTTTTTTTATATATATATATATATATATATTATCACATTTATCTGACCAAAATAATATAACCAATAAAATAATAATATTAAATAATAATAACCTCAATAAGATTGATAATAAATAATAATAATAAAATCCAATAAATCAATAATAGTGTATATATACCTTCATGTGCGGTCTAATATTTCCAAAACGTACAAGGATCTATTTTATATACAATTATTATCGAATATAAATTATTAATAACATTTATAATATTTAATTAAAAATACTTAGAAAATATTAATTAGATCATTAAGACGGAATACGACACCATCATACCCAAAATACATCAACACGAATGTTATTGGACGCCCTGCTTGACTACATGGGCTTGGGCTTGGTACGGGTCTAGTCCGGACTGGTTTGGTACAACCGGGTCTCCTAATGTCAAATAATTTTAAATATAAATAATTAAACTATTTATAATAGTCATGTCACAACATAGCCTAGTTTTTCTAGTTAGGGCATCACTATGGCTTGGCCTTCCTTGGCATGGCTAATACACTAGTCAAAGCACGTCACTGCACTATCCGTGCCATGATTTCTAATCACCTTGTACTCAATTCCTAACAATGACTAAAATCATCTACCGTAATAATAAACTAAATAATTATTTATAATAATCTAAAATCACCAATTAAATAAAATAAATAAAATAAAAATATTTTAAAATTTTCGGGAAGGGGAGCTACAAATCTACCCACCTTAAAAATAATTTCGTCCTCGAAATTCTAACTCATAAACATGCCAAAAATTCAAACATAAAAAATTAAAAGAATAAATCCACTATTACCACAATATCCTCAAAGTTTAATTTCTCAGAACTATCTATATCTTCCTAGCCATTTCGTAACTACGAATCATCAAGGACTTCTACCCACCTTTGGTCACACTACCCACTTCAAACACCTGACGTCATAACATTGTAACCCTCCAGCTAAAAGTAACTATCGACGAATATCTATAACATAAGGTATCTACAACCTTCTCCTATCTATCAGCAACCCAAAATTTACCAAGCAACAAATTTACACAAGTAGCTAAGGATTATTGATAAACTCTAGTAAGCATGACTATTCATTACTCTGAAGTATGGAGGACAGGAAGATAAGGCAGAATAATCGGGAGCAGCTGTGAAGTTTCAAGGGCAGTGGAGAGTATCCAATGTTACAGATAGAGAGGAAGTTTATGAACCACTGCCTTATTTGCTAGATTGGGCTACTCCAGTCCAGTCACTTGCTATGTCGAAGAGCCCTTTGTTACTTAGAGTGACCTGAAATCCGTGTAATACAGAAGTCTCGTTCTCGAAATTCTAATTCAAATAAGGTTCCCTAACGGAACGGGATTTGAGAAATCAAGATTGTGGTCCTAATGGGTTCTCTATTTGGACATCAGTCATTGGTTGGATGAACATTGGATTTCAATCTATATGGACTAGACGAGATCCCAATGATAAAACTATTCTTACTAGATTAGGGTGACTTGGAGTAGGTTTCCACCCAAGTGGTTGAGCTAGTTGCCAGCCAGGTTGGTAGCTGGTTCCTAAGGCCCAAAATATGCCCTCAGTAACTTTTGTGTTTAAGTAGCACATGAGACCACAATTGGGTGGCACACTAGTGGTATGTGCGTAGTGGGCTTCGAGTAAATCACAACCATATATTGGGTCGAATGAACTGAGTCAAGGTTGAGGCTCTAGCGGAAGTCGAAAAGTATACCGGTGTTGTGGTAAGGGTTATAGCTAGTCCTTTTGTCCTGAAAGTCGTACCACAAGAATAGGGTACAAGGGGACGGATTTGAGTGGGACATGATATACCTAGATGAAGGTGGACTCGTCTGGATCTTGCATGTAAAATTTGTTGGATGGTAACAACTGGCCTCGTACTCTGAATATTAATGGCACGGTCGGGGACACAAAGGATCTAAATAAAAAGTGGGAGTTCACGGGGCACTAATTATCATTCTAATGGAAATTATTCTAATCAATCGGTAATCCTGGTATATCCTAAAAATTTTAGAAAGCATACAGTCTACCCACCTTAGAAGCTAGGATATGGTTTTAGGAATAATAAGGTCAGAAGCGTTCCCAAAGTCCGGATATTGTACCTCGACTCTGGTTAAAAAAGAATAAGGCACGACATACGGGATACGGTAGATATAAGTCAAGCCAAGGATCGTTCCTCAAATTCAGATGGCTAGAAGGTCCCGATAGTAGTTTGAAGGTCGAGAGGAGAACGAGTAACTCAAGGCAAGGTTCCAATCACAGGGCTGGCCGATGGTAACTACACTTGCGTATACCACTATCATATCCATGGAGATACTCTATATCTATCTATCAATTACGAGCTTTCGTCCTTTCAAATCAGTAAAAGACCAAAAATAATATAGAGTTCAAGAATGATGTCACTGAATACAATTACGTGATTCGAAGGCGAATGTATAATTCAAGAGGAATTGTCAAAGCAATCGCGGATGAGATCCTAGAGACATCTACATCTCAATCCGCGTAGGTTAATTAGATGAAGAGCGAACCAATGCATCATGGTTGATCAGACCGTAATACAATGATTCTGATTAGACAAATATGTTAGCGGGCGTCCCCAATAAACATACGTCTCGAATCAAGCTCGATAAAAGAGTAAGCTTGCAAAACTAGACTATAATAGCAGTATTGGTCAAAATAGTCAAAATATAAGTAGGCAAGATTTTTGGAAAGGAGGCACAAGTAGTTCAAGTTTTGAGAGAATCAAAACCTTACCTGGTGTTCTTGTTCATATAGTCTTCCTACTATCTTCCTATCCATAAGGCCTTGGTCGACTAAGGAGTTATGGAACTCTAAATTCTATATTCTAGGTAAATCCTTGGTTTCGTGATTCAGATATGATATGCTATCAGATACTCCACCTTATATTGACATAAGGTCTAAAGAGGTCAACGAAGGTGTAGTTTTAGTAATGCTCCATAACCTATGATTCCTTGAAACAATTTCAACACTATGGGTCATACATCGCCAGTGCGCTACTGGCTGGCCATCGTAGTCATTGAAACTACTCCAACTATATTTCTAAGTACTTCAAGGAGCTGCTAGAGATTCAAACAGGTCGACTATGATAGAAAGCATAAATATCTGCCTATAAGTCTCAATCCTTAAAGTAAAAGATCGATCGGGGAGGAAATAACTGAAGACAAGGAAAGTAAGAGCATCCTAACATTTATTTCATATATATATTTCAAATGGTTGAGGAAAAAAAACTTTGAATCAAATCTGACTTGAGATTCATATATGAATAACAGGATCAGAAATTACAAACTAATTCTTTACAACAATTAGGATTTTAAAACAGGCAATTCTAACTTATGGTATAAGATTTATATCTAATATAGCAAAAGAAAATTAAACAGTTTATCAAAATTAATGCCTTAATTCTAGGCAAGTCTAACATACCAAGGGAATAGTATATCCACATTGGATCGCATTGTCATATCAAAAGTAATAGTGTACCTATAGGGATCTAGCAAGCTATCTAAATTGCATGGCCTATATAATAACCTTAACTACCCAACGGTCAATTTGAACAAGGGACTCATAGTCCTAGTTATTCTCCTAAATTATTTTAATCTTAATTATGAATGAGCATTTCCTAAGCGCAGGCTCGCAATAGTACGACTAACGTACTATCACGAGTTCGCAATCTTTTACGAAGACCGACCTGTATGGGCCACCACAAAAACTTGTCATGACCCGTACCCGCTTTTCGGATACGAGTCGTGTCCAAGCCAGCCTACGCCGAAGAGTCGGCGGTAGAACGCTGTCAAGCCCGCAAGAATAATTACTCAAGAAATAACATTTGCTGCTCATTCACATTTCTAAGTTTATTACAATAGTTACAATATTTATAATTAAAGAAAATACAAGATTTTATAATTAATAAAAATGGTACAACTGTTTTCTATTTCTAGGTTGATCTCAGCATACCCAAGCCTTCCTAATGCTAAGAGTGATCGCGGCTAAACCTGAAAAATATTGGTTTCTAGTCAGGAATGGAACAAGTGCACAAACCGACGACAATACGAAAACACAATAGAATTAACAAGACATGAAAATAACATATGAGAGATAAAAACTGGAAGATAACTGATGACATGGCACGAAAGAGAAGTAAAGGAAAAATAAAAGACATCTACCTATGTGGTGTGAAATATCTGTTTTGACATGTGAACGGCTAGAGGGTAAATCCGGCTCACTGCACGTGTCGTGTGCAGCTGCTATCATACAAGAATAGACATTTTGGGGATAGTTCTGGGTAGTCCACATGTTTACTAAGATATTTCTCCTCCCGACTACTCCGTGTGACGAGCGTGTCAACAAGCAGCAAGATATATATATAGACATGAAATGAAAAGATCACTATGATTCGAAAGCAATCAGAAAGAGCACTTGCCTAAGGTCCTTAGCAGGAGAAACCAATAATACTATACCACTCAATGAGCCACAATCAGTCAACACATGCAGAAGTCTCTAGATGCTGAAATAAATAGTACCAACGTTCTCAGAATAGTCAAATTAGCTACGATTGCCTGTCTTTAAGTCCAATTTTGGACACAGGGGCAAAACGATAATTTCGGGTCAAAACGATGTCCGTCGTTGGACCCGCTTTGCACCGAAAAGCGTGCCAGAGTCACAGTCTCTAAAGTTGCCAAACTATATGTCAATAGGTCCAGTTTTTTGATTCGAACCCAACCGTATGTCCAAACTTAGATTTCGGTTGGCCGTGCACAAAATCACCCGTTGAGTCGGACCGTGGGGCCCACAAAACGGCGTTCCGATTCAACTGTCTCAGAATTGGACCAAACTTGGCATACAGGACCAGAAAAACAATACGGTCCTGTTGGCGCAAGTTTCGTCTCGATCTGACGAACGTGCACAAAGTAATTGAAAATTTTGCAAAGTGGCCGATACGGTAAATTTTGACGGATACGCATCAAATTCGTCGCGCACACGCGTGTTTTCCATAAATAAATTCACTTTATTTATTTTGTATCTGAGAAAATTACAACTGTAGAAATCTAATCTAGAAGACGATTACTTTATCCCTTGGACGATGCGATGAAGAAAACTTGAACTTCGAAGAACTTGGACAGCAACTGGGCAATCTCTCTGTTCTCTTCAAAATTGACTGTAGTCTCTGATGAAGATGAAGAAACTCTCTTTTATAGAGTTCAGGATAACTGTCCTTAAGTATACGCTCAGGTAGTTACTTGACGTGTGCATAACTGCAGGGACGCGTGGCAAATTCTGATGGAGACATATTAGCGTGCGGTTGAAAGTAGTGGAGTATATTCAGGAGAGATTGATGGCATGAATGCCACGTTGCATAACTTCTGAAGAAGTGGATAACTGAGTACAGGACACATGAGAACGTGTGTTAACTGCTCGTTGAAAATCATTCTGGACACAACTGCTGTGATACGCTGCCTTAGAAGAAGAGTCATACGCTAGCTTTGAAGGCACATGTCTTACATACGCTTACTTAGATAGCGTAGAACCATATAAAGCTGATACGCTCACATTATTGACAGGGAGTCGTATGGAAACTATACGCTCACTTGACAAGAAGTCGTATGGAATCCATACGCTTCACTTGGTTGGGAAGGAGTCGTATGAGATCCATATGCTCACTTAGTTGGAAGAAGTCGTATGAGATCCATACGCTCACTTAGTTGGGAAGGAGTCGTATGAGATCCATACGCTCACTTAGTTGGGAAGGAGTCGTATGAGAAATAAGTAGACACGTGGCATGTTTGAATAAGTAGACACGTGGCCATCATCGATCTTCTTTGATACGCCATATCTTCCAATAACTGACAAAATCTTCTCGAGCGTCGTGACTGCGGATATGATGGCTGACAGACTGTCAAAACTGACAGTAATGATGGCTTTTACATTTATGAGAGATGCTGAGCTGTCTTCGTAAAAGACAAAACCGACTCTTCGAAAACCTATGCGACGGCTAGTCTCCATTGGACAGCTGTCTTTGTACGAAAGACGAAGTGTCAGATTCATCCTTTATTAAATACATGCTGTGCTGTCATCTCAGAAAATAATAAAATATTCACTGAGCGTACGGCCTTTAGATGAGCGTATGGCCTTGACTGAGCGTATAGCTTTGAGCGTATGGCTTGGACTGAGCGTATGGCTTTGAGCGTATGGCTTAGACTGAGTCTTATGTCAGCGTGTCATAATTTTCACACCCTACAAGACCCCCTTCAAAGTTTTCAAACTTTATGAATTTCAAAAGTTCGAAATTACTTTGAACTTTAAAGTGAGAATAAGTCCTGACACACTGGCATGAGTTTGTTATCTTCCTCAATATCAGTGCAAATCTTTAGGGATTTTGTTTAAAGAATATCCGCCGTTTGAACTTCTTTCTTTCTTCTATAAATAGGTTTTCCAAAACCTATTTTATTTCTTTACCAGAGCTTTTGCCTTCGAGAGAGAAAAGAGCTTTCAGAAACTCAAGATCTTTCTTCTTCTTCTTCGTCTTCAACTCTATCTCCATTAATGGCACCCAAGATTGATGCTGCTGCGAAAGGAAAGGGGAAAGCCCCTGAAGAGTCATCTCATCCTGCCGTCGATACTGCCACTACTAAGAAGACGGCCAGTCAGCGTGTTTCACGCAGTGAACGGCCATTGAAACCTCTTTATGGTGAGGACGAAGATTATGAACAAATAACTATTCCCTTTTTAGGGCTCTGGTTTAGAACAAAACTCAGAAAACGTATCCCTCTTTAGGGTCAATACGTCAGCAAATATGCTTCCCTCTTTAGGGTTTAGCCGTATTCCATGTTTTTCGTTTTTACGAAAAATATGTTTGGAGCGTATATCTGTAAGATACGCGTATTTTTGATAGAGATACCAAAATACGCTATCTTAAAAGAATATGCTATGGTAATTTGTCTCATTGAGATACGCTAACTCCTGTGTTAGCATATTTTTGATGATCATCTTGTCAACCATACGCTGATATGCTCAAACTGATCATAAACTGAACTTTAAAAATCATTCACTTAAGATAAAATCTGTTATACGCTTAAAGAAAACTGAGTGTATACTGAACTTTGAGTCAACCATACGCTTAAGAAAAACTGAGCGTATGCTGAACCTTGAGTCTGCCATACGCTTAAGGAAAACTGAGCGTATGCTGAACCTTGAGTCTGCCATACGCTTAAAGAAAACTGAGCGTATGCTGAACCTTGAGTCTGCCATACACTTAAGGAAAACTGAGCGTATGCTGAACCTTGAGTCTGCTATACGCTTAAGGAAAACTGAGCGTATGCTGAACCTTGAGTCTGCCATACGCTTAGTAAGAATTGGGCGTAAATTGAGCTGTACGCTTGGTAAAACTAAGCGTATATTTAAACTTTATACCCTCTCGATATTGAAGATTTTTAATACTTTATTCTTTCATTCGCAGTGGATATTCTGGCTCAGGAAGCAGAATTTGAAGGAAGTATGGGAAATAATTATAGAAGTGATCTATCACATGTTCGTTTTCCCCAATTTGACGGACCTTCCACAAGAATAGCTCTGTTGACCAATCAGGAAGATGATACTTTACTGAACCTGATGAGTGGACTGCCGTTACAAAGTGTAGATGGTGTTGCCCATTTGAAGCCAGCATTCCTTTTTGGAGATGCTATTGACATGAATTCCCAGCCCGCTCTGGACAAAGTATCATACAGTTACTATAGGGATGGTGATGTAAATCAGTCTATGTATTTGACTGGTTTGACAAAGAGTATCAACATAGCCTGTTTATTCCATTCAGGCCAGCAAAGACAGATGAAGTGGGATATTACTCCATCCCGACAAGCTAAGGCTGGGTGGATCGGATATCGTCAAGGGAGGTTCCGCAGTGGTACTGAACCACATGTCATATCTATGCGAGGACTGTTACCTGCCACCATCCCTCCTGAGGACTCGGCACTGCTGAAGCCAGTCAGAGTCCCAATTTTTGCTAACGAATTTGTTCAATTAAAGAATGCCATCTACCCAAAACAGTCAATGAGGCTGACTGGTCTAGTAAATCCAGAGAACACTAGATGGACTGTTCTAGTGAGATGGATTTTGCAGAACTTCGGTGCACGGTTGAAGGCGATAGGTTTATATGATGCCATTAAGTGTACTGCTTATGGTTTCAAACCGAACCCGGATCTGTTTTTGGCATTAGCGGAGAGATATAACTATCGGACCGGCACCTTCATGACCCCAAAGGGCGAGATGGGATTCGCCCTTCATGAAATGGCATATATATCTCAGCTACCAACGGCAGATTTGCCATATGAAGAATATATCCCTTTTGTTGACGAAATGAATAAGATTTCTGCAGCCAACCCACTAATTCTTTATGTATTTGAAGAATTAATGTGTCATTACAGCATCTGTAAAGCTTTTTATAAGGGACAAGGTGGAGAGGGGGACTCCAATTGTTATTCTTCGAAGTGGATGGCTTATTTGTTTCAAGGCCGCACTGACGAAGTCCAAAAGAAGAAAAAAATCGAGCAGTATGTCGGTAAATTCAAGCCCTTGAGTCAAGCCGAGATTAACAGATTAATCCGGGAGACTAATCATGATGACATTGTCGTCGAAGAAGACATCGACAGCTACAAGGCCGGTGATAGGTTAGAAACCTATATTAAGCAGGGTGGCCGAGAATTGTCTGATGAAGGTCATCTGGCCGGATTCATATCTCTTTGGCTGAGGAAATTTGTAGTTCCTGGCACCTGTTCGGCAGACAGGATGCACAGAGGAGTCGTCTTCGCAGCAGTCCGTCTGGTTTTTGGGTATAAGATGGATCTATTAACGGCAATGACCTGCCGTCTGAATGCCGGATTAAGGGCATACACAGATAGGATGTTCGAATTGGCACGGAAGAGCCTGACATCCTTTCCTCGGGTAGAAATGCCCTTTACATACTTGTTTGGATGGCTGCTTCTTCATTTTGAATCTCTGATGAGTGCTGGGATGGCTAGGCCAGATGACACTTTCCTTGAAAGGTACAAGCACATACCGAAATGGAGATATGATACTTTAACCGATTGCAGAACCATCTTGAACAGAGGAGAATATGGAGCTTCATCTGTGTTCCTTCCCCTATTGGTTATGAGACCATGCCCGGGAGATTGATTGACGGCGTTGGTGCTAATGAGTTGGATGATGTCCAACATGAATGGCTAAAGAGAATCAGGCCATCTCATTTAATTTGCCGCCGTGACAACATCACATATCTAGAGCCATATCTTCCGAGCAGATTTGCTCGTCATTGGTTACGATCAGTTGCATGTGGGCAATGCAACGACGTGTTTGCTCATCAAGGCGGGTTGGTTGATGGTGCCAGAGCTTGCTATATTACATTGCCAAAGGTACAGGGGCTACCTTTTCTATGCCAGATCCGGTCAACTATCGAAGAGAAGCTAAGATATTGGCGTCCTATGCCAGATTTTATGTATCAGCTAATACCTTTGATGAAAAATTTAGCACTTAGGTAAAATCTTTTTCATGTTGAAAAGAAATCAACCAAATCCGCCTTGCCTAGGGATATCAGGACAAA